>CM035591.1:71907036-72507036 GCA_020423425.1 Chrysopa pallens
GTTTCGAAACTATATTTTCTCTTAATTTGTAGCCATAAAAAATTCAGTAATACATGTAAATTTCTTACTTTTAAAATTCATGGTAAATTATAATATTCTGTGCCACAAAATTTGTAGAATCAGGATATTAACCAAAGCAATAGGACGAAAAAAAATTTTAAAAAGCAAAATTTTTAAGTATGATATTTATCAAAATTTGGTCTGGATCTTTCTGTTACAAAAATGGCGGTTACCTTTTTTACTTTTACTTTTTTTCATGGTTTTGTCTCAAAATAAATCATTTATAAAAAATGGTGTAATTCAAATATTTTGTTTTTTGAATTGGATTGAAATAACCAGTGATACTTATTTAAAAAAATCTAAATAAAGTGACCGTCATGTTGGAAAAATGGAAACTCCAAGCAAAAACGTCTTGGTCGACTTTTTTCACGTAATACACTATTAGATAAGTTATAAAGAACACAAAAAAAATCGAACTAACAAAATTTTCCTTTTTACAATTTTTTTCCCTTGTTGAGTATCTAAAATTTGTAATCAAATTCTAGAAAATTATTTGTTCAATTGTTTGCATGCAAATACAATAACAAATGTCAAAAAATAATTATTGAATGATTACAAAAAAATGGCATTTAATTGAAGTTATGGGTTGAAAATTGTAAGAATCATCGAATACATTGCATTAGTAATTTTAACTTGCAAAAATAAAACATTATAGAAACTTTAGAAACGAATGAAAACGTTTTATTGTACGGCTCCCGAACGAATGAAAACATTTAGATTAAATAAACTTATTATTAAACGTGACTGAATATATTCACATATGCAAACTTTGTCTGATATTTATTGAGTATATTAAATGCATTTTTTATGCTTGTATTAATAATATTTTTATATGAATGTTTTTCGCACAACGAATGAAATCAAACACAAACTTCTGTTTATTTTTAATTAATTTATTTCTTTGAGTATTTATATTCTATAATCAATAAGTTATAATAATATTAAAAATTTATTTCAGGTCATTGTAAGTGAATATTTATATTTTTTGTTGTACTTAGATAACTCAATTGAGTAATGATGTTTTTTACAGGCAAAGCCACACTTGATGACAGTATGGGGATCAGTTATTTGGAATTATGCCAATAATTAAATTTTATATCATTTTTTTTGTAATTAAGAAGTGATAAAGTCGTTTGTCCGGAATTTATGCAATAGCGTATACTCCAAAAAAGTCAATCCTAAACTGGACAACTTGTGCAATTTTTTTCGACAAGTTTTATTAAACTTGTACATCAGGGTACCGGTTATCTTATGTCGATATAACTTCCATGGAAAGGTTAAGTAAAGAACTATTTAATGTATCCTTCCTTATTGCTTAAAGCGTAAGAAACAAAACTTTTCAAATTGGTTTTTTTGGCATATACACATACGAAGCTCAATTTAAAAGTGAAATTCGGATACATTTTTTCATGTTTAACAGTGTTATTACATCTAGAATTATTAATTAATATAAGAAAAATCGTGAAAGATATACGCATTTTAATCAATCATGCTACAAGTTTATTTGAAATTAAAATAGCATAAATTTTTAACGAAAACAATTTATGATCTGTTTTCACCTCTATATTAAAGTTCTGCAAACTATAAACATGCCATTTTATTGAAAAAAAAAGGTTGGATTGAATTAGTCCTATAAATTTTCCAAACGGTATTTTCGGCATTTACAAATACGTGACTCGATTCAAAAATGAAAAATCGAATACAATTTTCATATTAAACACTATTATAACACAAGAATTATTAATTTTTATAATAAAAATTTTTATGCCTTTCACGATTGATTGACTAAATATATGTTAAAATAGTATAAATTATGGGAAAATAAATTTTTTGACCTGTTTTTACATCTATATTAATGTTTCTGTAAACTACAAGCATGTCATTTTTATGTTTATTTTCCCCGATTGAATCGAAGTTTCTAGCCAATCATGATAATATTAGAGAGATGTCTATCATATATATGAAAATTAATGAATATTCTAAATAATAAATGATTTTAATTTTAATAAATAAATCATTCATATTTAATATAAAATTACAATATCAATTGTTTTGAAGCAAATATTATTAAATTTTCTACAATATAATCATTATTATATCCGTTTAGTTGGCAGGCAGATAGATAGATAGATAGACTGAGTGTATATATATTAGTTAGAAATGCTACCTATATAGCAGTTCTGTTACAAATTATTATTGTTATATAATGTATAATATAATAATAATAATAATATTGAAAACAATTGGGCTTGTTTAATATTAAATAACAAATTATAATTATTGTATATATCAACTTCACAAATTATTTATGTCAATATTGATCGAAATGAGTATTGAAGTATATAATATGAATATTATTTTGAATTTATGCTGAAACTACTATTATCATTAATTTATAGTTATTGTATTCAATAATGGTTTATATCGATTTCTATGTCTAATATTCGCTCTTCATTTTATATTAGGGTAGTTTAACGTGTTTAAATTATTGATTTCTTTATTAAAGGTCACAAAAAATTAAAAAATTAAATTAAATTATTGCTGGTAAATAATAATAAACATTCCATTTTTTAAATGAGGTTATAGTTCATTAAATAACATTTTTTCTACAAAAGTGGTTCGCTAATGAGATGCAAAAGATCTCTTGTATTATAGTTTCGAAATTAGAAACTTATTAAACCACTAGGCAATAGACTAAATAACATGTAAACTTTGATTTTATTATGAGCACGATTCCAAAAATTTAGATTTTTAAACGAGAAAAATAAATTTAAAATTTTTATAAATGTAAAGAAATAATGTAAGTGGTATTTGGTTAAACCTAAAAAATACGGAGATTACACAATTTAAAAAAAAAAAAAAAATATTTTTAATGTATATTTAATTTAAAAATTTCATTCAATCTCACACAGTTTGTTTTTACTCTGAATGTAAGAAGATAGACATTCGTCAATGTCAGGTGGATTAACTTAAGACCATTATTTTGGGGGGTCAATCATTGTGAAATATATAAATGGATTTGATTTATTATTTGTATTCTTTCAAAAAAAATGGCCATATATCAAGACATTATACCATATGAATTTTGTGTTATATAGAGATATGTCGAGTTATGTTTAAATATAAGATAAATGATTAATTTAAAAAAATTGTATCATTTTTTATTACTGAAAATATTTTGACGTTTCATCTCTAGTAAGTATTTTGATTTATATACTCAATTACTTGATTAAGGTTATAAAATAGTGTAAAATTTATATTTAAAAACTTATTATTTTAATTTGTAAAAACCCAAAAATATTACATATAGGCTTCGCACAGATTATGTAAATTATTCATTAGAATATTATTATTAATTATTGATTGAAAAGTTTTTTTAATACAATAAGATTAAATTTCAATTTTTATTGGAAAAATATATTTTACTATAGTAATTTTTTAATTTTTGTATTAATATTAGGATGTAGGACAAAAATGTACAAAACAGCGTTTTTTCAGATTGATGTGTAACACAAAAAATTTTTTTACAAATAATAGTTTGTTGGGCTAATAAATATTTATCCCAGCACTATGAAGTCTTCATTTGGTGATAGGATTTTAAATTTTTTTCGGCAAATGAATAAATTCAGCAAGAGGCAAGAAAATATCTCTAAAATTTTTTTTATTATTTAAATAACTGAAGTACTGGTGGTAAAAAAATTAAGGTATACTAATTTAAGTATAAATGTATTTATTTTTCTAATTTAGAATTAGTTTTACTAAATGTATTAATTTTTCGAACAAATTTTTTCCAATAGGGCTGTAGAGTATGTCATTGCTTGTTAGTTATGTGACAGAGTTGAGTTTTAAAAGATTTGTATTCAGATCGTTTTTATATTGTTTTTTTTTTTTTTTTTTTTTTTATAAAGTTTTTTGAATAGAAAGTTTAAACAAATTGAATATAGAAGGTTGGATCCAAAAATGAAGTAAATTTAGATGAAAACTTTCTCCTTTAAAACCCGACCGCGAATTAAAGAGGATATGAAAATTTGGCAAGAATAATAGTGGTTACACTAATGTGGGTGCCGAAAAATAATGAAGAGGAGAATTAAAAAACCGGCCAATGAAGGTAGCTCACACTGTCCCAACAGAGGTCATAACAGTACCTACGAATTACTTGCCCTAGATTTGGCAGAGGTTTCTGTGAATAGGAAAAAGAAACTATTCTGTAAATCTATCTAATTTATCACCCAAAACTGGGTAGATATAAACCTCGTAGTTACGGTTCTTACTGGTTACTGCGGACTAAAAAGACACCTTCATAGGAATGGGTGATGATATGGCCTGCCTAGAATGTGGAGAGTTGCAAGAAACGTCGTTTCATTTTCTAAAAAATGTCCCAGAAGCTCCAGATAGAGATATCTGACCTTCGGTGTGACCGAAATCGGGGAATTTGCAATTAAGGACCTAAAATGGATCTCTATCCTCACAGAGCTATAGGGAATGATTGAAGTACAATAGAAGATGAGTGGAAGGCTTGATCAACAGTTGAAAATGCCAATTAAAAGCCTACTTGTCGGGATTCTGATTTCCCTCCGTTATTACTAATATTACTACTACAGGACAAAAAAAACTTTAACTCATATAAATTCAACAATGCTCAAACTTAATATTTATCCAAGAAGCTGTTTTATTTTATGCCCGGGCTACGATTATTACGAGCTATTCTGTTTCCAGATTGTTAATGTAATTATACACTATATAAATTAATGTTAAGTATACTCCGTAAGCATTATATTACGTATGTGTGTATGTTGTGTGTAAGCTTAACGCACATTATACAACGTACATACATCATACGTAATTTATTATTTGTATTCTTTGATAGTACTTAACATTGAAATGATATAAACAATACCTGGTGTTGTACAAACCTGGCTAACAGTAACATACTTTTTCATAAAAAATTCAGTTGAAATTAGTTTGTTTGCTTTAAAAAAGGGATTTATGCGAAAACAAAAACGTGAGTGAAAGTATGTTAAGCATATTTAAATTTAGCGTTTGTGTTTTTAAAAAATCTGTAAAAAAACACAATAACAATATTTACTATATTTCAAAGAGAATTTTGAATTGAAATACAAAACAACAACATTGAAATATAACGCCCTTTTCATTTATTCACTCATAATATACACATTGTTGTTATGTTTTACTTTTTGTTTGTTCATTTTCCTTTTTTTTTTTAAATTCTTTTTTAATGCATAAACAAAAGGTGTTTCAAAATTAACAGGCATTTTGTAACAATTTAGTCTTTAACTTATAGATCCAAATAAATGTATATATTTTATAGTTCGTTTTAGCTCTCTTTTGATAATTATTGACAAATTTGATTGTAATTTTATTGGAATATTGTTACTCGTGAATTTCACCTGTGACACGAAAACTTGTGAAAATGAACCTTTTTGAATTTTGTATTCAATAAATAATTTTAATATATCGAAAAAATGAAAAATGTTTTTTACAAATTTATTCCGTTGTTTAATCTTAAATATACGTGCCTCTGTTTATTTTCTTTTATACTGTATAACCTGAAAAAAAAAAAGAAATTGATTTTCATAAATTTTATACTAGCTATTCATACCTGATTTTTGTTATTACTAAATTCATTTTATGTATCCAATTAAAGGCGAGTACATCAAATGCTGAAATTTTATAAAGAAGATTTATGGAGTATTTCTCATGCCATTTTTAATTTTTTAAATCAAGAAAACACCTTTTTATTGAAATATTGTCTTAAACTATAAATAAATTGAAATATTGTCTTTTACTATCTAGTATATAAATAGTGACTTTCAGAATTCTGGTTTACTTGCAAAATTTAATGTAGAAAACACCACGGTGTTCCATAAATGTCGGTTTTTAAAATTAAATGGTCTTTAATTGATTTTTATTCTAATTTCTATGTGATACACTTTTAAAATAGCGTTTCTTCTTACCATTTTAAATGATAATTTTTCCGTCACCTTCTCGACTGAAGTAATGGTATTCTATTTTTGGATTTCGTGATTATATCTTGAAAAAAATATTTTTTATTGCCATCGATTTTTGAAATGATTTCAACTTTTTCGGCTGTTGAAAATTGTGTTAAAAGAATCATTTGTGAAGCTTAATGTCTCCATTATCAAAGGGCGGGGATTTATACAAGATGATTATGTAAACAGATTCTTGGACACCCTCTAGTTAGTGACTGTATTCGTACATTTAATCTATATAACATACAGAATTTTTAATTGGTGGGTTAAGCTTTTGAATAAAGTTCACATATTAATGAATAAGTTATATGTGAATATTAAATGCTATCTATGGTTGTGTAGTTTAATTCGTATTATCTGAACATGTAAATTGTTTTGGCAGCTTTAAAAACATATGTGAAAAAAAATTTTGAAAAAATTGTAAAATTTTATATAAATGAAAATACATAAAGTCGATTCAATACATAACAGTAAAGAGTGTGAAGAATACCTATTAATAAGAAAAATATCACACCATTTATATTATTTGCAGTTCAATAAAATTGTTAGATGAGTATTTACAGCAAAAATTATATAATTCATGCATATTCTGAGGGGGGTGTAGTAGTCTAAAAATCATTTTTAATATTTGTCGAGACGTTGATAATGTAAATATCATCAATTTGAATTTAACTTGAACAAAACAAAAGTTCTTATTTATCATTTGTATTGATCTAAATAACAAATTTAGTTTCAATTGAGGATATTTGTATTGGTTCCAATTAAATTTAAACAATTTTTGCCATAAGTTATTACTTCACCATATTTAATAATATAGAATAATTGATGAAATGGTGAAATGAGGGTTCAAAGTTTTATGGAGAAATAATATAACAAAAGACTTTTCGACTGAAAGTTTGGTAGATAAATAATCATAAAAACAAATGAAAATAAACATGTATTGACCGATTTTTCGTATATGAATTTCTTAGGGTATGCAAAATGGTAATATTAGAAATCGATGAGTGTCATTATAAAGATTTCTAAGTACGTACGTTAATTACGAAAATCGATTTAATTTCTGATGGAATTACACAGTACTAGGAGGTGTCCCGTTACAGCGGTATGGTAGTGTGTGTAATATAAAACGTACCTATTATATAAATGTGTTCCACAGTGTGTCTAATGTTTTTTTTATATTAATTTTATGTAGCTTTTATACATTATAAAAAAAAATGTATTACCATTCACTAGTTTTTCTCTATATAAACTACAAGTGTGCCAAATTGCATACTCCTCTGTCTACCTAATTTTCGTAAAAAGAGGTTCAAAGTTTTTGCTGCACGTATAAATATACAGATTACTGCTAGAGCAAACCAACAAGCATAAACTAGTAAACCCATAAATCATTATATACACGTACAAAATTTGCTAGAATTTCATTTGAACGTCATTTGAGCATTTTTATTTTGAACAATATTTCTATACTACAAATGTCCAACTAAAATTTTTATAAAACCCACATTAAACAGAGTATAGAAAGAAATGTTCATACTATTTGAACTAATAATTAATAAAATATGATACACATCATACTTATTAGTATTTCTATACTATGGCAGTGATGATGTCTGGCGCGAAATATAATCTGCACAAATTATAAAATAGTATAACATAACGTAATATTATTAACATTGGCATACAACGTCCGGTGGGGCTTCACTAATATTATTATACATTTGGTAAGCACGCTGAGTTTTTTGTTAGTAACAGCGAGAGTAACTTGGTTAAATGTATAATTTATATGTTGTGTATATGTTGGGTAATCATTGTATTATATACCTACCGACCTTTCCTCCCCCACTATCTGCTTGCTGTACAAAATTAAATGTTATAAATAATAATATGCATGTGAAATTTAACTTCACGTGTTTTTTTTTTGTGTATTTTTAATCGGTAATTAAAAAAAAAGAAAAGAAATATCTTTTATTACAAACGGTTTTTAAGAATAAGCTAGAGATTTATTTTCTCGCAGACATCGGAAAATTTTGTGTGATCATAGATGAAGAATTTCTCAGCTATTTTATATGAGCAACATGTTTACCAGAACGTAAGAAATGGTGATTTTCTGAAAAATTTGGTCCAAGATGTTTTTTTATTAGTCAGATCAAGGAGTTGACGAGGGAATTTATTTCAAATAGACTGTTGAATTTCTTCATTTCTAAAAATATGGCCTCTCATTGAACCGAAGAATCAATTAATTACTGTAGATATGGAAATTTAAAAAAAAACACCGAACATATACTGAAATTATCTTATTATTTGGGAGAAAATTTATGACCCAATTTTAATTTTGCATAGTTAGTTACATAATTTGCTAGGTTTGCATTTGGTAAAAACTTTGTACCCGTTTTTACGAAAATTGGGGCGTCGGATTATTATGAAATTTGGCACACTTATAGTTTGTATAGAGACGTACTGGAGAATATTACTATTATTTTTAAATTATGCATAAAAAAACATATATATATATATATATATATATATATATATATATATATATATATATATATATATATATATATATATATATATATATATATATATATATATATATATATGTGTGTGTGTGTGGATCATCCCGATAACTCAAATACAAAAAGAGATAGTGAGATAAATTTAATTGACGTATTCTAAACTTAAGAAGTGAGTTTCAGTTCGTGAATAAGCAAAATCGTACCATTGGGTCCAATAGGATCCCTGTACCAACTTTTAAACAATAAAATATAGAAGAAAATTTCAGAATGCAAGAAACGTTTATTTTTTAGGAACAAACAACTTTTGTTTAAAAATTTTTTTGTAAAATGTTTAAGTTTTCCACAATTTTAATAACAATACATAATAGTATTATACATGTAAACATATATAACTGTATAGACATTTAGAGTATTTTATGAATGCTAATTAAAAATATTCCAAACAATGAAATTCAATCATATGTAGAGTATCTAAACAATTAACTCGGTTAAATGTTATTTACACTTGTTTAGAATTAAAAACGTTCTACACGAAATAAGAAAAAAAGTAATATTTCGGTTCTGTTTCTGAACAAAACATTTTAAATGTTAGTTTTCAAAAATTATGGTTTAAAAAAAATTTAACATTAATTAAAAATAACAGTTAAACAGCATGAGGTGTCATATTATATCTCATATTTTAATTATATTTCTAAAGATATAATCGTTGTTGCATTACATAAACTTACGGAAAAAAACATGACAGTATAAGTTTGACCTATAAAAAAACCAAATCCAAAAAATAAATACAATGCTCTAACAATTATATATAATATAGAAGCAGGCAGCTCGCGTTGTAACAAATTGTCATAAAAACTATAGCATTTCTATTTATTTAAAAAATGTTTATTATTTAATATTTATTTGACATCGGAAGAATTTTATAGTTTTTTAAATTGTACAGTTTGTTTCATAAAACAACATTCCCAATCTTTAAAAATATACTTAAGTATGTTATGGGAACCGTGCATCAATATGTTATCATTCGTTTCTATGGTTAAAAAAGACTTGTTTATCAATCAAATGGTGTATAATTTAACATAGTTAATTTCTCAAAATTTATTAACTAATTTAGATGAATAATGATTTATATTTGGAATTAAAAATACTAATATAATTTCTTCAATCATTCTTACAATTCAATAACTTCATTTAAATTACATTTTTCGTAATTATTCAAAAATTTTTGTTTTAAACATTAAATAAAACATTTTCTATCAATTTACCTGAAAAAAATTGGAAAAATAATATTTTCTAGTTTGCGAATGTTTTATTCGAAATTTGAAATACTTGTGGAGTATCAATCGACTAAGATGTCCCTTCCACGGACTGTGCACGGTACGAATAGTTATTTAGTAGGTTTCAAGCAAAAAACTAAATGGTAAGAGATAATACAGTCTAACATTTGTAGCACTTGCGTTTGATTACTCGAATGAAAAGCTAGAATTTGACTAAATAAATCAAACTTAATAAAGTTATTTCCATACTTTTTAAGTAGCTTTGCTAGTTGGTACTTTGTACTAAAATACGTTAAATTGGTTGCTATAGTGAACTACTAACTAAGCTAAGATCTTTTCGAATTGCCGTTAGGTTTTTGTTTTCTTTTACCATATAATAATAGAAGGAAGTAATGTTTTCGGGTAAAATCTTCGATGTCGAATTTTGAGGTTCCCCAAATTCAAAAGAATGTTTCTTAGAAACACATTTTTGATATGGAATGAAGAATTATAGATTTATACATTAAGAAAGCTAAATTTAGAATGTATACCGAAAATAAATTGTTTTTTCCAAACTCTTGATTCCATATCATTTAGCGTTTAAAAATGACTAGTGGTTTTATACGCTTTTTTATTATTGAAAAAGGTACTAAAGAAGAAATCACTAAGCTATCTCAAATGAATTATTTAAGATTATTGGCCATTGTTATAGATGATATTTCTACAATGTCTCGTTGTAATGATTTAAATATGTAAATCATTAGATAAATAACAATGCAATTAGATAATGATCCCCACCCGAAATATTTTCTTTTTGAAAATATTATTATGGATATTATAAAGATCAATTTACACCTTACGTCCAAAACTAATATGTGCTTATTTACTTTACAAATTAATTTTGTTTACAAAGCCAGTAGATGAAATTATATATACTTAGCTATAATCTCATTAAAAAAATTTAGAAACAAAATTATAGCTCTTCTATAAAATGGCATACATTAAATTCAATTCAAAAATATTGAAGTTTTGAACATAATTTTTCAAAAAACAAATATTTTTTGAAAAAATTACTATTGTGTAGAGAAAAACATTTCAGAGAGAGAAATTCGTTGTTACCTGTTCAATACGATTTACCTACCAATAAAAAAAAAAAAGATTTCGTTCATAGACACTGATACAACGTTTTGGATAACAAGTGGGTGAATATCATAATGTGTTATACAGAGAAAAAAATTTTGCGACCTGTAAATGTGTAGTTATTGAGAATAAATGTTATATAAATTTGACCTATTTTATTTAAATTTTCAAATATAAAGTCAAGTTAAACAAATATTGTTTAAATTCCCCATATATTTTATGGTTACAAATAAATATTAAAATAAACAGATGAAATCAATAAAGAATAATTTTAAACGAAAAAGTATTGAATTTTTAAATTTATTATAGTAGTTTTCACTACACAGTTGTTTCGTATAAGTATATAAGGGTAGTTTTCTTATTCATGCCTTAGTTCGTGCGAAGGTATTGATTAAGTCATGTTTTGAGTCATATTTTGCACCAACTTTGCTTCCATACATACTAATTCTTGTTTTTTTATGTTCAGTTAAGTTCACAAGCAATATATCCAAAATTTATTAATAAACGTTAGTTTGAAAATATTTCTCTTAGTTATTCATCTGCATACCTGTTTAATAACAGATTTCGCATTTGGTAAACAATTGATTTTTTTTATCGTTTTTGGATAAAAATTTTACATATGAACGTGAGCTTTCTGTTCTTGACATCTTTAACCTATATGATTTTGGCATTAAATTTTGGCGCCCCCAAAATCTGTACTGACCATAACAGTTGGGCCTGACGGGATTTTTCTCCTCTGTTTGTCAACCGTTTTGTTTTGTAGTTATAGTATTAACATTAAAAATAAATAGCTCCGAGAAATATATTACTAGAAGTCAAAACAGATCTGAGAACTCAACAATGGTAAGAGAGAAGCGAATGAAAAGAGAATGTGACTTATGTTAAGGCAGTTTTTTTCGATATTTTCTAGGAAATAGTTTTATGATATTTTATCTTGTTTATTTGAATGGTATAAATAGTGTTTTAATACAATTATGGTTTTTTTCCGTTCGAGATTTTGAAACGCGAGTATCCTCTCTCGTTCTCGGGGTAGTTATTTGAAAATCATTCTATAAAGAATTTAAGTATTGATGTCGCTTCTGTTTTTGTTCTTTATTCACTGCATCCTTCAACTTCATCAAGTGCTATTACATATACGCCATGTAGAACATGTCTTAGTTTCTTTAGTGTATAGTATATAGTTTCTACCTCAAAAGATAATATTATTTTATCCACCCACAATAATAATACGCATATCATCATTATATACGCATACAATATATTAGAGATATTATATCTATCTGCCTGAAAAGTTATTTAGTTGGTCTATCTACAGTCTACACTCAATGAGTTGATGGCGTTCGACCGACCACCCATAATCATACTGCATAGCAAGTCTAATGTGTATATGAGAAACCTATGCAGTTTGTGTTGATAGATTTAAAATAGGTAATAATGAGAATTCGTTCGTTGAATCAATGCTCGTATTCATTTAGCCTTTTGAGGTGTACTGAATTTACTGAAGTTTTTATATTCGATATATTAAAAAAATTGATAAATTGATAAAAAATTGATGTTCGCGCCTTTCTATTCTCTGTCTCATCTAATATGAGGGTCCTCAAATGAAAGATCTTGTGTCCTTGAATGTTATTTGAACAAAAATTTCAATAGAACAGAAGTGGATCTAACGTTGAGTATAGTAAATCTCTTAAAGAATTGTATGTTCATCCCATTTGAGTGTTTAATAGCTCAAATAAAAGGTCTTGAGTTACTGAGTGTTACCAAAACGAACATTAGAATTGGAGATATTTGGATATCTCTATCACCTTTTTTGTGTGATTTGAATGGTCAGTAGTATCAGGTCTGTTTGGAAAATGTCACTGTTGTTTAGAATTGAAGATTCTAATTTAAGCTATTACTTTAATATCAATAGTTAATGCTGCGGATCAGTACACAAGTCCACTCGTTAGTTTTAAATCATGCCCAAAAAAATTATATTCTTATTTAATATACTCTTAACAAATTTCAAGTTGAGATTCGTCCGCTCAGCTCAGCTTAATGAAAAAAATTAAGTATAATAATTTGTGTACCGAATTTTACTCTGACCTACAATATCTTTATAATATTCATTGTGGCTCAAATAAAATGCTATTTATATTATATTAACAAATAAATCAACAGATTCACTAAGTGTTAAGGAAAACCTGAGACTTTGGCCTGGACAAAAACTTAGACCTGTGTAATGAAATTTTTAAAAACATTTCACTAAACGAATATCACGTTTGTTTTATATTTGACATAAAGAGAATATGTCAAAGTACGTTTTTTGTAAGTCTAATGTTTGTAACGCTAGTTAATAATATTGACCATAAAAACAAAATTTTGGTGTAGATTTTTAGCAAAGAATCACTTTAGTAATTTAAAAACGAAAAGAGATAAAGGCGTTTGGATTTTGGTGACATATTCTGAATCTAGAAATTGAGTTTTAAGTTCGTGAAACAGAAAAATCGATCCATTGTGTCCAATTTATTGGTCCAAAAATTATTTTTAAAAACTTTTTTGATATATATATTTTTTTTTAAATGTTTAAATTTGCCACAATTTTATGTAAAATTGAACAAACAGATATATGATTACAATGCATATTAACTATTATATATATTTATAACTAACTGTATATACTGGATATTTAGAGTATTTTATGAATGCTAATGCTTAAAAATAGTTTAAACATTAATACTGAATCATATATCGAGTATCTAAACAATTAAATCCGAGTTGTTATCTTTACTGGTTTTTTTCCATTATCGTTAGACCAGATTCCTCAAAAAAAGAATGATATAGAAAAAAATATATGAAAAGTGTGAGTGTAACATTGATCTGAGCCATTATGTATGGATAAAGTAGTGCATATGTGTATTGATTCTAGTATTATGTATGTTATTAATGGTGAATATAATGTATGATTATTCTAGCCTCAAAGGGTCTTCTATAAATATATGGATATTCACGCGTGTTCATTAAATGTAAATAAACGCATATATTTTTATACACTTGAATTTTATAATAATTTTTCTGATACAACTCATTGCTAGAACACTATGGCAAAATTTCCAATGCTAAAATTATCCACCCGTATAACGAAGGCTACGGATAGTTATACAACGATTTTATTATATATATTTTCAAAGCGATAATAATTCATCTTTATTATAAAGAAATTATTTACTGGATTTATTCAGAATTTTCGAAATACTGAACATAAGTTTTATGACACCATCAATTAATGTATTTAAATTTGCATTTGGTTTTTATCTGTGTCCCAAAGGAAAAATGATTGTGACAGGCTTTCGAGAAAAAGTTTAATTTAAATTATTTGCGAACAATATATGTTGGTATTTCTTGATGCTTTGTCAAACTAACGCTTTAACGAAGAGTCAAACATTATTTTTATAAAAACAAAAAAACCATTTTTATAAAGTTAAATAAAAACATAAATCACGGTTTTAGCCTAATTAAATGACCACAAAAATGCAATTTTGAGTTTGTCAAAATTAGTAAATAATTTCTATGGATAATTTTAACTAAATACTTCACAACAATTACAGATACTTCGTTCTAAAGATATTATTTGTATTTAGTGTTTAATAAATTTTAATCTTTATAAATGAGGTTGTTTATCATACATGTGACATGCGGTATAATGCAAGAATTGACTTCAGACTGGATAAAAATCGAGATTGAAGATATGGAACAGTCATTTAAGATTTTGTTGAAATATTGATCATTTAAGTATTTAGGAAAGATCAAATTTCATTTGTTTATTTTATTCATCAGGCATGTGATAACGAAAAATTTTGGGAGTTTTAAAACAGAAATGACCAATAAAAAAAATCTATCCTTTCTTGTGCATTGAATGAGTAACTTAAGCTACAAAATTTTAAAATGGAAAAATTTAATTTTCTTATCTGTTTACTTTTTTTAAAAATAATTTTTAGCGTACCTTATTTTGAAACGAGGTTTCAAAAATTGACTTCATCATCTTAAATTCGTTTTATTAGTCCCCCTTAATAAGGACGTTGTATTTCAATAGGACTCTTTTAGTGCATTCAATTTAAATTCATTAATGAAAATATTCATATTCACAGTTCAAAGTAGATCGTACACGTAAAACGTTCGTTATATAAGTAGTTAAATAATTTGTCTTAATTTATTTACCAAAGACTAAAAACATTTCTAAGTTCAAGGTTGATCTAATAAAAAAAAAAATAAATAAAAAATTAATTGTTTACGAAATACATTCGAAATCGTTTATAATAGAAGAATCTAATGCTATATAAACTGATTAAAAGTTTACAAATAAAAATTAAATAACAATTCAAACAAATAAATAATATAAATTAATTGGTATTTTTTTTTCGTATGTTGTACAGAATCAAAATTAAATTTCAGAATA
This sequence comes from Chrysopa pallens, assembly GCA_020423425.1. Taxonomy (NCBI): domain Eukaryota; kingdom Metazoa; phylum Arthropoda; class Insecta; order Neuroptera; family Chrysopidae; genus Chrysopa; species Chrysopa pallens. The sequence continues at coordinate 71,922,455 of CM035591.1, forward strand.
ATTTTTAGTATTTAATTGAATTTAAAATTATATAGGTACTTGCTTAATACGAGAAAGCACTTAACCATAGAATTAACTATAGTGTTTTTTTTACAAATGTAGGAATGATAGAAATTTAATTTAATTCAAATTATACTGGATGTCCATGGTGGAAAGAGAAGACCTGGATAACACAATAAAGTGTTCTTTTTAAGATGGAAGTGCAGTTGAAATCGATTGAAAAATGTAAACAACTAAAACAGCCTCATTAATGTATTTAAAACTAAAATTTAAATAAATAAATAATGGGGCTAAACCTCCGTTTACCAGTTATACTCTAGTATAGCAGGAATTCATTAATTACTTGATTACTTTTTAAGCACTTATTTTTTTTTTTTATTTGTATTGAACAATTATAATAAAAAGCTATTCAAAGATTTTTCATAACTTATAACAAATTAAGTAAACAGATTCCAGCAAAGAGATGAAGAGTCCACACGTTCCGATAGTTTCGAAATAATGTCGGTGTTTCGAAAGTATAATATCATGGATATCAACAATGTTAGCATTGTTGATATCATATTTTGAAGATATCATATGTGGATCCCAATTCATGATATTACATTTTCGAAACGTAGGCAATATTATTTATGAAAAAATCATGGAAACACTGAAATTATTTTAATGTCATTGAGCGTATTTAGTTCTATAATTATTACTTTTAAATTTTTCATAATTTTTAAATAAAATTTTGCACACTATCAATATTATTTATTATAAAGTTTTAGAATTCATTAAAAAAATGGATAATTTTTTTCCAAAAGGCCAATTTGTTAGTTTTCAAAAATTTTGTTTAAATTCATTAGGTATTTATTTATTCTGATACACTCAATATATACACGCACTTATTAAATTAAAATTATTTTTTAAGAATAAAATATTTTTTATAGGTATAACAATATAATGTTCTAAGACTCGGTTGGGCGTCTATTATGTGCTGTATATAAATTATTAGATGTTTTAAATTTCACGTTCTTGTAATTTATATATGAAGGTATTATTACTTAGTATACATTTTAATGAACCATTACTAATTAATAAACAATTTTTGTATTATGTATGTAATAAAATAATTAAGTAGAAGCCTTATTGATTTCTTTTATTGCCGCGCCGCCTTGCCGGTAAATACAGCATGAATTTAGAAATGTTATGTTATACTGTTTTCTATATTTGAATGTGAGTATTGCAATTGAAAACCTGAGTACTTTTCTATTGATCTGAATCAGTAAATACTAGATAGATTAATAACAGTATTTTAGTTTTTACTTTTTCAGTTCATACCTCTGCTTGTAGTAATTTATATTTAAAAAAAAATCTTCACAAATATGGGATTATTTTCGAAGCTTATTAAAGCGTTCCATATACCGTAATTCGATTTGGATAAAACTTTTAAACTTTACACATCTGCCGGGACAATAGTACAGAAAATGAAACAGTTCGCTTTTGTTCATTATAATAATGAAAATAATCGATAAACAATCAAGATACATGTTTGTGAATAGCTAACACTATACATTCAAACAAATAATAGGTAGACTGAAGACATTATACATAAAAAGATCCATTGATAAGAACCAAACATCATTGTTAAAGTTGGTAGTACAGTCGACTAGCAATGGAAAGGTGTCGGGTTCGATTCCTGGCAGACGTGTTATGACGATTCTTCCGTAAAACGGTATAATGTGTTCATAAAAGTTGTTACAATAAAAGTTTTTAAAAATATTTTGTTAATATATAGCAAAAGTTGTAGAATCAGACAATCGTACACCAAATGAAACAGCTCATCTTTATAATAATCATATTAATTAGATAATCATCCAATGGTTATCAGCTTTTCTTAGCTATTATTAGAGTTTTTAATGAAACAAACCGCAGGTTACTGCGTTTTACTTGCTTATTTTTTACAAAATTGAAATCATTAAAATTATATTATTTCACCTCTCCTTCTATCAAAATAATGTAACTTCATCTGTTGTTATTTGTTTGTGGGAGCTAATTTCGTTTCATAGGGGTTATTCAAGCAATTTTGAAAGCCGGTTAAGAATTGGAAATAATTGTATATACTTTCTGAAGCGAATTCTCAAATCGATTCATTTGTTGTAGTCAACAGACCAGCGTGTTTGGTTGTGGGAATATCGATAACGAAACACGGTGATCAGGTGGTAGAACACTTAATATTGCTTTTGGTGTAATTGTATTCTGTAATTTTTGATAGAAAAAAGGTTTATTAAAAGAAAAAATACAAAATTTTTATTAGCTCTATGAAAATAATTCTCAAATCTGCTAGCTGTGTCGTAGCAAATAAACAAACATGTTATGTTGTCAAAATAAAAGTGACGGAATCCTAAAAGTTGTTTGGTGGATTTCATACATTTCTTTTGTATTTCGCTTGCCTGTATCTATCTATGTTTGTTATAATTTTCGAATGCTTTGTTCAATTTGGACGAAATCTGGTAGACACATTGACACATTGACACATCACACACAGGAAATTCAAGTCATTTTTCCCATAGGGAAAAGTCATTTTTTCTAAAAACATAAACTTTGTTTCTAAAAAAAATATAACCGGTGAGCATATGCATCGAAAGGAGAGTCTCTCACCACTAAACTACTGTACTTTGAAATTTTCTTTTTATTTAATGCATATAATATTTATTTTGCCTAACTAAGATCATGTTTTGGATTGTGTCAGATATTTTCTAAATTTTGTGTATGTATTATTTATATACTTTTTATTTATTTCGAAGTGAGGCCTATAGTTCACAGAACTGTTAGTCAATTTGCTATTGATAGAAAAAGCTTATTCAGTAAGAAAATATAATATTTTAACGTGTTTTGTACCAATCTGTGGTAGAGGAAGGTAAGTACTTTATGCATAAATACATATTCTGTACACAACAAATATGAGTAGGTGTATTACCTTTAAGTACAATAATCGCGTCACCCTCTCTTAAATTGCAATCTTTCAAGAACACTAGACTACATATCTATCTACTAGTAGTAAAGTATAGTACATTTTCACTTGGGATATAATAAGGTGAATCATCATCATCGTCTATACGACGAGTACACTATGTTGTACACTAATACATAACCTTCACCATCAGTCATTCTTCTTCAATATTTTATATATATATATATATATATATAGGTGTTTAACCAGAGGGTTACCATGACAACTCTCTTGAACATCATCGTTACTTTGGTTCGTACCTATCTCATTTTAACATTAATGTAAAGAGTATATAGGTGGATATATGTATGTAGTACCTAAAACAAATGTTTCACCGATACAACGACGTTATACGAACAAGCTTTCATATTATTCATATACAGGAGGTGTTAATATATCTACCGGTAATTCGAAAATTTTGTGTCCTTTTATTAAAATTGGCCATTAAAGAATACCAAACTTTTAATAAATTTACTCGTACCTTTTTAAAACTTTTAGCACACATATAGTTTATACAAAGGAATGGAGAATGCTAATATATATTTTTTTTTAAATTATGCATAAAAAATACATTAAATCAATAAAAAACAACTTTATACTATGATACACACATATATAAGAGGTGTGGCTTATATTACACACACTACCATACACGCTTATATACTGTGTTTGTTTAATATACTGTGTTTAAGGCAAGCATATATATTGCTTTGTTTAAAGGCGGTGAGATTCACTTTTAAGTGATTATGATCGAATTTCGACCGCTGTAACGGGACTCTAGTACAATTAATACCACATTCGTAACAAAAATAAGTTATTCGTCTAGAAGAGTAGTCTTCTGTATGCACTTTGATGCTTGAAAGTTTCATATAGTATTTACCAGAGATTTCCAAATATTTTAGACACCAGAATTATATTAATTGTCACCGAAATATGTTTTATACTTATAAATTTTCTGCATACTTCGTAGAGTAGAAAAACTACTTTGAAATACTATATACTTTTTCTCCCCAAGAAATTCATAATTAATTCAAGAGTGCATTTTTAATAGTTTTTGTTAATTAATTTCAATTTAAATAATTAATTATGAAAACTGGAAAAATTTCTTATGATTTTTTAAAGTTTATGGGATTTTTAGTGATTCTAGAAGAAACGTAAATAAGTGATTAAAAAATATTTCGCTATTTTCAAATTTTCTAGTGCAATTAGGGCCTAAGAAAACAAAAATAACATTTCGATAGATAGTTTCGAGATATCGCTCGAAATCAGTTCAGAATACTTGGATTTTAAATAATATTCCAAAAACTCCAAAATCGTCAAATGATGTTAGTTTTGTAACTTTTACTTCTTAGATTTATCGAAATAGGAAACTGAAAAATTTGATCTTTTTTTCAATTTCCTAAAGGATCTTTGAAATAGTTTAATTTTGAACCATATGCTTGAAAAATAAAATGAAACCATTCAAGCTGTTAATATAGTGTTTTGAGGATGGATTCTCTAAATGTATTTCATGTTTGAACCGTTAAAACCCTATAATAAAATGATTCCAATAAAGTCCGTTAATAATGTTTTGAAATATCTTGTGTAATATAAACAAAGAATATAAACGTAAGGAATTAAATAACCCAAGATTCTATACTGTGTTGGATGGTCGCGTCGTCACGTTAGACATTAGGTAGTGTATATTCAGGTCGATTCGACAGAAAACTAAATCAACAAAATGTTCTTATATACAATTTTTGTTTGTATTAAATTGTTTGAGTAAATTGTCTATCTCTGTTTTCATGTGTAGTTTCGAGATAGGTAATATTATGTTTCTGTTGAATTATTTAAGTTGATAGCTCTAGCTGGTACATGAAATACTGGAAAGTGGATGAAGTGTTTAGTAAATGTTTTCTATTACTAGTAAAAACTGTAATGTATGTTCTTATTCTATATCCGTGCTGTTTACTTAAAACAGTGTTTTACTAAACCAACACTAGTTAATGTGTACAATAACTGAATATCCATTTACATTATTACAAATGCATGTCTTCGTATAATTGGGTATAGAAATGTTTTATGTCCATGTTCATTATGATTTTATGTTTATACAATTTAGAAATAGATGAATTCTATTTGTGATGTAATTATCACTGTGATTTTTCTAAAACGTGCAGAAAAAGATTTTAGGCTCTTATTTAATTACACTAGATGGCCTGTCAGCTATTGTTCTGACGGATTCTGTTACAGAAATGAAATTATTAACCGTTAGTTTCGGCTATGAATATTTGATTTGTAAAAATAAATTTTGATGTGTATTTTCCAAAAAAACATAATTAAAATTTTTATTTTAGAAAAAAATAAATGAAAAAAATCTTACCGTGTGGAATAACCCTGAATAGAGTAGGGTAGTTAACCATGTTTAAAAAAGTACATCAAAATATTGATTTTTTAATAAAAAGTCAGAAAAAATAAATATTTTTGCAAAATAAACACGATTTCTTGTCATAAAATTAAATTAAAATTTATACTTTTTTTATTCCTGTAAAAACGATGTCTGCCATTTTGGCAACGTAATATTGGTGTAAAATATTGACAATATTGGTATAATTTCATTAAAACAAAAAAATTTCAAATATTTTTCTAACTAATTAGGATAATTGTTTAGACTGAACTGATAAAATAATCTAATATTTTTTTACCAAAACACGTCACACCATGGCAGTCTAATTTTTAAGCATATGCTTTTATGACTCAAATTTATATTATTTAAGAATATTTCTACATAAATTTTAATTGTTGTCAAATTTCTAGACAGTTTTAATAGTTTGTGTAAGTTATTTAATCAGCTTTTCAACGATATATTTTGTTATTATTCTACTCAAACGGAAGTTAAACATCAGTATTCTAAAATGGTTTAGTTAAGAAAAAATATTATACATTCCGTATGATATTTTTGTTGTATTTCAGACGTAGAAACAGCTTCTACATATTGGTCACTTAGTTTCTGAACACCTTATACATTTAGTTTCGGTAGTGGTAAAATACTCTAGTCTGTGTACGTATGTTAATATTACACAGATGTAAAAAATGTAACATATGGTTTCAAATAAAAATGTCTTCAAAATATCTATTACAGTCATTTAAATTTAATTTACACATCGAAAAAAATTAATAGATATCTGAATATTTCAAAAATTACTTATTAAGTTATTAAAAAAATTGAAAAAATTTGACATAAAAGTAATAGATAGCTGTTAATAATTAATAGATATTTCCTGTTTTAGTCAACATACATGCAATATGCGAGTATGTTAACTTTAGTCTAAATTTTGTAACGCTAGCAAATATTGACTGCACAAACAAAATATTAAGTATAGGTATTCAAAATATTTCCTTATTCCATCCCTATAACTCAGAAACAAATAGAGATAGCGAGCTGAATTTCGGTGGAGTATTCGAGACCTAAAAAGTTATAAATTCGTGAAGAAGAAGAAAAATTCAACAACTAAAATGGTTTTTTTAACATGCTACATTCGCCTCAGCTAGTTTTATCTCAAATTTAGATAATAAACACTTATTTACAATACATATTATTATTATATATCTGTTTATAAGTATATAGACTGGTTATCTAGAGTATTTTATGCATGGGAATGATTAAAGAAGTTCAAACATTGATACTCAATCATATGTTGAGTGTCTAAGCAGTTAACTCTGTTAGTTGTTATCTTTACTTATATATTGACATTTTTGTATGATATATTTGGCATACTTTGTATTTTGGTAATCAAAAAAGGCTTGTGATTGCTTCTGCGATCAGTAGATTTTACTTATCTGGATTTTTTGTGTAAGTTTTCAAGGAATAGTATCTTTTGCATGAACAGAAAACTAAACCCAACTTAAAACAAGGACAATGGACAGGTAGTAAATGATGACCAATGTATGAAAAGCTTTCTTAAAATCAATATGCTTATTAATAATTTTGTGTTAATATAAAAACATTTTCAATGTATAAAAACATACATTTCTGAAGATCTCATTCACAACAATATTTCCGAACAACCAATGTTATGTAATCTGTTCATTTATCTATCTTATGAAGTTGTTTTCAATATGTATGTATTATATATTTATTATTGTTATTATTAATACATAAACAAATAAACGAACCATGGATAATAAACTGTCAGAATTTAATGTATAACATCTGATTATTATGTATTTTAAATAATATTGTATTGTTTTTATATTATTCAGTTCACAGATTTGTTCAGTGATACAGTAGTATTTTATTTTTGTATGCAAGATGGGTACAATGTTTGTTTTCTTTAGAATCAGTATATTCGGTGGGGGTTCTTTTTTATAAACATTTACAGGAATTAAATAATTGTAATCATTTTCAATAGATGTATGAAGAAAATGATTTAATATTGTTCTCTAATATCTATAACAAGCTACTTGACTAATTTTTACAAATCATTTTCAATAATTCTTTATAACATTTTAAATACACAACATTTATATTTCCGGAAAATCTACACATTAAAATCAATTACTTACCAATAAAAATCAATGTTTAAGTTTAAATTTTCAAAACACTGCGAAAAACGATGTTTCAAAAATGAAGTTTGTCACGTGGTAGGCGTGACGTAGTACACTAGTAAGCCAGTTCATATAAATACAACAGTATAGCATAAGTCATGGCATCCTTGTTTAATATAATATATGTATGTAATATATTCTATTTTTACTAGCTAGTGACGTCACTAGACTAGCTGTCACCAATAACAAGGCGTTTCCGTGCCAAATAAAATTTTAATAATTATTTTATTTTATTTCGTGTAATTAACAAAACGTAACCATAATTTAGTTTTGAAATTTGTTTATTTTAGTTTACAATCTTATAGACTGGCCATAATTTGTATTATAATTTTAATGTTTTCAAATAGCATATTGATGAAGATTGATGAATATTGCATTACTTAAACTTGCAAAAAACGTAACTGACAAATCAGCGTGGGGTGAAAGTTATTTAGACTGCCACTTAGTTATTTAAAAGTCAATAATCCCAAATCAACGTGTGCTAATATAATGTTATGAAAAGTTTAGAAAAATTAACTAACTTTTTCGTTTACTTTGACTTTTTTCTCAATGCTTTATTAATAAGAAAAATTTAGTATCATGGTTTAATTTTTATATTAAGTCCGGTGTTTGTGTGCATGAAATTATCAAATCTTACAATTTAAATTCGTACCATTTGTCAGCTTTAGATTGACCTGAAATTAAGTATGTACATGTAAATTTTGTTCTTTTTACTTCCTTGCGGTTCCATCTTATTTTGATAAATAATTTTTAATTCCATTAAAATAGATCTTTTAACTTTTTATAAAAGCGTGTTTTAAAACTATATGACAGTGTTATTAATAACTCCATCCATTGCAGAATCTTATCAGTTGTCTTAATTGCTTCATGCTTTCATTGACCGCCAGTCACTATTTATGAAATCAGTCGTTTAAACTTGCTGTAGTGTAAACAACGGAAAAAATAATAATAGTAAATTATCCTATTCTACTGGATGGTAAATGATATGTACAATCGTTCTCATTCGAAAGCTGTTTGAACGATGACTCATATTTGAACAGAAATATTTGGTTCAACAAACTACCATTATATATTTGTGATGATTGTTCATTTTCTTTTATTAGAATTACATTTTTTTTTTACATTACCTTATAAAAGTATACGAATATGAGATGATATCCTTCGTTTATTAACTTAGAGATAATTGAAATTAAATTAAAATCTGTATAAAATGTGTATAAAGAGAAAAAAAAATTATTATTTTTTTTATGTACAAACTCTTCAAATTTTATGGTAACATAGAAAAAATGTAATCAAATACCTATCTAGAAGCTAAATGATTTTTTATATAGTTTCATTTTAAATGTTAATAATATAATCTGTTTTTTATACTCGACATACATTATATGCCAGAGTACATATATTTTAGTCTAAAGTTTGTAACACTACCTTATAGTGTCCACACAAACAAAATTTTGGTATAGATAGCTCTTCATAGAAACACCTAATTAGTCTATTTCCGACTGTTCGTCTGTCGATCACCACGATAACTCAAAAACAAAAAGAGATAGCGAGCTGATATTTTTGTGGCGTATTCTAAACATAAATTAGATAATTATATTATTCTGCTTGAATCACACTATTATAACCTGAAAATGGGAAAGATAAACTCACGGTGAAGTTCTTCGAATCGTTTCCAAAACCTATTTTACCTTCAAGTTTAGAGCTCACAGTATAAAATATCTTTTATACTTTTTGGTCTGGTGAAGCTGCCATGTAATTCCTTTTAATATATTTTCGAAGTAAGCAGGTGGTGAGCTATAAATACTAGGCATTGAGCCATATTTAAGCCATAATTAATAGAATACGTGCGTGGCTATATTACACTTCTCTCTTTATTGGTTTATAAACAAGAAATGCAATGCCTCCTCAATTTGCTGTTCCTTGACTTTCTGTTGTTGTTTAGCGATTAAACTATATTTGATAGATCTCCTTTTCCAAACTAGGCATCCATACTAGCAATAACCTCCGTGTGTAGACAATACACCAACTAGAACCCACTACTACTTCACTGCCATTTTTTATGAACGTTTACAGTACCACAATTTTCTTCTGGATTCTTTCTAAACCGTTGGTTCCCATTCTAATAATCAAGATTTTTACTAAACATGCGTGATTATAAAACTTAAATCAACTTGGAATTCAATATGTTTAAAATATCTATTATAGATACAGTACTTGAAAACATCATGTCGGGTGTATTAAAACACATTTATCTCACTTTAGTGGATATAATTATGTTTATAAAAAAAAAAAAATAAAAATAATAACAATAGTAGTTATTTTTAGTAGATACTCATAAAATATCTTTTATATTATTTTGTTATACTGAACATACAATGCATTTTTATTATTCAATTATTAGTATAAAAAAAAAGTCTGTGATTAAATATTACAGTAATTCAAAAAGTTAAGGTTGGTTTTTTTCCCTTTAATATTTAATCCGGAACCAAATATAAATCATTGAAAAAAAAAACTATCAGACATTATTGTTGTTTAGAATGGTTAACCTTTTTATCTTGAAAGTAAAAAAAATCATTGTGTATGTGACTTCATACTGGGTTGACTCTCGATTTTGAAACATTATACTTTTTTGTTTATAGCGTTCAAATATTTTGTCGTTTTTGTATTTGTTTTGAGTTTTTTTTTTTGGTGACTAAAACGTAATTTTTTTGGTACAACGGCCTTAATGGTGTTGTAGTATAACGATAAAAACGAGTTTATTTTTCAGATAAACGTATTTGTATGGATGAAGCCAAAAGGATTCGACTGTCAACAGGATAGAAACACTTTTTAAAATTTTGCTTAATGGTTCTTAATTTTACCAATTTTGTGAAAATCTTGTGAGTTATAACGTTGTCAAAATACAAATGCATAAACACTTTTTGGGCAAATTTGGCAAAAGGTGTCAAGTTGTTAAGGATGGTAGGGTAATTTTTTTTAAAAACTTTACTTTTAATTGGATGCAAAATATCTTAAGAATATTATGTGCAAATTTCAGGTCGATCGAAGCGTCATTGACGACGTTAGCGCTTATTTTGTAACGTGCTCTCGTCTTGAAACCTGTGTTTTTTTGTGTGTGTTGGTGCCCCTTATAACTACAAAACTACTGCACCGATCCTTTTGAAATTTTAAACATTATTTCTGTATATAATTTACGAGGAAACGCCGAAGAATAGTTTTTTTTAATAACATTTAGAATAACCGGTTTTTTTTTCGAAAAAATCGAGCTTTTAGAGTTTAAAAGTGAAAAATTGAAATTTCGAAAACCCTCATCCTAAGGCATTACCTGAAGAAAGCGTAAATTAATATAATATTCTTAATATTCTGCATGAAAATTTTAATAATATTCTTAAAATGTTGTTATAGTTTATCTACCATTCTACCCTTAAGCTGATTTGAACGACCAACAAATCACACATTTTTAACAAGAAGACGCTTTTATGAGCGTCTTTGAGTATTCCACACGATTTTTTTATAATATAGTACTATACTACACTTATATTTTCCGCGAATCATAAAAATAACACCAAATTTTTCTCCAATCTGTTTTATTATTCCTTTATAATATTTATATAATTTAAAAAAATCGATTTATTTAATGTAAAATTTATTCTGCAATATTCAAGAATAGAATCATTAAAGAATGTTTGAAAATATGCTTATAAAATCGTAGTCATTTATTTTATGATTGTGCACACAATATAATAATTATTAATGTAAAATTATCTACACACACAAAATACGACATTGGTGGATATGACCAGAAAACAGAGACATCAATGAACTTCAATTATTGTATCCAAAACAATTAAACTACTGCCAGTTTCTCTATAGTTATACATATTTAGTCAGTTAAAATTAAGGAAGATTTTTTTAAGGTTCTTTCTCAACAGTCCAGTACAGAGGCAAACGTATTAGCTTTAAATCTACATTCTACGTATATACAACACACATGCAGTGCCAAGACTGAAGACTATATTTTTGTAACGTATTGCACTTTTAACTAACACTACACTAATGCACACATATGCTCACTATGCTATTTACATACATGGAAATAAATAATCTTTCAAATATTAAGTTATTTAACTAAACGACGCGAATAATTCATCCCATTTTTTGTAGTAATAAATACTTATTTTTTAACAAAACGGTGACTTTGCTAGACAAAAATAAATATATCAGTCATTTTCTCATGCTTCTTTCGTGCTACGTGTACAAAAAATTGCAATTATCTTACGTTGGTCACGTTGGATACGCCTTCAAACTTTAACAGCATGTGTAATTATGTATTTAATTATCTATAATCAAAGTTTGAAAGATTTCTTACATTTTGCTTGCATGACCTAAAACTACCTTAAATGGTGTTCTATAAAAAAAGAAATTGAAAACGAAAATATAATATAATTTTTCGATTTCGATGCGAATACCCTAATTTTTTTAACAGACAAATAATATATTTTATTGGATATTTTAAAGAATAACGACTTTCTATGCGTTGGTGATTGTAAACGCTGCTGTATTATTCGTTATATAACGTTTTTATTTTTATTTTGTTTTTATTCAAAAAACGTTTTGTTGTACCTTATACGACATATATAATCCAATTTCATATTATTGATCATTTTCTCAGTAATCGGTCATTATATTTTAGAATCGTGTCACGTATTTTCTTATTGGTTTTCCAACTATATAATAAAAAAACCATGAGCAAAAAGACAACAAAACAAAAAATTTTTTCTGTCTCTCATTTCTACATTTCGTTTTGTCTATAACTGTGTGTGTTATTCTTTTTTTATGTACTTTATTTGCAAATCAGAAGTCCATTCGGTTGAAACGGAAAACTTTTACATTATATTAATATTAACTATTGTTTATATATTCATTAGAATACAAACGTTTTTGTTTGTTTTTGAAATGATATTTGATGCTTTTCAAAAATTTAATAAAATTCATGCGTATATAATGACAGATATTATCTTAAGACAATTGATCTTATAATTTGTTTCTAAACAAGCTTGAAGTAAATAGAAGTTTAGGCACCAAACCGATTTTATAAAGTGTATTACGCAAACGGGTAAATTGGGAAATTGTATAAGAATTAAAAAAAAACTTATAACTCTTAAAAGAATAATTATTCATTACTTAACAATGACTTTATAAGTCGAAAGTGCGTAATATTAAAAAAAATTTTAAGTCAAAAGTTTCTTTTATTATTTAATAACAATGGATTTTCACAAAATAAATAATCTATTAATTTTCTAACAACAAATTCCATATTCTGTAATAAATGTTTGACTGCAATTCTGGATCTGTAATAAATGTTTGACTGCAATTCTTGATGAATATTAATATTACAAAAAGAACACTTGTCACTTGCATCAATCATTTACAAGTTTATTTTTTTCAAATCATTTAAATAGCGTATCACTCACTCAGTAAGTGATAAAATTCGTAACTATAAAATTATATATAAACACTTCAAATCATTGAATATAATATTTTTCATTTAAGAGTTTATTTAAAATATGATTGACTTGAAAAATATATCAATATTTCATGAATTATATAAATGACTACAATAACTACAGATTCTCTACCTACTGGAGAAATTTATTTATTTTGAAATATGGTTTGTAATATATTTTGAATAGTTCTTATTTAGCTTCGGTCATCGCACATAAATCTCTTTATATATTACATGTATAAGATTGAAATATATATTTATTCTGAATTGAATTTGTATAGATGAAATATACATACAGTAAGTATATAGTTATGGTTTTGGCTGTAATATAGTACTTAGGATTTATATAAAACAACCAAACCTACACTATAATATATTTTATCATAGTATTGCAAAAATAAAGTTATACAGTTTTGACTGCAGATAATAACTAAAATTACGTCCCCTAAATCTCTTGATCAAGTATTGATATTATACACACGTATTTGGATTATGGACACCGTGTATCAATTTGTTTTAATTCGTTTCTATGGTTACAAAATGATACTTGAGCAACTTGTGAATGATGTATTATTTAGAAATTTCTAAAAATTTACTATGCATAAATTTAAATGCATAAGAATTAAAAATAATTACTAATGCAATGTATTCTATCATTCTTACAATTTTCAATCAAATACTTCAATTACATGCCATTTTTGTAATTTAATTCAATAATTTATGTTGAATATTTGCTATACAATTTACATGCAAACAATTGAATAAATAATTATATTTTCCGGAATGTGAATGTTTTATAACAAATTTTTGATACTTGTGGCGCATACATCGATTAAGAAGTTCTTTCCACGTACTGTGCACGGTACAGATATTATAATTATATATCTTAAAAAAATGGTTGTCCATTTCCGAATGCCTGTGCGTCCTTCCGTCATCACGGTAACTCAAAAACAAAAAGAGATAGCAAGCTGAAATTTTGGTGACGTATTTTTAACATAAAAAGTAAGTTTAAGTTCGTGAAAGACCAAAATCCGTCCATTGGGTTCAATGAATCCTTGACTCAACTTCTAAACGATAGAAGAAAAGTTTAAATACAAAAATTGTTTATTTTTTTGAAACAAAAAAATTTTTTATAACATTTGTTCGTAAAATGTTTGAGTTCTCCACAATTTTAGCTAAAATTAGGCTAATAAACACATATAGCTAATAACAATACATATTATTTGTATAGTATTTTATGAATGCTAACTAAAGATAGTCCAATTAATGAACTTTAATCATATGTCGAGTATGTAAACAATTATCTCTGTTCGTTGTTATCTTCAATTGTTTTTTTTTTTGTGAATTTTCGTGTATTAAGTAAGAGCTAAACTATTTATCATCCATTAAAGTAAGACAGAGACTTAAAAAGTTTTGACAAACAGAAAACATGTGTACATGATGACGTAGATGCTTCTCTATTCTAATGCCATATATTTCTAGAAGTTAACTTTATATTTACGTATCTTAAGAGCTGTATAAATAATATACTATTATTACTGTGATTCAATACAGACTTTTCTTTATGTATAAACATATATCTACAAATCTAATAACATATAATCTGTACTTATCCTTTAAGATAACTTTATCGGGTGATTCATTAATTTAATATTTATTTTTCTAATATTGATCTTTGCATTCCTCATTTAATTTTCGTATAATAAAGAATATGGAACATTTTGAAAAAAAAATACAGCAATTTTCCCTTGCTTCTTATGTAATAAATTCAGTCAATTTACCTATTTTTTCTTTTGTATATTTGGTCTAAATAATAGTTCGGATTGATCAATGGTCTTAGAAATTGTATAAAAGGATACCTGACTGATAAAATTTGCTGCATTACACCTCAAATTGTGAAACTAAACTCAATACCATAATAAATTTCGAAAATATATTAAAATTGATTCAAAAACAAAGAAGTTATAAGCTATCAAAGATTATTTTCTCTTCTTTTTTATCTCTTACTTTAAAACGATATTTAACATGCAATTTATATGGAGATATTAACAGTCATACGTAGGTTTTTCCCTCTTTGTTCAATTACGAATTTTGAATGTCCATATCTTGTTTATTTTTAAAGATTTAAAAAAATAACCTAAGATCCATGTCGTGAAGTAAAGGCGAATCAATTGAAGTAATAAAAAAAATTTATTCTGATTCCCCATTAGTACAAAAAGTTTATTTTATTTAGTTGTATTAAGTTTCTTCCTGACTTGCACTAAAAGAATATTTTGTAAGTTTTTTTTTCACTAGTGAGTTTTTCCCGAGATTAGAAACTAAATGGTTATCAAACAAACACATACTACAAGCGCTATAATTACTCTATACAATCAAGTACTAAAATTTAGGTTTTATCTTCGTGTAAAGATGTTTTCAAATATCATATATCCTATTATTCGTTTAGTTTCAATAGTTTAATTAATAACAGCTTATACTCTCCAAAAAGGATTATTCAACATGTTTCTAAACAAACCAGTGTACGTATGGTTATCGTATACAAAAATTTAAAAATACTTTGAATCAACATCTAAAGCTTTGGTTGTATACCATGTTCGTAAATTCAATTTAATATTTTATCATTTTAATTTAGTTTAGTTGAATACAAGAAAATGTTTTCTCAGTGCATTTCTTATAATTTCATTTGAAATAAATGATACATAGATCATCTCTATCATCTGCAAATGAACTATCAATTACTTTCTTCTCTAAATGGATTTTTAAGAGATTACAATTACCGAAGTTAAGTTTTTATATTTTGAAAGTCTTTACAGCGACGAATACGAATACACAAATGTTAATAGATGAAGAATAAAACATGATGATATTTTTTAATTTCTGTCATAGAATAAGCAATGGAAATATAAATTACGTAAAATAAGTTTAAGGGCCAGCGTACACCTGAAGATTTTCTGATCACAAAATTTGATGAATCTTTTTTGTCTTTAGATTTTTCTTCTATCTTTAATAATTCAAAACTTGGATCAGGGATCGTCATATGGATCCCATTGGATACAATGGACCGAATTTGTTCAATCACGAACTGGATCTTACTTTTTTTTTGCTTACTTCAACTTACAATATCTTTTCTTTTTTTGAGTTATCTTGTTCACGGATGGTTTGACGGACAGGAAATTGACTAACTAGATGATTCTATGAACACCTATAGCAAAATTTTGTTTCTATAGTCAGCATTTTCTAGCGTTATTAACTTTCTATATAATACTCTGACATATTATGTCTGTCGAGTATAATAATTGTAGGTACTGTCATGTCACATGGTAAATAACATTCTAAAATCATGAGAAACAGAATCGCATACCGTTTGGTTTGGTTAAAAGTCGTGATAGATTGTCTTAAAATTTGGAGAAATTAAAAGACTAATGCAAGTTTTGCATAGAATTCTTTTATACAAAATGAACTTGGATCAATGGTTTTGTAGTAGGTGTAGAATAGGAGGGAAAATACCTTAGTAGATTTTACCAATTTTTTTTTAAGTTATCGACTAAAGATCCCTAATCAAAGAATTATGTAGAGAATCATACAGTGAGCCATGCCAGTATATATACAGATATGTTTTATATAGTTTTTTAAAATAGTTTTTTAAAATCCATGGAGTTAATCACATTTAAAGTTTCTTGTAAATGAACAAAACATTTATGACGTTCTGAGTATAGTACAAACATATATAATAAACCCTTTATTTTTGCATTCGATTCGAAATAAAATGCTTCAATAGTTTCAAGAATATAAATAACTCAACCTTAATGTATGTTGGTTGTATACTGAGTGTTTCCAAAGAGATGCCATTTCAAATGATATAATCTATGTCTATCTAGGTTATAAAATTTCATCTGATAAACCTGGACCGTTAGTGCATACAGATAGTAATTAGATTATTGCAAACATTTTTATACATAGATTTTAGGAATCATTGCTGTACTCAGAATAAAAACAAAAATGAATTTTACTTTTACAATATAATTTTATGCCTATAGGTATAATACTATGCGAAAACGTAAAATACAGAAGATGTAGTGAAATAATAGAAAAGATGCCATTACAAAAATTTCGATTTTACCTATCAAAATGTGAAACTAGGTTCAATACCAAACCAAATTCGAAAATTAAATAAAAAACGAATAAGTTATAAGCCCTTAAAATTTGATTTCCATCTTATCTTGCCAAAAAAGTGTTATGGGTGAGTCAACGATAAGCGGTTACTTTCTATAGAAAAATGGCACAACAAAATTTTTGAATATTAATGTAATTTATATAACATTTTTATTCACAATCAACTCATTTGTGTATCATAATTTATCTTAAATTTTTAAGGAATTAGTACATGGGTGCCACAGGCATCGATAGGACCTCTTATCGTAGAATGACCCTTTTGAATAATCTCTATGAAGATAAACATGTATAACGGCATTTATGCATATCTTTTTCTTTGTTTAGAATTTTGAACGTCCATATTTTGGCTATATGTTCGTGAAGTAAAGACGCTTAAGTTGAAACGATTATGTTGTTTCAGTTTAAATTTGCATATAAGATATAAATTTTTATATTTCAATCAGTTCAAAGTTTCATTAAAATTATATGAACGATTTAAGAGACATCAATATTAACATTTTTGTAAAATGGGACCATCACTGTACTCAGTTGTATAAAAATTTATAAATATCGAGTATATAGTTTTGAGATGTGCGTTTTTGTTTGAATGATTTTAATAGACAGACCACCCGATTGTTCGAAAAACCTATGATTCATATAGAAATTTTTTAATCGGAGCAAAATAACATTAAAAATAGAAACACACTACTTCCGATATCGATAGAAACAACTTTGAAGCGAAATGACGGTTATATAATTATAAAAATAAGTTTACAAAATCACCACAGAAATATCTGTATTAGTGTTTAGCCCCTGTTATAGGCGTATAGGCGTTCATTTCGCGGAACGGATAGTAAACTTCAATATTATTATTATTAGATGTAAAAATTTGAAAACTTTTCAAGACGATTAAATTTTTGTTTCGAACTTATAAAAGAAAATTTTCAATTGTGATTCTTTTATTAATCAATTTCATTCATGTATTTTTTCATTCTCCAAGTTTTACGTCTTGAATCGTTTTGGACTATTTATGAAAAGATCGATTGTCACCCGGTATATTTGTTATTTAGGTTACGTAGTAGCTATTTGCTTTTTATTTCAACTAACGAATGCATATATATATATATATATATATATATATATATATATATATATATATATATATATATATATATATATATATATATATATATATACAAGAGAGGCAGGACCATATACTTCTGATATATTCAAATATATTATTCATGATATGTATGATGTAAAATGTTTTCAGTTTTCAGAATAACACATACAACACTGCAACAAACATTTATGCACGAATGTATTATGTAATATCTGAAGAAGTTTTCTGCATTTTTTTTTTATTATATATTATATAAAATAGCTTTAAGTGTTTTTCATCAGTGCAAAATTTGTGTTCTACTTAAAAATGAATAAATCAGAATGAATTGTTAATCCAGTTATTTCTATGAAAGATTACGATCAATTTTAAGCTTTTTATCAGTTAACTTTTAGCTTGTAAGTCAGTTTTTTTCACTTTTTTTATAATATTGCTTGTCAGTTTCTTAAACAAGTTTTTTTAGACACAAGAATATCTTAAATTGTAATAATTTAAAATCATTTTTGGAATTTAACGGAATGTTGTTTTCTATACATGTTCATTATGATTGAATTTCAAATTTTGTTTTCTACATTTTATTTGTAGTTTAAAATTCTAAGTTTACCGTTTGACTTCTGCAAAAATCAACGGTCCCGTGTTTTCTTGATTTTAGCACTTTCTAGAAAACGTGAGAATTAATCATAACATGGTCATTGGTGATCGATTACTTCTTCTGAATGTGTTTTGTTAGTGTTGACAGGGAACTTGTAAAAATAGTAGACCTTAAAATATTCAATTAGTATATTTTTGCTGTTACTCTGGTGCTAAACAAAACAAAAATATATTGTATTAGATTTAAGAGAACTTAATACAATAAAAATTGGAAAATGTCACTCATATTTTATATTTTACTATGCTCATATTTAACTTTAAGGCCCGCACCTATAACAGTTTCTTCTAAGACAGCATATTTCAGATCAGAAATTCTTATGAAAAAATTTGAAGTTGTGCGTGTACACACAATGCAATTCGAAATGTATATACACATCTGCTATTTGTCATCATATTATATTTTTTGCAAATTTAAAAACTATAGTCTATAGCCTAAGCTGTACTTATAATATATCGTATTAAGTTAAACAATAAATAATCATTGATATAATATACCTAATTGGATGGATAAGCCTACACCTTACTTAAGTAAGGATCTTAAAAACTATAAGAAAAATATATACAATTAAGAAAGCAACAGATTTAATTGTAAATGATCCAAGATGTTGATCACCGGGAAGGGATTGCTTCGTGATGATAGAAAACAGATTTCACAGGTACTGTGGATAAATTTACGTATGATAGGATGCCCAGTTTTTCGGTGCAGAGCGTTAGGTAGAAATCTCGGGGGTTTTCTCGGAATCTTCCGAAGGCAACGATTTTCAAATTGTTGCATCCTTACAACAAAATATGGGGTGATACAATACTTGTAAAGTCGATGTTTAAGTGTGTATAACCTTGCAAAGGATGCGTTTCTAAGGACCAGGCGCCTATTGACGTTCTGTGTTCAATTCAACTGCCTTTGTAGAGTCACTCCCACGTGCTCAGCACTTTTAGTTTGCCGGGTGTTTAACATTTTCAATACAAGTGGATAGGAGGAAAATTTATTCTTCCTGGTGAACTAGGCGGATTGTATCTTCGTTGGGTAGATTTTGATTTTGCATAACTTAAATAATTTTCTATCTTTTTTAAAACAATGTTTTACATGTAATCTGATGGAGAAACGTCATAATATCGTATCAGAATTGTTAAATTTTAACAATTTTGCTTATTTTTAAAGATTAAAAAAAATTACTAACTTCAAATCCATATGAAGCAATAAAAAAAAAAAAATTTATGTAACGTCTCTATGGAGAATTTATTCAGAAAAATGAATTTCTTATACTTCTTTTAGATATTTCTATTTTAAACAACCTTTTTCCACGAATATACATAATTTTAAAGCATTTTTATAATTTCTTTTAGAATTGAAATAACTTTCTTTGTAAATATGTAATGACTAATTGGAATTGTTTAGTATATATCAGTTATTTTACAATCGACTATCATAAAAAGACTTTTGGGAAATATTTGATTAAAAATTAATTTCAATTAATCAGTATTTTCTTTCAACAATTACGTGATACGAACTACCAAGTGTCGACACATTTGTAACATAAAAATCATGTTTATAGCATGCAAGTTTAAAAAGTATATTGAAATTAGAAATGAAAATTATACTTTTCGACAAAGAATTAAATTAAAATCAAAGATTTCTTCGTTATTTAAAACGTATAGGCAGACAGACGTTGTTGAAATTCCATAGAGAATTAAATTTTCATTTTGAAATATTTATAGCAGTAATTTAATAATATTATATGAAAATACATAAATTTCGAAATCGTTTTGGGATTTTAGAGACTTCTAAACTTGAAATGTAATTTAAATTAGGATAAATAAATAAATACAAAAAATGTAAAAAAAGAAACACATTACATAGAATGTTTTGTGTATAAATCATCTACTCACTTTTTTGCGTTTTATTTCATAGCAAAATAGTAATTAAAATCGATATCAGGTTACTAGTTATTCACATACGTGAACCTGATGGGAGTTACCATTGTATCAGTGTGTATATATTTAATTATGAAACATATAAATGTCAGTCGTTTAATAGGGTGTTTTTATTTTAGCAAACACTATACAAATACTAAAAAACGGGATTTTCATTATGATGAAACTAAGTATGTATTGTGTACAAACTCTAGTTGGGTTAACGTTATAAGCAATAAATCTAAAAAACAGTTTATATTTTTATGAAAGCTTTCTTAACATGTTTCTCATATCTTATTATTTTGAAACCAAACTCATATAAGTCTGACTTCCTTCAAAAATCATAAAGAAGACTTTGTAAAGTATGCACCATAAAGACAACTTAATGAGTTCTTAATTATGATTTTCATGTTTTCTGGTATATTAATATGAACAGTAAATTTACTATTCAATGTAAAAATTAAACAGCATCAATTTGATATGTACTTGATAATCCTGTATATATGTACTTGGTACCCATCTATAAGGTATTTATTATTAGCAGCCAATTACAATTATGATTATCTATTTTTACCATTTCATAGTTTAATTCATAGTTGAATGAATTATTTATTATTATATTGTGATACAATCAAATTAGAAGTAAATATTTTCTATAGGATGTCTCGAAATTAAATACGTATACTTAAAGAACATTTTCTTTAAACGATTTTAAACAAATATAGTTTCCTCAACAGTCGTAAAGTTTTAAGCAATACTAAAATTCAATTTCGCCGGTTATGGCTGGTACTTAATAAATATGGTCTAGGTGATCTTTCTTTGAATATGGTTTCTATTCCATAACGCAATGCCTCGAACATTTTTTTTTTTTTTGTATTACAAGTTTATACAGATGATTAATTTGTAGTATTTAGAAATTTGTATTTAGTTCTTAAGTTCTCATAAATTAAAATAATGTAAATGGATTACTTGATTTTCAATGATTTTGAATTTATATTTCACGATTTCCTTACTTTGTTCTTAGAACTGTTAAAATTTTAAGGAAAAGAATAAAAAAAAAAGCAGTAAAAAATATTTTCATTTGCATTTAAAGCTAAAATAAAGATTTTTCTTCTGATTCGTATAAAAATGACTGACTATATGTTAAGTGCTTTTAAAAGTATTATTATCAGACTGAAGATAAAAATCAGTTTAGTTTAACACCTCTGATACCATATGACCTCAATGAAATATGCGTTTGTATTCAAGGAGTCGATAAATTAATTAACCCTTTAATTATCGCATTATAATTAATTTTTTTTTTAAATACGAAGGTTGCATGTTAATTACGGGACACCCAATATCGTTTATTAATAGTACTGTGGTATGTGTATAATAGATATTAGATTAACAAGTGTAACAATTATAATAGACGTAATTGAAGCACGTTGAAGTATTAATGCTGCAATTTAATTTTTTATCATAAATTTGATAGATAACGGAATACATGTAGAAAAAAGTTTATTAAATACTGGTGCTTTGGGAAAGGGGTATCGATTAGTGTGTCAAGCGGGCGTGGTTTACGTCTAAGAAATCGTGATGTTTACCAAGCAATAATTCTTCTGTATTTTTCCCTGATTTTCAATTTTATTTGCTACGATACAAATCAATCGTTATTCTTGTTATTCTAAATATTTATTCCTTTATTAAATTTTTACTATTAAAATAATCAATAATTTAAAATATAAATAGTTATTGTAATTAATCGAAATGAACAAATTTTATAAGGATGGATCTTGTTTTCGTGAGTTCATATTTAAAGGGGGTCGCAGGACAAGTTAAAAAATAACGAAAATTCGCGTGACGTAGTTTATGAACGACCCATATGATAAATTTCTTTTAAAAACATTGCTGGGACTATAATTTTCAAAAACGTTTCTTTTGACAGAATCGATAACATTTTTTTAGTTGAAAATTGATTTTCTTCAAGTCAAGAATAAGTAATCCTAGCCCCGGATAGGCAATTTTTGAGACACATAAAAAATTAGGAAAATAACACTAAAATAGTATGTAAAAATTGTATTGGTCTTAAACCTATTTTTGATAGAAATTTTATTTTAAATGTTTTTATAAATTCGTATACATTTATTTGCTATAAAAATATATCAATATAAAAAAAAAAAACAATAATAATAAAAATATAAAAAATATTAATTTTATAAAAGATGTTTTTATTTCAAATAAATTAAAGATAATAATGAATTAAAAAACAAAAACAAAAAAACAACACAGTAATCTACCATTATTATGATTTGTACTTACATAAAATCGTGATTTTAAAAAAGTAATTTCTATTATCGCGAGAATTCTCATCATATATATAATTTTTAAATGCCATTCTTCATATTATGGAATTTTTATACGCTCTTTAATATAAATTACATACTGATTTTAAATAGATAAAACAGTTTAATATGAATGAAAAATGATTCCAAAACATTAATAAAACATTTTATTATTTTGTTATTTGTTTCAAACATTAAAAACGTTTGTTTGTACGCTTATTTAAACCATCTATGTTATGGACAATACGAAGATTGCCTTTAAAAAATCTGTGAAACCAAAAATTTGTGTGTAATTATGTTTTTTTTTGTATTTTCTTTCTGTAAGGTGCCATAGCGAAGAAAAGTTTTGTGGCAAAAGGAAAAAACTTTATCATTGTCACGACGAAAATTTTATTTTTATTTCAAAACAAAGTAATGGAAGTCTAAATGATTTTATTTCTGCTGCTTGTTTGTTAATTGATATCCATTTTGTTAGTGTATTATATAGGAGACAATTTAGTTTGTCATATTTTGGGGCTACAATGTGAAACATTATGGGCGTGATGGTAACACGGTGGCTTTTTGGATTGTTAATATTACTCTTTTTTTGCATATCATTCAATGATAAGGAAAGGAGGCTATCAACAATGAAAACACAAGATTAAAAAATATAAAATTTAAAGAAAATTAGTTACTGATCTTTATAAATAAAATTATTCTCTGTTTTAGTAAAAATATCATTATTTTGAAACATTGATTTTTAAAATAAAAGTATAAAGAATATGTAATAGTATATTAATTTTAGTGTAAAGTTTGTAATGCAAACAAATATTGAAGGCAAGATGAGCATTTTGATACAGGAGTTAATAGAATCATGTAATTAGCCCATTTTCATGTTCGCCCGTCTGCCCGTCATCAAAATAGCTCAAAAACTAAAATAGAAAGCCAGTGGATATTTTGGTGGTATATTCTAGACGTAAAAAATGAAATAATGTGCAAAATCGGTCCATTGTGTGCAATGTATCTATGACCTCACTTTCTAAACATTATAAATAGTAGAAAAATTAATATATACATATTTTTCGTTTTTTAGTTAGTAGATTTTTCGTAACTATTTAGACTCGCTACAATTTTAGCTCAAATTTAGCTAATAAAAATATAAAATTATAATATATATTATTAAATGTATTTATAACTGTATGGCGTGGATGCTTAGAAAATTTTATGAAAACTAATGATTAAAAATAGCCAAAAATCGAGAATCTAAACAATTGACTCTGTCAGGTGATTTCATAACTTGTTTTACTTTATTTGAAACACTGCCTATTGTTTTCAAGTTTAGATTTGAGTAGACCTTGGTTAAATTTTTGAAAGCCTTTCATATTTGATACGTCAAATTTAGAGCCACAAATTATTTTATTATAACATTTGAGAAACATCTTCAGGGAAAAATATCGATTTTTCTGAAACTTGTAATTAATGTAGTTGCGTATTAAATGAATAATATATACGGTGTTAACATTTGAAGACGATTTACCGTATCCAAGGTGAGATAATTGCAATTCAAAATCGCATGTTTTGTACACGTAGAATGGGAGAATTGTGAGAAAATAACAGGTTTGATTATTTTTGTCCTAAGCCATCAGTCTTGGTTCTATATGGGTGTTATAATGTAAATACTACGCTAATGCTTTTTCACTGGACTGTCCGAAAACAACAACCTTAAAAGTATAGGGCTAAAATGGTCTAAATTAATTCATTGCCTTATACTACACTCTTTTGAAGTTTCATTCTAAGAACATTATTAATTAGAATGTTCAGTAATAGAAGTTCATTAGTGGATATTCTGACTTTATATTAAAAAGAAAAAATATAAAAAAATTAAAAAAAAAACTACATGATATTATTTCTATTTCTAGATTACTTTTCAAAATAAAAATATATTATTAAAGTTTGTTTTATCTAATTAAAACAGTAAAGTTTGTAAAATATATTTTTTTTAGTTTATTACACAAACAAAAAATACATTAAACAATTGTTCAGGAAAAAAAAATCTATGTACACTTCAAATAACAACAATTGTTAAACATTGAGCGGAAATAAAAATAAATTTACATGAAATGGAACTTATAATAAATATAAAAAATACCGACTCCAATGTAATGAATCTACAACTGCTCGTAATTCAATGAAATTAAAAGTATAGACTATTTATTTTTATAGTGAAGCGTATCTTGAGTAATACTTATGATGAACAATTCACACACAAACACACACAAACACACACAAACACAGGAGCACATACCATTTTATAATGTTGATTTTTCATTAAAATTAGTTCGTGGGTTTTTATTTATCAACTGAAAATATATACAGAATGTTCTACTATTTCATTTTTCGGACTCAATAGTGCGGCAAATCGTCGGTAGTTTGGTAAACCTTCGTCCTCACAAAAAATAAGTCAGTTTCAGCGTGAAACCAATTGGTATAGTATAGTCAGAGCATTTTCCATGTTATAATGGTTATAGTCAAAGCGTTTCTATTTTTAAGTCCATTTTTTTAATAATGTTAAAAGTTAATGGGGAATATACAAAAATTGCATGTGACTACATAATACAAAATATTTAAATACAATATTTAAATTAAATTAATAAAATTACAAATTTTGCATAACGTGTTTATAAATACAATTAAAATATTGTTATAAGTATTATTAGTATTTACTTATGTTATAAATACAAATAATTGTTGAGCTTGGAATATATAGAAAAAGAAAAATTTCCTGGACTCAATTCGAAGCTACTAGTAAGATGTGAAAACAGATAATGGAGATTAAAATAAATATTTTTAATTTTATGTATTTTGAGAACAAAATGGCATGGTGCTATTTTTTTTTAACTATTCATAAAATATTTCTTCACACTGTCCTGTTTATTTATCAATTGGACTGCATTTTTTTATTACTTTAATTAAAGCGTCTTTACTTCATGGACATAAATCTGTAATTATTTTTTAAAAATCTTTGAAAATTACCAATATATTCAATATTCCATACTAAACATTATGGCGTCATTTATCATATCTTCTTATAAATAGCATTTTAAACATCGTTTTCAAGAATGAGAAGGATATATAATCTTTGATAGCTTATAACTTCTTTGTTTTTTAAGTAATTTTAATTTAATATTCAAATATTGATATGATATTGAGCCTAGTTTCCCAAATTCAGAATAAGTCAACTACGCTATTCTGCCGAGAGTAATATAATAGAAAATAGTTGGGAAGTTTTATATGCTTTGAATAAGAAGTGACGAAGATAACGTTATTTTTATCCTGTAAAAAAGCCTTTTGAGTTAGTAAAAAGCAATTTTTTTTTTAATTCTTTAAATATAAACAAAATAAGCACTGCGCACTTACAAATTCCGATGAAACAAAAAAGAAAATATAGATATGTATGACGTCAACAGGTTGTATCTCCGTTGAGATAACATATAACATTTTGTTGTATAAGAAAGAGATGGAAAGTAATTCTCCAGAACTTAAACTTTGTTGTTTTCGAAACAAAATAGTTTAAGTTCTTCTTTGTTTTCGAATCAATTAAAATTTCGAGTTTTGTTAGGGTATTGCGTCTAGTTTCTCATTTTGAAACATAGTAAATTATTTTAATAACGAAATATACACACTTTCTCGATATCTTTAAAAACAAAGTATTTGTAAAATCAAAGAATTCAAATTCTCAGTAAAATACTTGTACGAAATCAATGTTGAAAGGACATTCTATTATTTAATAAAAAAAATATTTTTACATGAATCAATTAAATAAACATTAAAAATAAACCACAATTTTAGGTCTATATCATGTTGTGTTTTACAACCCCCATGAACTATTCAATTAAATTTTTTAATAGATTCGAATGTGTATTTTTCGTTTTTATTTTTATTTATTTTTTTTAATAATATTTTGTTTAATGGAGAAAAATTCAAAATTTTTTTTTCTGCTTTATATATCGAAACAATGTATAACAAGTTTTTTGTTTAGAAAATTTCTAAAAAAAGGCGGTGAAAATCGAAAATAAAAAATTATCTTATTTCGAAATATTAAAAAATATCTCTTGTTTCAACATATTTCATGAAATTTAATAAAAAAGTTATTCTTAAAAATTAGTATTTCCTTTTTTAAGCTCTTGGATCCCTTGTGGAAACTACAACCAAATTTTAATTGAACATTTTTTGAACTCATTATTCAACTACTAGGATAATCTCTTTACAACATAGTACCTAGTTATCTGTTTTCAAGGATTTGAGGAATTGATAAATATTTCAAAATTTTTCGAGAAAAATTTTATGTTAGTGACTTTGTTAGTGGCTCTATAGTATAATAAAGTCTTTTTGTATAATAATAGCATACAATACACATAAATTTTAATTTAAATAAAGAATTAACTGGAAAATTGTAAAACAATTATATTTATCTATCATTAATCACTTCCAAATTACTTTAGATATACAAAAAATTCACTTTTTGTCGTTAATTATTCTTTGTTAAACAATGTTCAACCATTTAATTATTACTGAAGTGGAACCGTTTTAAATGTTTAATTAGTTTTAAATTTGAATTTTTTATTATTTACATTTTATATTTATAAATTTATTTTATACACCGTAGTATTATCACTTAATCATTTTATTTATCTATGTATTTTTGTATGAAAAATGAAAATTTATTATAAATGGAACTCGTGTGGGTTTGCTTTTAAATGGAAATAGAAATAAGAAAAAATATAATAGGTCATTTTAAATAATAACTGTTGAAAACATAGCTCTACGAATAATTGAGTAAAAGTACCACGAGAATTCAAGCCGTGTATTTTACCAGAACTATCTGTCAAATATCAATTAAAATAAAGTGGGCCATTTTCTTTAAATGATTTTATTACTGCCGATTGAAATGAAAACTTAAAACTATAAAACAGCAATCGTTTGTTTGAATTTTTAACAAAACCTTAAAAAAAATGCGTTGTTTTTGTTATTTATTTATAACGCAACGCTACAATTAAAATAATATGGCACAACATTTAGTATCACAATCTATAGTTTGCTCTAACACAAAAAAAATAATCAAATGTTATCATACAAAATATGTTTCAATAAATTTCAAAGTTTCAGTAAAAGAGTAAATTTAATTTCGTGAACGACTTACTATGGAAATCATTCAGGCGTTTTAAGCATCGCAACTATCTATGATCGTTTCGCAGATAGAAAGCTCGTTCTAAATGATTTTTGTCCAAAAAATTATGGGGGAGCCAAATTATGTTTAAATTATTGTTCTTCTGGTTAAGCTTTTGCGGCATGCATCTATACGGGAATTTTATAAAGATCTATTTGGGGTGTGATAATTTTGGCTCACTCGGTATAAATTTTACAAATCAATTGTTAATTAATGATGTATTTATATAATATTTTAATTTAGTCATCTTCAAATAAAATAATATAATTCAGTGCTTTTATAATTTATTCACTTTTCTCTGTGTATATTAAAATCATCGGTTTGTAAAATGTCATTTATCGAAGTATATTTTTGTGTTGACGTTTGAAACATACAGAACAAATCAATGATTCGTGACCTAAATTGTGTAGTCACCATGGATGGTGCTATTGTATATTTGATGAATTATCAAGTACTCACAGAGTACACACTGTTCGTCTCACAATCATACACAAGTACATATATGTGTATACGAGTATGTTGCATAGCTTGTCGAACATAAAAATTTCATAAAAATTTGAAGTGAACGTCATATAACCTGATTTGTGGAACTTTACGTAATCACCTGCGAAAATAGGTTTTAAAAAGGGAATCTTGATATAAAAAGCTTATTTGAAACTGGAATAAAGGCAAATCAAAATTTTATATGTTTATAAAGAGCTTCTTGGGTAGGGTCGGACCCTTTTTTGGTATGGTAAGCATCAAGCCATGTATCGTCCATGTCTTCGTTTATAATATATTATTGTTGATCAATTTTGGGAAGTCGATAAATCGAAATGTTTCACAATTGTACAATAGTTTCAATAACAATTTATAATATGTGAAAGAATATGCCTCTTTGAAAGGAAATCACACACGAAAAAGTAGCTTGCTGCTTATCATCCCGAAAAGCGCTTTGGACTCACGGACCATCAAAGTTAGTAAAAAAAGATTTTTATCTTTTAATTTATAATAAAAAACGAGGAAAAACTTTTGTCGAAAATATAATGAAACCCTAAGATGTGACAACAACTAAATTGGTTCGACGCTACCATAATATTCGTATGTTCGATTTAAGAGCCTTCAATTTGCTTATTTTTATATACCTTAGCGTTTAGCTATCTTTAGTTTTCGTTTGAAAATTTGTAATATTTCAATCACGATACCTTAAATTATTATGACTATAAACGTTATAATCATCACCGGGAAACCCTTATACTGAAATAATTTAGTTTAATAATTTGGGAAATCCAAATATCTATGTGACGTGATTGAATTATCTTAATTTCTTTTCTTCTATTCATTAGTTTAAAACTTCTGATGTAAATTTTCATTTAGTTTTAACATTCAAAATCGACTTTATTTAATAAAATGAAAGGGTCTATTTGAAATTGATTTTACAAATAATACTGAATGCAAGAAATCGATTGTCTAAACGTGGTTTATTTCCTATAGTTATAATTCGCTAATGTTATATTATTTAGGTAAGTTATGGCAGTTAATGTAATCAATAAGATATAGCTTACGTTATTTAAAGGAACTTCAAATGGCAATTCAAAATAGGATAACACCATTGATTTACGCATGAAAATTATTTAAATTGAGACTACACCGGAAGATAAAGCTTTCTATTTGCAATTGACAAACTGTTGTGACATTGGGAGGCTCGGGATTTTTTTTTTTAAACAGGCTAGACTTATTTAATGTGTATATCAAAATTTTGTTATTCTTTTCAATATTTGCTAGCGTTACAAACTTAATATAATAAATTTAATACACTCTGAAATATTTTATATATATCGAGTATAAATATAAAATAATAACACTAGACAAAGTATCCCAAGAGTACAATTTAAGATTAAAATATATAGAAACTCTAAGCATTATTAAAATTTTAATTTAGTTTTATAATTTTTTCACATTGTTACAATTGTGCATAATAATTGTAATGAAAAGTAAACTTTTTTTTAAAACTTTTAATTAACTAGAAGAAATAAATATAAATTTATTATATACTTTGAATTTTAAACAACAAAGTACAATAATTTGTGTCCAATTAAAAGTAACAATATTTTGTAAGGGGGTCAATAAACGAAATTTATTTAGTATAGCTATGTGTAAAACATAAGGTACTTCAAAAACTTTAATGGAGCAAAATTAAAATATTTCAATATAAAGAACTCAATCCTTAACACTGTAGGGTTAGCAATAATGGGAAGGATAAAAGATATTAGTTATTTGAATAGTGACACTTAAAGCAACATAAAAGCTCTTATATTTTAATACTAAAAGTTTTTATTGAATATCCAATTTTTTTTTTTTGTGCTCGATAAGAATCTTTTATGATAAACATGAATAATAATCTACTTTATTGTTTAAATTGAAGTGGATTGGGGAAATAAGTAAACAAAACATTGTTTATTGATGTGACAAAAAATTTGTGGGAACGGTTATTGAATTTTATTATTTGGTATGGACATAAAAAAATATTTTTTGATTATTTGTTGTGTTTTAAATTATTTTTGTACAATTTTTATTCTCGACATGCCTAGAATACCTATGTGAAAGTATAGTCTAAAGTTTGTAACACTAGAAAATATCGAAGCCATAAACCAAATTTTGGTATAGGTATTCCAGAATCATCTAAGTAGTCCATTTTTGCATATTCGTTTGTCCGTCATCGAAAT
Organism: Chrysopa pallens; assembly: GCA_020423425.1. NCBI lineage: Eukaryota > Metazoa > Arthropoda > Insecta > Neuroptera > Chrysopidae > Chrysopa > Chrysopa pallens. Next base: position 71,953,612 of record CM035591.1, read on the forward strand.
AACTCTAAAACCAAAAAGTGGTAGCAACCTGAAATTTTGGTGACGTATTTTTGACATGAAAGTTAGTTTTATTTCGTAAACGAGCAAAAACGGTCCTAAGGGATCGATCTATAATGAACGGTCCATAATGATTTCAACTTTTAAATGTTGCGTATTTTATGAATACTTAGCATCACAAATAGTTCAAACATTGATACTAATCCGTATGGCTCTAAACAATTAATATTGTTAGTTGTTATTGTTAATTTTTTTTTTTTTTTTAATTTGGTTAATTCATTTAATTAGTCTATTTACTATAAATGAGTAAATAATTTTTGATATTTTTGAAAATTTTGAAAATAAAACTATGCTATCATTTGAAATTTTGAAAACTGAAAACTAATGAATGTTTGCTTGTTGAGGATATTATTTGGAGTACGATATTATTATTTGTGCGTATGATTTTTCAAATGCTATTTTTTACAAAATATTATGCAGTGATTCATAAAATTATAACACTCTTTATATTATTGAATCGAGCGACCAATTTCATCCTATCGGACAAATGTTTCGTAGTATCGGAAAATCTATCTGAAAAACCCTTCAAATATTACAAAATACTAATGAGAGAATCTCGATAAATTTTTGAGGCTTTTGTCTTAATATTATCGGTTCAAATTTTTTGTAATGCAAAAACGAACGAGTTACGAATTGATTAATATGCATACATATGGGACTCTTTCCAGGTGCTTATTATGTATAATAATATATCGAAATTGTAAAAAGCCCTCGTTACTACAATCATAGAACCGTATAAAACTAACTCTGTAATAGTGAAAGATTATGTTCATAAACGTTATTTTTAATATATTTTTTAATGTCGCCTGTAAATTTTAGGTATTAAAGGTATGACCTTTTTCATCAATATATATCTATACAAACATCGGAGTTGATACTATTTTATCGAAGTATTTAGTCATATACAATACTACCCTTGTGAATATTATAATAATAATATATTGTTATAATGTGTTCTATTCTAATAATTTACCCTCACCCCAATGATATTATTGTTATTAATATTCTTACAAAATGAAAGGACACATGTTTAACCTACGCTGCGTGTAACTATCTACGTAAATATATTTCAACACATTGTTCTTTTGAATTATTATTATATGCTATATAACAAATACGATAGGATGATGATTGACTCAAATTTTTGACATCAAACTTCGCTATGGAGAATAACTTCAAAAGTGTGTAGATGTTTATCTCGTGTCATTTTTATACAGCTCTCAAATATCCTTAAGTTCTACATTTAAAGAAATATTTTGCGAGCAAAAATTGAATACCCATATGCTTCACCATATTATTGTAGTTTAAATAAAAAATATTACGAATGTTTATTGTAACATGGATTATAAGTAGACTATGTAATAAATTATAAAACTATAGTAATTATTTATTTTCATTGCATGAATATATTATTTCAAATCCTAATTTTCAATTATTTAATTTTCACTTTTTAGTTCAGTTGACTCATTATTATTCAGAGAAACAATGTTATTGAACCGTTTTTACTAGACTCGTTGCTAATATTTAATGATATTTGTATTTTTTAAATTTATGATGCGGAACAATTTCTATAGTATATGGAAATTCGTATACAGTGTGTCTACAGCTGAGGTAATAGTAATGATAAGGAAAAAAATATTATATTTTGAATTTTTATTACAGTTACTTTTATGACAGAAATACTTGATTGTGTAGGAGAGTAAATGTAGGAGATTTGTATTTATTCTTTATAAAACTTTTGATAACCTTCCATGAAAACAAGTGGGGGGAAGAGGGTAGCAATTATTTCCGTAAAAATGTTTAATATAAACAGCTTTTTTTTAAATAAGATATAAGGCAAAATTAACTGTAAAATGAATTGTATTTCGAAAAATCTGATTTTTTTATTTTCGTATATAATGTCATACAGAAACTTTTACGACACCGATAAATGTTTTTTTTTTGTTGACAAAAATTCTTCATAATTTTAATAAAATTGTATTATATTTTGGATAAGATTTTTTATTGTGTTTGGTTTTAATAATTTTTTTTATAGTTTTTTCTATCAATCAATTATTTTAGAGATTCAAGTTTCAAAAGTTTCTCAATTCTTTTAAGATCTCAAGTTAATGTTAATTTGAGAGTTCATATTTGTCATTGGTAGATGGCTGTGTTAACTATCTGAGAGTTACGGTCGTACTGCTTATTTGGATATTCTTTTCGAAATACCTTTTGTTGAGATTAACATCTGAAGTTTTTGTATAGTGGCAAATCTAACATTATGTGTCTTATCGTATAATATAGGATTCATATGCGGACACACGGTATATTTATATATTCAATTATCTAGCATATTTATGAATTTGTGTATTAAATTAAATTTAAACAATTTATTTATACAGACACAATATATAAAAATTTTTCAAATATGTAGATTCAATTGTTGAAACAGAAAAATTTACATAATTTCATTCGTGTAGATATTTTTTTTGGTTCGTTATTTGAAAAAAAAAAAAAAAAACGTTTCATGTTTATTTTATTAAACTTTGAAATAACATTTTTATAAATTTCGTTTATATAATAACTAATTTATGTTGAGGTAAATACGTTTAGTCAAAATTGCATGATAGCAAAAATAAAATTTAAGTAGGTGAAAATGATAATAGAATATATTATATTGTAAGTGCCTATAAAATAGAAAATTTATGTTATTGTTTGAAAACTGCGTATGATAGGAAAATAATTCATTATCATCTTTTCATGATCATGTGTTTTATAAATACAGTAAATAAGCCGATGAATGTACAAAAGTGGTGGAACAGTTCCGATTTTTAAAATTATTGTTTGTACGTGTTCCTTCGACCTTCAAAAACATTTATCACCACTAACCTATGTTTCACTTTGAAAATATAGAAACTTACTGTAGTTTTCCTAACCCAAATAAAAACAGTGATAAACAAATTTAAAAAAAAAACTTCTTATATCACCAAATGTTTTTGAAGTCGGTGATCACGAATCCGAGATAAAAAATTAGCCAAGAATTTTTCAACTCCAATAAAATCACCCCTAGAAGCGTCAAAGTTTTAAAAAATTATATAATGCAAATGTCAATTGTAAGGGAAGTTTTAATGAGGTTACGACCATCCAGATACATGATCAGCGCCCCTGTAAGACGATTATCGTGGTGAAATTTGTAATTTTTATAAAATTTTTTCACTGCTACTATTTGAGGTTTTCAAATTTTCAAAGTGAGGCAAATGTTAGAAGAGATGATTCTTCCTGAATGTATAAGGAACGCGTACAAATACTAATTTTTAAAATGTTACACCAATTTTTCACATTTCAACGTTTTTTCCAGCTTATTTACTGCGTTAAATAATGAATTTCTTACTACAACTATTCAATATTTATAAAAACAAATACTTTGTGTTACATCAAGCGGAAAATAATAACACACAAATATAGTTCATTGTATGTACACCGTTTATAAAACGTAACCTTTTTATCTTAATAAAGTTATTTGTAGTTAATTTTACAACAAAGGAAGTTATTGACAGTTGAATTAAATTATTTAGTTAAAAAAAATTCATTGTTCAATGAGTTTGATTAAACGAGTATCACCCACCCTCCTTTATAAAATTCATTCCAGATATTGTAAATCAAAGTAAATACGTATTGTTTCCAAATTGTGAATAATTAGAGATCAAAAATAAACTCTTATTCTCTAATATTGGGGTTTGTAAATATTATTTTCCTTTTTAAGAATATTCGAAAATTTGTATCAATTGGTATTTTTATTTCCAAAAATTTTCTGGCTCTTATTCCAAAACCTTATATATTGCTATTTGTTACATTTATAGAATAATAAAATATGAAAATGCCAAACAAAGTAAAATTTAGTTTGACAATCTGAATGACAACACACAAATATACTATCATTAAGATTTCATAAATTAAAGGATATTTCTACTAACACTCCCACCATTACTTATTCAACTAAAATTTAATAATTATAATAGATGAGAGAAGTTTTGCAAGACTGTATAATTAAATTATTTTAATCCATTGAAAGCATATCATCAGATTCATATAACATGTGCAGTAGTAATTTATAATATGTGGTTATTCTGTTGATAAAGATATAAAACAAACAAAAAAATGTTTGATTCTATGTTTAATATGCAAATAATGTGTTTTTAATCAATTATTGCCCAGACGAAACTGGGAAAAATTTTCTTTTTTATAAATACTTTCCAAACGAAAAGTAATATTTACAATTATATTAAATTAATATAATTTTTTCATTAAGGCGATTATCGGAAACTTTTAAAAATATCTAATGGTCTTTGGAGATATTTATGTTTTTATTAATTTTGCCACTGAAAACCAACAAGAATTGTGTAATAATCCGAAATTCAACTTATCGCCCGTTTCCATGAAATCCCTATATCTTGCTGTTTGAATTTCATTGTATTAAGATTTAACAAAGGTTAAAATGTGCCTTAAGAAAGTGTTTACACACTTGTATCACCGATACGAGATTACAAATAATTATTAATACGTAATTATTTTCAATAATAGAAATGAATCACAAAAATAGGTCGATTTTTTGCCTAGTAAAAATAATTTTAGTACAGTTTGGGGCATTGGGATTTATGTAAAAATCCCAAATTGCATTTGTGCTTTTCAGAAGTGGATTTTAGGTAGACAATTATTAAAAATGTAAATAATGGTGAAAATGGGTTCAAGTTTGTTACTCGAGAGTTTTCGGGTTCGCTGAACATTTATATGATAAATTGTCATAATACTCCATTAAACGTTTAGAACACCCGCTGTAGGCACCAGGTACTCCGTACTCCATATTCGTGTTCAGCGACCCCGAGTAACCAAATTGAACATAATTTCAACATTTTTTATATTTTTAAAATTTTTTTACTTCAAAATTGACTTTTGAAATTCATGATTCTTATCCAGAAATTTGGGATTTAATTGATTTATTTTCTTTTTGGGATATAATTAGACTAGGTCATAAAATTCCAAGATATTATCTCGAATCCAACGCCCTAAGCCGTATCAAAATTCCTCTTACTGGGCAAAAAATCGACAGTATGGCCTATTTTTGTGGTTCATTTATATTATTGAAAATAATTACTTTGTAATCTCGTATTGGTGATGCAAGTGCGTAAACACTTTCTTAAGGCACATTTTGACAAGATATGCGGATTTCAGGGAAACAGACGATAAGTTGAATTTCGTATTATTGCACAATTCTTGTTGGTTTACAGTGCACTTTAAATCTTCAACTATAGGTATATAGATCATATGAATATGTTCAATAAATTTATTACAACAATGGAACTGGCGCTTAAACTTTTTCCCCAGAAAAGTTACTACTTATCAGCAACCAAAAGCGAATATGTGCAAATTATTGTATTTAAAACATAGCCTTTTTAAAATCAAATAACTTTTCCTCTCTAACAATGTTACAAAATTTCGGGTTGGCGGTTTTTATCAAATAACTTTTCTTCTCTGACAATGTTACAAAATTTCGGGTTGGCGGTTTTTAAGTATTTAAGATATCTAAAGTAACTTTTGTACTACCACGATGACGACATCGAACTATATGGGTCTATCACCAAATTCCAGAGTCGCATATACTTTTCGTGTTTGATGATAATGAGTGTATAGAGTTTCGAAGAGACACCAAAAATAGTTTATGTAAATGAAATAACAATCATATTAAGTTGTAATTAATTGTATACTACTAGTCCCTTAGAATATAATTATTTCACCTGTTAAATCAACACAACATTGTTAGCTCATAAAAATATAATGCGAAATAAATTACAATATGGCGACAAAACAAACAATAATGTATGTAGCTGGTGTATACCTTTAAAGATTGGTTGTATAATGATGCTGATGATTATGTTGTGACGTTAGTGCCATGTAGTTTTTTGTTACCATTTGTTTTGTTGTAAAATGTCTCTCTTAAATAATGCATTTTATTTTGTAATTATTGTTATTATTATTCACAATATAGTTAATGTCGTCAGCTTCTATATTGTGTGTGACTTTCATTTAAAAGTTAGCTTCAATTTCGTTCGTAGTGTATAGCGTAGCTGAACTTTGTCGTTCTATGTCTACGTATGGTGGGTTGCTTGTATATATAATATATGCTTTAATACATACAATTAACAAACACAAGAGGGTTTTAAAATTATGTTTTATAAATGTTGGTAACAGCTGTTTGTTTACTCGTTATTTGCTTTACTCACTTCAGATTGTTGTTTTATTTTCACGTTGCCTTTCGTTGTTGCTAATGTTTGTTTGCTAGCTACTGTTTTTGGTTTTATCGTTCAGTTTATGATTATGACATTATGTTTATTATTTTATTAAGTAATATTTTTATGCTATTACAAAGAAAGTTTCGTTCGTTCGTATTCTTGATAGATTACATTGTTGCCGTTTTGCTTTTATGTGACAATTACAGATGTTTTACAAAATATACAAAGGCATTGTGAACAATTATTTGTTAAAGCTAAAATTGTTTTTTGTGTGAAAAACTTTAGACAGAATTTCAATAATATTAAATGCCAAATTTCATGATAATTCTATTTGAATGTACTTGTGGTTGAAAAAAAAACAATATTTTACAAACTCGTTCATTATCTTCAGATAAATGTTATGCGTAAAATGGCTATATTTAACCCATTAAATGACAAACTAGAGTCACTAGAGTCACTAGAGTCCAGTCAGTGTATGTTCCTTAAACAAACCAGTATATTAAACTAAAGAGTATATATGCGTGTGTATGGTAGTGTGTGTGATATAAGCCACACCTCGTAATGGTTTTTTTTTTATATTGATTTAATGGATTTCTTATGCATAATTTTAAAAAAATATTAGCACTCTCCAACCTTCTCTATATAAACTATGAGTAAACTCATACTCCTCCGTCTGCCGTATTTTCGAAAAAATGGTACATAATTTTTGTTGAACGTAATATATACAGCATAATTTTCAAATAGTCGCGTATTACACGAAATACTGGCAAAATTTTAACACACTTTTATGATTTTACGAATTTTTATGGAATATATTGTACAATCGGGCCCGATATTTTTTTAGGCACATATATAGAATATATTTTTGGAGATTTAAAAAAATAATTCAACATTACCAAAAATACAAATTCTGTTTACCACTTAATTTCATTTCATACTGGAAAAATTAAATATACATTAAAAAAAAAAGCAGATAAATTGAAGCAGTTAAATTAATACAAAATGAAGTGAACTCTTGATAGATTTTTTAAATTTTCATAAATATAAATTAGAAATTATTGGGAAAACATATTTTTTATTATAATTATTTTATGCAATTTTGGATACCAATTATAAATGTTAAACGACGGACACTACTAGGAATTTATATAAGTGGTAAAGTCAATAAGGGAATTTTTCACATATGATTTTCTCATACCCAGTTCTGATATAATACAATTGTTTGGTTTTTATATATGCCTAATTGCTTACTTATCTGTCATATTTTCAAAATAAATTTTATACGATTGGTAAGTCTAGACCTCCAATTTTTCTATGTATTACTATCAGGTGTTCAAGATTTTCTACATTACATTTTCCATGTTCCTACAATAGGTTTGATAACCATAAGTTATTCAACATTATTGTAAATAATATAAAATTATGCGATAGTTTCTATATTGAATCGATGCATATTTGAGAGGTCTCGGTGAGAGGTAAAATCGACATACTATAGTGAACACAACCCCTCATTGTGTATGAAATCTATTTGCTTATATGAAAAGATTTTTATAAGCGCACAGTCACACTCAGACTGTTTTATATACTCGAATCAGATACTTTGCAGCATACTAATGTTAAGATAACATTTATGTAAATATCTTAATCTTATTTCAATATCTTTCACTAAGTTTAATGAGGCGTGATGTTGGTTTTAAGTTTAATAACTTTATGACTGTAGGCAAACCGTTGCAATAATTACAAACTTATGTAAATCAAAATTTATATTTTGTTTACAAGAAGTCAAATTATAGGCGAATTTACTTTTATTATCAGTTTTATTTGAAATTCATTCTGCCGCTGTTTCATACGGATTATCAAACATTTCAATAAATTCGCCAATTACCGAATGCCAGAAACCCTGTGGATATATTAAATAGTTTAAATATAAACTCTGTTAATAAGCAAATGTTAATTTGGCTATTTTCAACCGCATATTAACGTAAGAATGTGTGATAGGTGTTAATACATGACGTTCATACATTTATAATAACAAATAACTAAAAACGATCGTATAGGGAGAGACTAGATGAGATTTTTAGCTGGTAGGAAACTGACTTTTTGTAGAAAAGGCACAAAAGACTTTTTGTACTGTCTTGTCATAAATTTCACAAAATAGCATTAATACCAAATGGAATTAATTTCAAATACGAGCTTGTATGTAAACGAAAGAAATATTAGAGTGGTGACTCATATAACTGCAATGCTACAAAAACTTTGATCAGAATATACATTTTTCTATATGTAAGATGTTTTCTATTGCACATATTTAGATGACGCATCTGTCTGTACGATACGTATTATAAAGGGGGGGAAACGCAGACATAAAATTCTATTGTTATGGTATTATTGGCTGTTTGATACTCGACAGGCTCACAATTTTTCATGCGGCGTATGTTTTTACTTTCGACATAGGAGAGAATTGCATCGATTTAATAGGATACGTTCAGTTATACACGTTTTTTTATTATTATTATATAGGATACCATAAATCGAGCTTAGTATATAAAATATTGTAGCAGATAATACTTAGCAAATTGGTTGAACACTCTGTGTATACGAAAAAAGTATTTCAATAAAAAATTGTTTCTTTTATATTAATAAAGAGTACAAATTAATTTTTATTTTTTACGGAATAATTGGACTAATTACATCATTTTTTGAACTTTATCTGAAAAAATTTGTTTCTACGACTACATATTTTTAATTATTTCAAGTTTGACTCAAATTTCTTTTGATATTTTACAAGTTGATATTTTCCGGCTGCCTTCATTGTTTACGACCTTTTATTGCAATGCATTACTACTATACTATTAAATACAGTTAAAAATACTTATCAGTTTAAAAATAACTAAATTAAGTATAAAAAATTAAAAGTGTAAAAATGAAATTTAATTATAAATTAATCGTTTTTGAGTTACCTACTATTCATTTGATACATTAATCTTAGATATTTAAGGTAGTTTTTTCCCAACAGTCCAGCGGCAAAATGTTTTTAGTAATTTAAATGTTTATCTAAACAACGTGGTCAATTCATCCCTTTTTTAGCTATTCAAGAACTGAATCTTGAACATTCTCTCTAGGTTTAGTTTTAAAACATACCTGCCATTTCCTCACGATTCTCCAATGCAACTTTTACAAAAATTGTAATTATTTCACGTTGAATATGGTAAATCACATTCAAATTTTAAAAAAATTTAAAATTTAACAGCACGTGTATTACGAATGCAACTACCTATTTTGAAAGTATGTAATATTGCTTAACATTTTGTTTGTATGACTCCACTGCCTTAAGTTTACAAATGCAAAACTTGTCATCTGCGAATAGGGATTTTGAATTTCTAAGTATCATAACTATCAGACATCAAGTTCATTTTTGCCTTGATCTCTATTGTAGGATCTGAAAGAAAAATAAATTAATAAATATGTATATAAAAGCGAAAAATTACTTCTTGAAGCCTGATACAATGAAATGCAATATAATATTAATATTTGATATCAAATAAACGGTAATGATTAAAGTGAATTTTATAAACATGAAGAGATTGTTTGTGAAATATCAGCATTTCATTTCATCTTCAAAATCACCAACAATAAACCACTCTCTAGTATTGTAGTGATAAAATACACATTCAAGGTATACAACAATATCAAATTTCGATGAAACAAGTTTTCTATTATATAAAAATATAGACATATAGGTACATACTACCTTCGTATGTTCTGCTAATTTTAATTACATAATAGTAATACAAAATTAAAATATTTTAGAATAAAAATAAGTGTCAAACCAAAAATATTCAAAAAATTTAATATATTACCTACATAATATGTTTTAACTTTTATCTTTATTAACATTGTTATTTTCACTTATATTGGATTACCACAAGTTTATTTTAAACACCATACATGGCGTTCGTTTGAATAATTTTCAACTGAAATTTTCAATTCAGAGATTTTTACTACGGGTTCTGAAAGTTTTGTATTTTGTCAAATTTAAAAATAAATATATCTTCACTTATGTCTTCTTAACGTTGTTATAAGTCGATAATTGAAGTACGTAAATTATATCATTTAGCAGAAAAATAACATTGATCTAAAATTGAGCATACATTATCTGTATATCAATATAATATCACATAATATAAATAAAAATATTAAGTTGCTCGAAAAATTAAAATTTGAAAAAAAACTTAAACATTTTTTACATTTGTGTATTCAATGCTTAATTAGCAATAAATAATAATTTCGGCAACAAAGATATTAAATTGTAGAAAATTTTTAAAATACTTAACATATAACTAACCACAAAAAACTAAAAAATTTGACCAGAAAAATTCATAAATTACTTTACACGTTATGGGCAAATGTGACCATCTGCGACAGAGATGGAGAAGGGGGTGAAAAAGTATGAAATTCGTATGACGTAATTTATATATGAATCCAAATCAAGATTGGGAAAATTTTATTTTCATATAAAATTTTCACACTAACTACGGTTATACGAGAGCTTAATTTTATTTATTATGTCAAAATTTGGTCTGTTTTACCTTTTATTCTTAAAAGCACATTCAGGTACAAACTAAATAGAGCAACTTATTTTTACCAACATATATACTAGCTACCAGGGGATGTTTTTAAAAATTGACGAAAAATTTGCAAGTATCACTTAATGACCTAATTCAAATCAGTGTATCTGTATAATGCCTGTATGTACACATTTTCATCAAAATCGAATGGATGGTTCACAATACATCGGCATTAATGTGAAAATATCCAAAGAACATGTTTATTTAAATAGCCATATATCGTTAACAGTTTGACCGATTGAACAAAACATTCAAATTAAACATTCCCTCTATTTAATGCCATATAATCCGATTTTGTATTTATCTTTAATGCAGATTTTCCCGAATAATTGATTGATTGTAACATTATTATTGAAATGACTTGTAAACCTAAACAAAAATTTTATCAAAATCACAGTTCACAAAATATCCGAATTTAAATAGAAAAAAGCTCTCTTTCGAGTGATATATTTCTGGAACGATAATCAAAACCATCGCAATTATGTTTTCTAGTGTCGCATTTTTTTAGAAAATATTTCTTGTTATTTAGATATCAATAATTTATGATTATATTTTTATTTTCTTATTCTTAAAATGGCAATAATTCTGAAAAACTAAATAAACGAGCGGCGGGACTATGGAGTTGATGTAGAGATTGGCGAGATAGAGATATCCATTGTAATTCTAATGGATTTATAGATTAATAACACATCTGGCGTTGTTTAGCGGTCCAAGTTGAATGACAAAAAAAAAAAAAAATGAAAACAATTTAAAAAAAATAATAATTTTATTATTTTAATTTTAAAGAAAATGTGGTCTTTATTTATAAAAAGTTTTCCAAAATTCAAATCTTTCAGATTTGTCTTATTGATGTCACAACAAAGTTTAAAACTAGCTAAAGTATGTTAATCGATACAAACCACACTAATATACGTTACTTGGATTATTAATTACATGTGGTTTGTAATTAGCATCCTAAATATGTTTACACATACATGCAACATAACCATATAAAAGACTGTTAAAAAGTTGTGTTGATCATTAATGCAGATAAAGTAAAAACAAATCTATTTAACCCCTATTCGTCCCTTTAAGCTGGTACACACAAACACACAAACTTATACACATCTATAGTGTAACAAACACTATAACTGTGTGGTATTTGTACCATGATATTCAAAAACTCATTCCCTTGACAGAAATTAAATTGAATTGTTTATGATGTTGTGGTTAGTGGATATCGTCCGTGGTATTATGAAAAACAAAATGGATCATCAATGACAAACAATGAAAAAAAAAAACTTATGGATGTGTATATGTGTGTTCGAGAAAACAAATCTACCCTTAGATTTTAAGGGACGTGCAAAATTTAATACATCTATTCAATATTAAAGTTAACTTTTATATGTTACTTGAAAATTTATTATATTTTTACATCTGGTTCTAACAATAATTTTTATTTTTTTACTTTAACGTATTTTTCATACATAATTTACACCAAAAATACGGCTGCGTTATAATAGGAAACAGGTTTACATAACTTTAAACAAAGGCAATATTATATACATATTTTTATACAGCAAAATAAATAATTGTCTTTAATCTGTTATAGTATACCTTGTCCTTTTATTGAAAAATAACATTATTACATGATCATTAAACCACCTGAGTGAGATAACTAATTATAAATTTAAAAGACTCGTTAAAAGGAAAAATGATCCATCTACAAAAAACACAAACTATAATGAACTAGAATCTAATTTACCTATCTAATTTACATTTTTTTAATTTTTTCGAAAAAACCAATCACTTAAAAAGTTTACTCAAATATTATAAAATGACTTTTTTATACAATAAAGTTAATATTTTTGAAGAAATGAATTTTTAAAGATTGGAAAAATTACGAATTCGGATACTTTTGGCTCATATATAAACAAAATATGAAAAATTTTTTTTTTTACAAGTCTTCATACAAAAGTTAATAATATATCCAGTAAGTGACAATAAACAATTAATTTTTCACATTGTTTTAAATTACTTATTACACAGTATTCGTCATTAATCTTTTAATATTCCTGCCTCTCTCTCTCTCTCACGTGTTGCATATTAATAACAAATAATTTAAAAACAGTTATAGAAATACGGTTTTTTGTAATTCTTTGTTTAAGGATATTATTAAGTGTTACAAAATTAATATCTTTTATATTTGTCTTTATTTAATTGAATTCGGAACTTTTCAAACCTTGAAAAATGCATATCTCCAAAAATATTAACTGCGGTCGAAATACCTTTTTTATTCGCATTTCATTAAAGAAGATAAAAAATTTCCCCTTTGATAATAACAATTTCTGTTTTAACAGACTGTATTTATATCATCAGTAGAACAATTTAAAGAAAATCGCGTAAAAAAATTTTGAATACTTTTTGGACTAGCCTGCATATATATGATGTATAAATAAATTGTAAAGTACCAAATATTTTATAAATTTAAGTAACGTTATATAAATTTTCTACTGCTAAATATTAATAAATATTTATAGACACACTTTACAATAAATGTGAATTTTAACTTCCAACCATACCTCAAAGTTTGGTTATGATTTTAACATCTCTATCGGTTTGCATGTTTCATTTCAATATACTTTTTAATTTTCCTATATATATATATATATATATATATATATATATATATATATATATATATATATATATATATATATATATATATATATATATATATATATATATATATATATATATATATATATAAATCAGTTTGTAGAATTGGTTTGGTTCAATATTTAGAAAGAATATATCATTTATTTAATTTAATAATATAAGTAATAAAAATTAACATGGACTATGTTCAAATACAATAATGAATAATACAATAAACTGAACGAACTACCAGCAAAATTAAATAAAGCACAATATAGGGGATAATATATACAGTGTGGAGCATAACAACTTGGTGATTTTAAATAAGATAAGAATTTAATTCTAGTTCGTATATCCACAGGACTTCTGAACTTCCAAATATACCAAAACGCGATGGGCAAAAATGCTTAACAAAAACAACTTCCAAAAGAGTAGACCGAAATCAGTTCATTTCTGAATTATTGTGTTGAAAATTTCTGGACCTTCGAGTGTTAAATTTTTTATTCCCAATTATATATAAAAAATTTCTTCGTAATTTAAGGTGTTGTACATCTCTACAAAATGGCCGCACTAAAATGGATATTGCAAATTTCTATATACCGTAATTTGAAAAATGAAGAAAAAATACGCGGCTCTGTGGCTCATGCCTTATTTTGCACCATTTTTTATTATTTTTAATTTTGATAAAGACTAGGATGACGTCTAAGAAGTTAACATAATTATGAAAAATAATCAGCAAATAACTGCATTCTCATTCTGTTTCAAATAAACTATTGTTCTAAAATGATTGGCTTTTGATTAGCACGACTTAAGTTGCTTGTCCATAAAATTTTTGTATAATTTTAAAAGTCAAATAATTTTTGATGATATTTTGACGAAAAGAAAAGTCTAATAACATTTAAATCATAATTATATTTATAAATAAACCAAATGGAAATAAATTGTGTGGTAAAAGATACCAAAAAATTTTAATAAAATGTTATTTTAATATTTCATTTCTTTTTTTATTTAAAATCATTATTTTTCTTCTATTACATTGTAAACATATTTAAGGTAAAGTCTGAATTTTCTGAACAGCTTCATTGGTTGAATCAAACAGATTATAAAAAAAACAAATGTAATTTGTTATATCTCTAAATTAAAAAAAAATTAAAGTAAAATAAAGAGTTGTAAAATATTAAAATTTTAATTATATAAATTGTATGCTCGTGTTATTAGTCTCAATTCGTGTTTGTTCTTCATTTTTGATAAATTATCGGTATTTTATTTTATTGTACAAATAATATTTTCCATGCACTCCATCAGCTATATTATTTTCTTTTCTAGAATTTACAAAGTATGCATCGTATTTCTTCAAACATCTCATGACTCGTAAGATTTTAAAATATGAAATGCAATTCACTTGTTTATTATATTGCATTTATATATTTTGATATAGTGTATGTTTCTTTTCCTACACAATTGTCTTATTTCAGAGTGCATTTAAATGGGATAATATTTCCTGGAATAAATGACGAATGGAATGTATATTATCTTGAAATTTTATATTTGATATAAGATTTTATTTCATTTTGAATTTTGTTTTACTCGTATTGAAAGCATTCTTAACGCTATCAGCATACAAATTTTAAAGAATATTGTTTTTTTTTTTTTTTTACAATGTGGGTTATGTTAGTCGGCTACCTTTGTTGGTTCACAGATTTTAGGATTATTTTGGAAGTACAAAATTTTATCCCCATTTAAACCTCAAAGTAATTCATGTAATGGTTAATTTATTCAGATCTGCAAGTGGAAAGTACCAAGCATTAAAAATGAAACCGAAAACGAGATGAATAAGAACTAAGCCGAAATTTTGCAAATAACATGCTTTACTAAAACCACGAAAATAAAGTATAAATGATGTTATTTAGTTTTCAATTACATATCAATACAATAGGCATTCTAATTTCTATTGAAGGCTTACAAAATATTTACACATGTGTTAAAAACAAAAAAATTTATCGTAGAGGATGAGTAAGCTATGCCATGCCCTGTACCATGGTTTATAACTTTACAAAAATTTCTAAATTTGCAAAACTTAAAATAAGTCCTGAATACAAATTTTTGGAACAATTCGATCACATGTACATTTTTTAGACAAATAGTTAAAAATAATTTACTTACGCACAGGGAAAATTAAGGTGTTCTGAGTATTAAAAGCACATCAACGATTAGGACAGAATAATAATATATGTATTTGTTTCTTTTTTTGATCCAAAAACTTAAGAACAGTCTGCATTTAAGTAACACACTGTATAATGCCCATAGTATTTCATTGTACTTGTTAGTTGAATTAATTAGGTTTATTGAACCAAAAATAAATTTAAATGAATAAGTAGCCTTAAGAATGATGGATGTAAACTTTAAACTAATTTTAACGTTGAGATTATATATAGCTTATCACTTCGTCATACCTAGTTGTGAATAATTTTGGATATGGGAAATGTTTGAAAACTTTTTACATCTACCTTCGCTAAATAAACAAAAGGACTGTTGATTGTTATTTGAAAGTGTTTTTTTTTTCTTTATTTTTTTATTATCACCATTTTACTTCTTTTTCAATCTTTGTATGTATGATTATATTTTGATATGCAAATGAATTCTTTTTCCTGTTTTTCCTTGTTTATTCTATCATTTCAAACTTC
The DNA here is from genome assembly GCA_020423425.1 of Chrysopa pallens. Taxonomy (NCBI): domain Eukaryota; kingdom Metazoa; phylum Arthropoda; class Insecta; order Neuroptera; family Chrysopidae; genus Chrysopa; species Chrysopa pallens. The sequence goes on from CM035591.1 coordinate 71,969,884, forward strand.
GAATTAATAAAAAACCAGCATTTGAATTAACAACAGGTGCGTAGGCAACAGAATGGTTAAAAATATTTTTTTTTATTTTTTAATTTGATATGGTGATTTTTAATATAAGATTTGCTTTAAAACCATTTATTATAATGTAAAAATGGCAAAAAAATTGTCTTTATTTTTCTACTTCGACATTTATTAGCTTTAAAACTGAAATTTATCTTCGTTATAATACTTTTTGTTCTTTTTAACAAGTATACTTTTAATGACTTTTACTTCAAAAGAAATCTACCTTGCAAATAAATATTTTTTTAATAAAATAATTTTACTTTAAAAAATGAAAAATTATTTAACTCACATTTTTAGCATTCTTTGAAAACGGAGAAGTATTGCTTTTGAAGATATATTCAAAAGAAATCTTTAAAATTTAAATTTCTTTAACTTAAAAGCTAAAATTATTTTATGGTAAAAAAAAAAGAAATATATAGTTAATTAAAGTGTGAACATGTTAAACATGTATATGCGAGTTTGATAGGCATGTGGCTCAATTTTATATTTTAACTGTAACATATACATTGAATTGAATTGCTAGATTTAAGCAATAAGTACCTGGATGACCGAGCTTTGCTCGGTATTTTTTTTTTTTTTTTTTATAAATTGTGTTTTTTGGAAATTATATTACGTCGAGGCGGAAGACGATTCCAGCACGTTAACACTTAGCCACTCCAATGACTTTAAATATTAAACAAATATATCATTGCATTATAAAAAATTATACAATTATAATAACAAAATATTATTTGAAAAATATTATTCACTTTAAAAAATTAAAATGTATTTAAAATTAAAAAATTAAAATGTATACACTTTAAAATGTAAAAAAAATTAATATTATTCGTCGGCCGAGCCGGGATTTGAACGCGGGATCTCTGTATAAGAGCCTCGCACGCTACCACTAAGCCACTGCTATGACTATATGCCTATAAATATTAAACAAATATATCATTTCATTATAAACATGACATTTTCTAAATGTCATGACACTTTAGAAAATGATGAACTCATGAAACATTATTGACATTTTCTAAAAATGATTCCTAGCTAGATCGATTTATCGCCCCCGAAACCCCCTATATACTGAATTTCATGAAAATCGTTGGAGCCGATTCCGAGATTCCAATTATATATATATATAAATATATATATATTTATATATATATATATACAAGAATTGCTCATTTAAAGATATAAGATATATTTAAAATGTATCAAAATAAACTGTGGTAAAAAATTTAAATAATTAAAATTAACGTTAAGTGTATATTTCGATATACAATGATAATAAACGAAATTTACATAAAATAAAAATATAATTATTTAAGGTAGATTTTCTTATTGACAGTGGAAAATGAATAATTTTTCTTTATTTTCCTAACCAAATAATAATTATTTTTCATTTATTTATCTTTTCAAGCATACATTTGTTGAATATTTAAAGTGAAGTCGACCATTTTCTCATTTATTTTGCAAATTTTCTTATTTTGACAAACATTTTAAATTTAAGTATCAATTATATGATATTGGTAAATGTTAATAAAATATTTAAAATGTCAGGAAATTATGAAGAATTTTAATGAAATTTTATATATGCAGAGTTGAAATTTTATATTTGAGCGATTTTGTATAATCGATTTGCAATTTTGTATAATGTATAATGATTTCGTAATTATGTGTCATGGCAAAAGTAGATCCATGAGCCAATTTTCAAAACATAAAAGATTCAAGAAAAAAAAATTTTCTTTTTGAAACAACTTTTATTTGAAACATTTTTTCAAAAACTGTTTAGATTTGCCACAGTTTGCATTTTTTGATAAAAATGATAAAAATTATTTTGTGTTCTTAGGGGGTTCTTTATAAATTACGACCGTGTAGTGAGTTTCTAAATAATTATAGATAAAAGTAATCAATTTGGTCTATATAACTGGGAACGCATTGACTATTGGATGATAAAATCAATGATAACACGAAAATATTAAAATTTTTATACTTTTAAAACGTGCTATATTAATAAAAGCAATTAAATTGTTGTATTTCATATAATTATATTTCTGAATATGTATAATGTTAATATTTATAAAATGAAATACGTTTGAAGATAAGATAAATTTTCCAACAGCATTAAAATATGAAATATGTGTGAAATAATACATTTGGTTATCTTCAAATAAAGTAAGAATGTTTTTTATTTTTAAATGCGGTGTTTCAATAAGAGGTATGCCATGTCACGTTTATACCCCTGATAAGTAATACTTAAACGCTAATCAAGCCTCGAATTATATTTTTTAAGCTTTGAGTCTCATAAAAATAGATAGTTATATAAAAAAGAGACTGCTATAGAAAACGTAGGTTGTGTATGATATTACTATCTCTTTTTATACACCATTACGTCTTTAACCAAAAGTTGTTTATTTATTTCTTCCATGGTAGTAATTATTTTTGGAATCCATATTTATAAAAATGAAATACGAGACGATAAAAAGATCGTGTACCAAAAATACTTACCGAGTTTGTATTTCACAATTTTGTTATATCTGTTCTTATGAAATTCAAATTGTTTGTTTTTGAAAACGAACAATTTCTGCTTTGCTATTTTCTTGATACGGTTTTCAAAACCGATTTTTATTGATATCAAATGAAAAGTAGATTATAAAAATCTCTCCAGTGTCTTAATTCATACAGTTCTTGTTGCATAAATTTATACGATAAAATATTTTTTCCACAAACAAGTCTTTTTTTTCCAATACCAAATCTCACATTCTTATTGAGAGATACTGTACAAATGTTTTGTATATAAATTTAACATTTTATTATATATTTTTGTATATTATATATATATTTATTATAATCACCATCTTTATAACATATTAACGATACAGTCTTGCTTTCAACATTACAAGAACATTAAGATACGAAAATTAGGTAAACATTATGATGCTTTAATCTAACCTTTGAGAAAAGTTTTCTGAATAAATTTTTTTTTTAATGTAGGTAGGGTAAAATGATGAAAACATTGTAAAATTTTTGATTCATTTAATGTGAAATTATAAAATATTTATCAATAATAATTATTATTATTAATTTTTTTTTATTTATAATTAAATAATTATTATTAATTTTAAATTTTCCAACAATTTATCATTATTTATGCTGTCAACTCAAATAAGAACTTTGAATACATATACAGTTCTTGAACGATTTGAATTATGATAAATTGATTGCTTGAGTCGGACTCATATTTATATGTTAAAATTTATACTTATGCCCTACAGTATTCACCCAATTATGATAAATTGATTAATTAATTTGGATAGTATTTCAATTTACTTCCGAAAAACTCGATCAATAAAATTAATTAAACTATTTATTTCTGTATTATTGAAAGTACAAGTAGCGAGGTTCAGAAGCATATAATCCTAGTAAGAAACACCACTCTTACAGGTTTTCAGGAAAAAATTTCGAAAACTGACTGTTTTGATTCGTAAATGAAAATAAAAAATTTTTTAAACGTTATATTATACATCGTATTTTGTACACTTACCTTATATTTAAAATTATATCCGTGTTTTATTTATATGTTGAAACAGTAACTTTAATTTATTTTTGTAAAATATTTTGCTCCAAAACTCGTCACTTAAAAATAAGTTAAATTTATATATAATGTAGAAACATTTGTTTATATCGCTAGAACTAAATTTCCGTTATATTTTGAAAACTAGACATTATTCAAGATTCAATTTCATAATAATTTGCATCATAGACATCCTTATCACAAACGCAATTATCCTGGCGTATTTTGATAAGTCTAAGGTGTTTGGTAAGGCTGTTATGAGTGGAGACGACAAAGGTTGACAATTTTTTGTCGGTCTTCGGAGTTGAAGTTCATGGAACCAGGGATGTAGGCTTAGCGTTGATCGTAGTTGCCAAATTGCGCGTCCTTTAGTAGTGTTGGTTTGGTACCACACTGGAGAAATGAATCTTTTCACATTGGAGAAATGTGGGATGCAGGTGGGCGATGTCAATCTTGTTACCCAATATTCCGATGTAAGGGCATTATGTGAATTAAATGAGAAAACTTAATTTAGTTAGCCTGTACAACATATACTTAATATTCTTAATATATGAGATAGATAAATATTATGTAGGATTAGGCAATATGGCGCAGGGTAATTAATGCATTCTCTATATTCCTAGTTCCGATGTATGTAAAGGCTTCAATCACAGCAAAACATTTTGCAGAAAATATAGAGGAATTTTTATCAAGTTTGAATTTGCTCGTGTGGAATACATTACTGTGGTATATCTAAATCATTATATTAGTTAGTTTATATATTAAGTATTTGGTATGGGAAAGTAAGAGATAGAAATAGAAGACGAACCATTCTTATAAAATGAACTTTGATGAAAAATAACTAAATAACGAGGTATCAGCCAGATACGAGTATCGTTCGTTGTCAATACAAGTATATCTTGTTTTATTTTTATGTATACCTATGCATTTTCTCTTGTAATACTCTTGTCAAACCAACACCAGGTATGATTTAAATATATTTAAATGAAATTTATGACTTATAAATAATACATTGAATTATAGGTTTTATTTTAAAAATACATCAGACAGATACTATACCTATAAATCATAAGCGGTTGGAAAGTAATATATCATCTTCCGTTTTTCTTTTTTTCATAAGTGTTTTTTTCTCTTTTTCGTAAATACGACAAAATGCTACAAAAATGTACACATACACATACAAACTTTTATTATTGAAATGGAAGCTCTGAAAGTGTCATGCAATCAGAATTCCAATTTAAATTTGTTGAAGATTTTAAGTCGCAGGTTGATTAAAATACAAATGATAATGCAAACCGTCACCAACTTAGCAACGAGTAACATCTCCTCAGAGAATCATTACAACTAGCTAATTCAACTGATGATGACTACTTTGTAGTCGAAATACGTATTTATAAAATACAAAATAATATGATCTAGGAAATTGGGGAAAAAATCGAAATTTATTCGAAAAATCCTAGAGTTTTCATTAATAAGTTTGAAAATCATAAAAATTTATAATATTCGAAAATAAGCAGTTATTGAAGTGAGACGCATCTTATTCGACGCTTAATTAAGGCAAACTAACTGAATTTATAAATTAATTCTTATACTCGGCATACATAAAATGTCAGAGTATATGAATTTTAGTCTAAAGTTCCTAACGCTACATAATATTGATCGTACAAACAAAATTTTGGTATATGTGTTCATAGCAACACCTAATTAGTCTCTTTTCGACTGTCCGTAGGCCTGTCATCACGGTAACTCAAAAACAAATAGAAATAGCTCGCTGGAATTTTGATGCCGTATACTAAACATAAAAATTAAGTATAAGTGCGTGAATGAGCAAAGTCGGTCCATTGGGTCTTGGACCCAACATTTAATAAAATATAGAAGAAAAGTTCAAGTACATATAAATACATATAAAGTTCAAATATAAATGTTTATTTTTTTAAACAAACAATTTTAAGCAATTTTGTTTCAAACATTTTTTTCGTAAAATGTTTGAGTTCTGCACAATTTTAGCTGTAATTTGGCTAATAAACACATTTAGGTAATAACAATATATATTATTACAATTATACATGTATACATATATAACTGTATATATTGAATATTTATAGTATTTTATGAATGCTAATTAAAACTTGTTCAAAAAATGAAATTTAAATATTTGTCAAGTATCTAGACAATAAGCTCTGTTAGTTGTTAGATTCACTTGTTTTTCATTTTAGCCGTTTATTTATATAAACATTTTGAAACTCTAAATAGTGTAACAAAAAAAAAATTAGAAGCTTGTTAAATTCACGACAAAGAAATTTATTATTAATACTGTTAAAGGCAATATTTTTTAATAATTTAAATTTTTATAAATAATATTTAATGATAACAGAATTAAATGGTAATTTTTATTGTGTGTTATAACAAGCGATTATTTAATTTTTAAACACATATAAAAAAAATGTATAACATTATTCAATCAAATGACAAAATTTCTCGTTTAAATAATGGTTTCGATGTCATGAAAAAAAATTTTTTATCAAAGTTTTGAATATAATTTGACATTATATGACTATAATATATAATATATACAAATATTTTATTATATGTATAGACGTATAATAAATAGATATTGAATTCAGAAGTACCTGGGTTATTAAAGAATGTAAATATTTATTCAATGTTACTTTTTTACTGAAACTTAATTTCATTTTAATACACTAGTCTACACTTTATAAATTAACTTGAAGTATTTAAATTAGCTTCCAGATTAATTTTATAATTCATTCTATTTATATAATAAATGGTACTGAGACATTATGAGACATTCAAAACAAATTTATTTTGTTACAAGAAATTGGCTATTTTAATGAGAAGAATTCGGAAACTCCTTATATTGTTAAGGGATTTCAAAGCACTGAAAATATAGTGTATTCTATTACAATTATGATAAAAAATAGTTCAAACTTGGATACTCAATCATATGACGAGTATTTAAACAATTAAACTATTAGTTGTTATATTCACTTGTTTAAAATCTATTTAAGTCAAAATTTCGACATAAATCACTGTTACGACGTATTACAAAAATATTTGAATATCGATTACATAAATATCATATTGTTAATTGTTATAAACCTATTAGAAATTTCTAGAAATTACCAATATTAAATTATAAAGTAGAATAACATTTTATGCATATAATTTTAGTTATTTATTAATAATCATAAATAATCTGTACAAATTTACTGAAAATTTTAATGATTATAAATATACATAAATTGAAATACTAGAAAATCTTTGATCGCGTGTAACATGAAATTGTACATTTGACCAAACTGGGATCGTGGGGGTTGATTTATTTAAATATATTCATATGTGTGGTACATAATATAATACATATAACTAATTGTCGAATCACTCCCGTAAAAATATTAATTTAAATAACATGTTTAATATACCAAAATACCCTTTTGGGATTATAACACAAACAATGTTTAATATTTACATATTTTTATTGTAGCACGCGTTTTTTTTTCTTTTGATGGTTGATGGTAATTTATACCGGTTTATTAAAAAAATGTGTGATAAACTTATTAAGAACAGAATTTCTAGAACTTATTCTATGTAGTGTAGTAAAATTTTGTTGATTATCGTACTTTTGCCAGTGAAACATGCATGTTTGTATGATAAGCCTAAAATATTTTGTATGTGAGAAAATTCAAAAATTTTTTTTGTTTACTCCGAAATTTTTAAAATATTGTAACAATTTATGTTTAAGTATCTATATATTAATACGTGCAGGAGAAACTTTATACCTGTTTTTACGAAAATTGGGCGGGCGGAGAATTATGAAATTTGGCACACTTATAGTTTATATAGAGAAGGGCTGGAAAATGGGAATATTTTTTCATATATTTATGCATAAAAATTCATTAAATCTATGAAAAAAACAGTACATAAATCACTTTGATACAGACATACATAAGATGTGTGGTCTATATTACACACAGTACTATTCACACGCATATATACTGTTTTGTTTAATATACTGTTTTGTTTGACGGCATGTATGTATACTGTTTTCTTTTCAGACAGTGAGATTCACTTTTCACTTATTATAGTCGAATTTTGACCGCTGTAACGGGACGTTTAGATTCTTGAGTTGTCCGACCTATCGTTTAAACAACGTGTCTATCGTTCTACACATCAAAATCTACAACTTAATTAGTAGCAGGTTGGACGACGGGTATACAATATTAACTTTTTTACAAAAAATACAGAAACTGTATTTTTTACAAAAAATTAAAGTGAAGATAACTGCTAAAAGTGTTAATTGTTAAAATACACGGCATATAGCTGGTTATTAATGTTTGAACTATTTTTAATCATTTGCATTCATAAAATATATTCAATATTTATTCCATAAGGTAATGGTAACAGATGGTAATTTTAATTATATATGATTTATTAAGAAATTTTAGTTTAAATTGTGGCGAATCTAAAAACTTACAAAAAACAAAACACTTTGTCGTTTAACTTTTATCTACCTTTTACGATTGAAATGTTGAAATGTCATGAATCCAATGAGACTCTTGGAATGATTTTGCTCATTCTCAAACATTAACTCATTTTTTAAGTCCACAATCCGCCAAAATTACAAATATTTTCTTTATTAAATAAATGACAATCACATGAAATATACTTATTGCGGCATATATTTATCAAAGTTAAAATCTGATTTTATGACCGAATAATGGAAACTTAGATGCAAAATCTCTATCCGTTATTATAAATGTATAAATAATATTTTTTCGTAATAAGTCTATTTTATACACAGAAGTTTCCACTTTAAAACACATTTTAAAATGTATGAAATAATACCTCGGTTATTCTGAATATAAAAATGTACATGAGCCAAGTAGTCAAGTCAGTTAATGTCAGTAACAAGCAGCAAGGGTCACTCTTCCTTTTTTAAGGTCCACTGATGCTATTTAGTAGTGACAACTGTTTTGCATAACATGACAGTTATAGCTAACTAATGCATAATATTTAATAGTGGTTGCATGTATTATTTTTTTTTTTGTAAAGAGATGCACGTTCCATGTAAATAATTATGTGAAACATTCAAGGTACGAATGATTTCTAGAGGGTTGAGAAAACTTTTTTATTATTCTTAACAAAAAAAAAAATGTTGACATGTCATGTTTCGTGTGTGACATATTGATAAAAGTAAAAGTATCATTTTTGAGAGGTATCAAAATTGTTTTTTTCTTAGTTTTCTTTTGTTATGAAACACGTGTATATTTATATTATAATCGATGTAGGTGGTGAAATGGGTATTCTACTGTTCTATTTTGGAATATAAATAGAGAATTATTGTGATATTATATAATATTTTTTTCCTAGGTTTTGTTTTATTGTTTACAAACTTTTTGATTGATGTATTTAGTATTGATTTTATTCAAACATTTGTATATTTATATTTCTTTAATAATTATTTTTTTGTTGTTTAAATAATGTACCTTTATGTTTGGTTTTAATTAGCTTTTTATATAAAAGAATTGTAAATATTTTATCAACATTTGATTTTATTGTTATCTTACTTGAAGCAATAACGAAATTTTCCAATAAAACTTTGATTAAAGAGCTGGAGGCATACTTATGTAATATAACTCATTGTTGGAATCACATCCGTTAAATACGTGATACTTAGCGATAGCTATTTTTTTTCAATTAAAAAAAAAATGTACATATAATAATGGTGTAAAAAGTCAAAATTTTCAAAACTTACCAAAAATCTAAAAAGTTGATACACTTTTAGATAATTTACCTGTTAAGGTTATCGTTAATTTTGACCCGTAAGCTTTATGTATTTTTGGTTCATACTTTATTGATATTACCACTTCACCTAGTTTGGAACTTTTGTTTCTAACTATTAATCTATCCGCTATTTAGACTCAGGGGAAGAAATCTTGGCCATTTAAAAATCAAATGAGTTTGATAGGTTCTAAAAATTTTAAACAATAATGTCATTTGAAATGTTATTCAGAAAATTTTTTTTCTGTTTAAAAATTATATATGAACAATGTATGGTTTTTAAATATGTTCTCAAATGTATAATGATTCAAACTGGATTAGATTAATTAGGTAAAAGTTTGTACAGTCAAACCTGAGTAAGAGAGAACTGGGTAAGCGAGAAAACTCTATAAGTGAAAATAATTCTCAGGTCCCGAGCTTTGACCCCTCAAAAACTTCTATATGTGAGAAACAAAAACCTCTTTAAGTGACAGTCGTTTTTCCCATTCTGACCTCTATAACTGAGAGCCTCTTTTGTATTTACCTCTATAAGCGACAATTTTCCTATGTATGACTCATTCTTTTTTTTCAGGAATTAGGAACTATGTTGTTTTCTTGTAATTCAAAGAAATAATATTTAACAAATAAAGTTGACTGATTTTTTTAAATAAAATTTACCTGTAACTTGCTTCGTTGTATTTATGTATTTCAATAATCACTTCGTAATCACTCTAATAAATTATTCTTAATCATGTTTACAACTAAATATTTTGAATAAACCTCTGTAAGTGAGACAAACCTCTTCTATACCTCTATAAGCTAGAAACTTGCATTAGTGAGAAACCTTGACAAGCGAGAATAAAATCATGGTCCCATGAACTCTCTCTTAACCAGGTTTGACTGTATAAGATTTCATGATTTATGCCTTTAAAAAATTGTTTCACAGTTACAATAGTTTTGAGATTTGATTTATTATTAATCATTAAAACAATATTAAGTCATTTAAAGCAGTAAATGACATTGATAGTTACACTGCGAAGAAAATTTTCTCATGAATATTTTTAACTATTCAAAAATTTATGTAGATTCATAAGGAAGTTTTGTTATTCAAATAACAAGACAAATCAAAAGACAAAATATGAATTTGACGAAATAATTAGAAATGAAGATTCTTCAATTTTAATTCGGTAGCCCGACTGAAAATTTATTAAGAACTCAAATAAAGCGTTGAACTCATTAACACACTTGTTGCTGAATATGTTTACGGTATTTAAGTTCACACAAATTTTTGATTTTGTCTTCGAATAATATATTAAGGTAAAAATTTGTATATATATACAAATGACGATAAATATTGATAACTATCGTCATTCTTCAGGTAGTTTATAAACTAATATTATCGTTCGTAATTCAAAAAGAGGTTTGGAATGTGTATATAAATAGTCCATTCATTCTCTGTAATCTAGTAGGTATATTTGTTATTGTTTCAATATCGATAACCAAACGTGTGCGTATTGCACAAACATTATTGGTGTATTTAACTGTAAGTATTGTAAACATTTAAAACAACTAGATATTGGATTATTTTGCTTGTTGGATTTAGTGTAACTTTATTGTGTGTTATGTTCCTCCCTCACTACTGTGGTCTCAATACTTCCGGTTCGACTGTTGTACGCCAGTTCAATGTATAAAATACATTATATGTACACATTTATTATAACTTATGTTATAGTTAATGGTCAATAATCAATTATAACACGTCAAATTTATTTATTTATTTTCCAAATTATTATGGATACTTAATTATTATTTTTACCAATCAGGTATATAACGGATCAACATTTTTATTTGGATAAAACTTTATTTTATGAAAGTATAATATTGTTTGCGAACAAAAAATTAATGAATTTGATAGTTTGTATGTAATTTGTTACAACTTATAAAGAAAATGTGGGAACAATAGAGATCTGTAAAAAAAGTGTGTCAAGTAGAAAGGTCACAGTTTTTTTTTTTTTTTTTAATTTCTGGCTTCAGCTACTAAGGTCTCAGTTGCATAGATAATAACCCTAAAAAAAGGCGCCTAGCCGTCTACCAAAAATTATTAATTTTTTTGAACTATTAAAAAAAAAAAAGGAGTTTTAATAAATTATACAGGGTTACGATTAGAATGTAAATTTTTTATTTTTAGGCTTTTCTTTCAAATAAATTCACAAGTTACACATAATTTAATTAGAATTTATTGTAATATTAAAAAATTGTACAATAATCTGGCATTTTTACTAATTAGAAAATATATTTATAAAAACGATTGAAATTAAACACTGAAATCGCAAAATAATCATTTGATAAATCGATCTAATAATATTAACAAAGACAATAGGTATTAATGACACTTAAATGAGTCAACATTAAACACTAGAGTATAATTAAAAACAAAATAATCTAATTTAAATAAAATTTTACGTTTTCCATTAAATTTAACAATAATAAAAATAAAAATAATGAATCGTTTTTATAGTTACATATTTCTAAAATCTTTAAAACTTATATATGGCATTGCGTGTTATTATTATATAGAAACATCTATAAGAGATATTTTTTAGAACTAAGAGAGTCCCTTATTTAGGTATTATAATCTGTGGCAGCTTGTCTTTTTTTATATATAAGATCAAAGTTTTAATAAAGAAATTTGAGTTATTATGTTGCACTGCTGACGTGATATTACGCTGGCAGAGAAATTCCGATTAACTATAACAATATAATGTAAGTACTAAAATAAGTGCATTTTAAAATTCAATTTGGAATACTTTGCTCTGATAGACAGCATGACTATTATTATTTTTAGTGATGCTTTATAAGCGTACATATTTATATTTTACGTTCATTATAATGTATTTAAATATATTTTTATATTAAAACCAAATAGACTTCTTTGCAAAATCATATGTAAACTTTAACTTTAACATAAACGATGAACTCAATCGCTTTTTAAATTAATATGTTTATACTGTCAATTGAATGAAGTTTCCTGCAATTATTTGCCGTATATTCAAAATTCAAACATTATATTACTATGTACAAACCTACCACAAAATTGCATCTACATATGAATGAATACCAACACAATGTACAAATTTAATGTGTATTTGTTATATATAGATAGTAAGTACTACACAAATAACAACATATGTTTACATTCCCTCGTATCGTGTCATGATTGAATGCTAACCTATTATATAGTGAAATATACAAAATAATATTGTATGTATGTATTTAAAATAAATTCTCGCTTTCAGATAGATCTTGTTTGTTGTATATGCTATCAAATATATCGACAAACGCACCCAGCATATACCGTAAATCCGCTATTGTAATAATAATGGTTCCATCTGATCGAGTACAATTTAATCGAGTACGTTTATTATTTTTACCTCAATATATACCTACCTATACACTGCATAATTTTAGTTTAAATGAAGATATTTTACCGAACGTGAGGTTAAAAATTAAAATGTTGCCTGTATATTTATATTTTAAGTTTCGAAAATATTTAAAAAGCACTGTAATTCTACTAAAAAGCATTTTATATATTAAACAAATTGATGAAAAGTTAAATGTCCATGCCTTGCCCTCATCTATCTTATCAAATTGGACTGTTTAAAAGAAAGGTCTTGAAAGGTTAAATCAAAGGTGTTGAGTCACCGAGAGTTCTTAAACCAAAACTTTCTATATTGATTAGAACAGGAGATATCTAACTTTAACTGGTACAAATCTCATAAAGAGTTGAATGTCCACACCTTGTTGTCATCCATTTCATCCAATTTGAGTGTTTAATAGCTCAAATGAAACGTCTTGAACCACAGAGTGTTCGTTAGACACTATAATAAACTCTCGGTCTTCATTTGAACTGGAGATATTAGGATGCGAAACACTTGGAGAGAGAAACGCCCCGTAAAAATGAATATTATATAATTTGGCCTAAGAACATTCAGCGACCTATCATTTGAGCTATTAAACACTCAATTTGGCTGAGTTGAAGATTACTGAGAGCACAACACACACTCATCACCATTTTTGTGCGATTTAATTGATTAATAGTATCAGGTCTATTTGGAAAATGTCACAGTTGTTTAGCCATTAAATTATTATCAATAATTAATGCTGCAGAGCAGCACAGGTTTATAAAGGAATCCACCCAAACTATTATTTTTAACACCCTTACAATTAAATTCATGATGTAGGTGGAGGATAGGATATTGCGCAAAGACTAGGATTTTGTAGGTGCTGCGTCTACAAAATGCTAATAGCCCTTATGAAAGGAAATATTTCCGACATAGAGCTAAAGTTGTGACAAGGATATTGCAGAAACCTTCCATAAATATAGCCGGTTATTTCGTTTTTATCCATAAAACGATTTAATCAATTAACCGCCCGGTTATTTATAATTGACACACTAACGGTGCAGACATTAAACCCACAATCTCTCAGTTCAAGAAGTCAAGCGCTTAGATATGTAACACGTCTTTAATAGCACGGATATTTGTTTGGCCTTTGAGATTATATTAGTGATTAGAAAAATGATTTTTAATCAGGATCTATACGATGTGTTTTGAATCGATACAATTGCCCCATTATTCACCAGATCAAAGTTCTCGAAATGTTGTTTTAGAACAGAGAATCTTAATGGTTTATTATCAATAGGTCTTTCTAATGCAAAAACAGAAATAATTTATGATATAATAATTAATCGCTGGAAACCATATCTTATCAAAATATAAAGTGGCGGGTATGTTCAGATTGCACATAATGTACATATAAATAAGAAACCAGAAAAATCAGTTAATAATTTTTAGAATATTACCAAATAAAAACTTGTAAAAGTACCAAAGTCTACAAATAAATGAATTTTGAAAGTTTAATGACTTATTTTGTTAATGTACAGTTTCACAAATTTTATTCTATATATGGAGGATATATAAGGTTCTAAACAGACTTTTTAATACAATTTGTTTTTATGTTGTTATTTTATTTTTGTTCTTTATTCAACTATATGGTTTTATCCCAATGACTACTCTTCTAATTTTTATCAATATTGATTTTTATTTAATATAAAAAATAATAAAATGGTCATAAAAACTTATGTATTCATATAAATTATATTGATGATACAATTGAAAAAATATTTAATTGAATACCAAATAATAAGATATTTGTTTTATTCTCTTCAATTTTTTTCGTCGTTCTGTTATTTAAAGTTAGTAAATTTTGTAAATATAAATTGTGTAGGCTGAATAAATTTATTGAATATACTGAACTTGTCTGATGTGTATCATTAATAACAGTATCTAAGACATGTACTACATTGATCATTTTCAATTATTTATTATCGAATATAAATGAATATGTATTCGATCATGATAAGAATATATATTAAATAGATTAAATCATCTTATTTGTAATAGTAGAATTTTTTTGTGTAATTTGAATCGATTTTTATCTTAAAGAAAATGCTCTATTGATTATTTAAATTGTGTGTTTGTTTTGTTGTGTAGTTTGAATGTAAGATACACATTTAGCTACAGGATGTTTTGAAATAGCGCGATATTATGTATATATTTATGGTCTATATTTACTAGCACAAAATAATACCGCTTATTCCTTTAACAATACAGAAATCAGACTTCGTCACCGTTTTGTGGAATCCAGCATTCAGATAAGGATCTCCGGTTCTTCATACCTTCACAGACCATCAGAATCATGCATAATGCTCATTAGTATTTGTTACACACGTTCACCAACAGCTTCTGCCAATAAACGCAGAATAAACCATATTGTTGATTTATCATAACATTTTCTAACGGGGTTGTACCGACAGATTAGTTATAAGTATTCAACCTCCAATATCTTCATAATAAACTTATTATGGTCGAAGATGATTTATTGAAAAATATAGTATCTATACAGTAAACACTTGCCGTAAAAATTTTGTCTCCCTCAGTTGTTACGATATTTAGCAGCCTAATTTAAAAACGGTGAATGATATCTTTTACAAGTTTGATAAGATCGTTCAAATTTTATACGTATAGTTGTACCAGTTCAATTATTGAATCACTTAAGTGTCACTCGTCGTCTTTAAATTAGGCTGTTGAATTTCGTATATTCTTAGGGACTACAAATCTTACTAAATGTGTTTCTATACTTGAATCAATTAGGAGCTTTTATACTGTGCTATTTTCCAATATAATTTATGTTTGGCACAGAACACATACCTAAAATAATGCGTAGCAATTTCGAAACATGATCAAGATATAGCGGAGTTTAACAGAAGATAGTGTAATATGACGTCATTAAATGGATTAATAGTTAATGTATATTAAAGAAACAATTTGTTTTGTAAATATTAAATCAGATTGATTTCCAAAAGAATATCATACGATATTTATATTTGTGGGATACAAGCATTACTATCAACGTTGGATCCAAGAGTATGCCTCTATTCTAATATCACCATAAATATTATGTTTTCGTAATTTCTGCTTGTATTTGTCGTTTAGACAACATTGATTTTCTAAGAACCGAACTTGTACAATAACTCTGATCTATATAATTATTTTGTTACTAACAATGCCAAAATTTCTGCTTACGCCCACAAACATTTATCGTGCCAACAAAAAAAAAAAAAAAATTCTAAATGAACATGAATAAATAAAATAAAAGGAAAACCAAATTAATCAAAATAAATGTCAAAATTGATAAAAACATTTCATTATTACATTTATACTTTCTTTGTCTTTTGAACATGAAAGATCATTTTGACAGCGACCTCTATAATAAGCACACTATATTCGAGTACAAATAACTCGTAAAGTACTTTTTCAAATGTAATATAATTTGGTGTAGGCACACAAACTTGACATAAAAACAGAAGGCTTGTAGAAGAGTTTTCCTCGAAAAAAAGTTCAATTAAAAATTAATTTAATTCTGTATATAGAAATGTTTTTTGGAAAAAAAAAACTGTTTGACATGCCCTCCGTTTTCATTTCAAGACTGTGAATATCAAATTTCATTACATTTGGATAAGTATTTTTGGATTAATTTGTACCATAAACTGTTAAGATATTTGTTGTAAATTTTTCTTAAATTGTAATACGTTTTTTTTGCCAAAAGTTTTCTGGTAGATATATCTACGTGTTACAGTTTCAGATATTAGGTTTATAAAAGTATATAAGTAAATACAGACATCTTTGAGCATATTAAAGAAACTTTATTAAGTATTTTGTTTTTATTCAATGCTTAAACCATAACTTACTTAATTTATTTAAACACAGATAGAAAAATGGAAATCCTGAGCTTTAAATGGATAAACAATTTTTTATGTGTAAAATAAGCTAATTTTTGTTCGTTACAAGAAATTTTCACATTTTTATACTCGAAATATTACATCATCACATAGTTAGCCCATTGCCGACTGTCCGTCCGTCAGTCATCACGATAACTCAAAAACAAAAAGAGATAACGAGCTGAAATTTTGGTGACGTATTCTAATAATAAAAATTGAGTTAAGGTCTTGAATGAGCACAATCACTCCTTTGTTTCAATGGTTCCTGACCCAACATTTTTTCAAGTTTTGAAAAATCGAAAAAAAGTTTCTTTGAAATAAAGGAATTTTGTTTAAAATTTTTTTCGTAAAATGTTAGGATTCGCTACAATTTTGCTAATTATAACATATAGGTAATTACAATATATATTATTATAATTATACATGTAACTGTATAGACTGGATATTTATAGTATTTTATGAATGAATATTCCAAATAATGATATTCATTCATAAGTCGCGTATTTAAACAATTAACTCTCTTAGTTGTTATCTTCACTAGTTTAATTTTCTGTTTATATATTTTTATCGTAAATGAAAAATATTTTTACCAAATGTTTTATCTGGTTTTATTTGCTATGTGTGATGGAAATATATCTCTTAAAAGATTTTGTAAAATATATTGAATCACGTTAGATTATATAGTTTTTTCGTAATATTTCCAAGTGGATAACCATACACTACATTCTTCTAGAATATAGACGACATTATTCGAACAGAAGTGTAGATACATGAAGTTTATGAGTATCATTCAACAAAGTTTTCTAAATCTAATACCCTATAACAAATAGACTTGTTCTATAACATTTCTTTCACAACAGTAACATTCAACAATTTTTGAAAATTTATCTGGATGCAATAACAAGCGTATATAGGACCTGAATTATCATGCTTATTCAAAATAACAAAATTCACCTTGCTTATGATGGTTTTATGGTTGTTATCAGATTTAATGATGTTTGCCTAAGAAAAATTTTAAACTAAATAAATTATAAAATACATCATGAGAATCGTGCATTTTGTAATTTTAAATAGACATAAAAGATACAGGTCGATGCGTTCTTTTTAGATTTAGCTATACATTAAATTTAGCAAGAAAACTATTCTACACCGAAAATTATATTTTTATGAGAATTTCGAATTTATGTGTGATATTTTCAAAATCCAAAAAAAAATGGTAAATATAAAATAAAATCTCTTTAGTGTATTTGTTTTAACAATTGGTTAACAATTCCCGAGAGGATACGACTCATTTTTTTGAAACACTTGAAGATAATATATTCTTTTATTTTTTTATTTCAACAAATGAAAATATTATGATTATTTTAAGTTGTGATTGACTTCAGTACACGACTTTTTATATGAATATAATTTTGATCAAATGTGATAAGAAATATAATTAAAGAATACAAACTAAAAAAATGAACAATATTTTCTTTGCTTTTTACTAAATTTTAATACTTAAAAAAGTTTTTTTTGTAAAATTTAAAGTATGTCTTTATTTATGTTTAACACAAATTATTAAACAAGTATAATAAACTACAAATGAATATAAGTCGTCATAATAGTGGTTTTTAGTAATTTTTATTGAAACAAGGAAATTTGGTAAAACAGCTTGCTATATATTTGAAAACGCTGAAAGACTCCGAGAATCTTATTTAATTGATTAAATCACTGATTATTTTTTAGCGATTGTATGAAAAAATTCCTTTGAATCATTTCAATGCACGATACGGATACATTAAAAACTTGATGCTAAGAGCTGATCAAATTTTAAAAAATGGCCAACATCATAATTTCTGATTTTCATAAAAAAATTAACGCGACTTTGTTTAAAAATTATTCAAAACGATATCGTATAATATTTTAACTCACGTTGCAATTTGTATTCCAATCATAGACAACTCAAAATATTAAATAAAGTTTTAAGGTAATACATCGTTAAAATTAATATAGCTAAAATTAAAATCAATATTGTAAATTGATAAACAATAATTGAAATGAAACAAGTTTAAAAATTTCATTAAAAACTTTTTATATATCTTTTTCAAAAAGTAGTAGCATACACTTGAAACACTTTGTGTGTTTAAGAAAAAAAAACTCGCACAAACTTTATACGATAGAATGAAACAGTTTGTGAGAAGAAAGTTTTGTTACTAACACCAAGGTTTGTAATATGTAATAGCTAGCACCTTCTATATTAGAGTTTGTTTGAGAATTTACGAAGAATCTAGGTATCTTCTATGTAGCGTATCTCGTACTAGTAGTGTACAACATGTAAGTGTATAGATGTTCGGTTGGTTGACATCCTGAATGAGCGAAGTGAACATACAGTGCAACCTCGATATAACAAATTGGAAGGGAACAAGTAAATATTCGTTATATCAAGTAATTCGGTAAACTGAGATTTGTTATATTAAGGTTTGGTTAGTCTACTATTTGTAATAACGAGGTAAAAAATAGTTTTATTAATCTCAACATCACGTACATCTTGTTATAGCGAACATCTTCTACTATTAAATGATAACACATTTTTATCAAATTACTGTATGTATTTGTAATTTAAAAACAATTAGGTAGGTAAAAATTTTTTTACCTTAGATTAATCATCAAAATTAAATGCAGTAAAGTCTGTAAAAGTAGGCATCAATTAGGTAGAGTCCATACATTACGTGGGATTGGAAATTTAATGTTAATTACAAAGATTCGGACTGATAAGGAACACCTGTTTACATTATGTCCCCTCAAACAAAACACTGATTGTTTTACAATTAAAACAACCTGTCGAGACTGAATCAATCACATACTATAGGTCATGTTAGTGGGAACATTTTATAAAGGTTTTGGGTTGACAAAATTCGTTAATTAGCTGTATTAACACTTTTTTTTATACTTGAAAATTCGTTATAAAGAGGTATATTTTTCATTGTGGATAATTTAAGGCTCTTATACGAAGAATTTGTTAAATGGCGGACATCGTAATATTGCGGTTCGTTATATTAAGGTTGCACTGTATAACAAGAAGTATAACAGTTCTTGTATAATGGTGGTATTCACTATTCTTCGAACATCATATATAGCGTTGCTGAATCAGCAATAGTTTTATCAACAGGATTAGTAGTATGGGTAACCGAGGTGGAAGGTGATGTGCACTAGTTAAGAATGTTTCGTAGCGAAATGGTTCTGTAGTGTTGATAATGACATTACTAGCCATCTATTACAAAACTTAAACAATAAGTTCTTCTTTAGTGCAACATTAATAGTAAGATATGCTATGTTAATTTACCGATCACTTCAAACAAGCGAGGATATTGAATGAACTTTGAAACTGATTTTTTTTATTTATATTCATACTGATAATTAGAAATTATGATATTAAACTCTGTCAATGTTTTTATATACGATACTTTTAATTTGTTATAAACAAAATAAACATTATATATTAAATCCAATTATTATTATTTACTTTTTACTTTTCATTATCAATGTCATTTCTTTATAAAAATCAATATTCATTCTAATTAAATATTATTTTTACATGAGCCCTGTATACCGTAAAACTTGTTATAAAAAGTTTGAAACAATATATAAGGTCCGGAAATTTGTAAGAATTCGAATTAAAGAGATATTATATTTTTTGATAAAGAATATATATTTTATAAATAATAATATATTTTATATTCGAACTTTTCCTCTCTTAAATCGTTTTCGTTAATCCATGGGTTTTAAACGAAAGTTTGACGTGAACATTTGTATTCTCCAATTTCATTGGTTGATTGAAGGTATTACATTCATATATAAATAATAGTTCACTACTATTTACAATATGCAATACGGCACAGTAAAGAATAAATAGAATCGATAAAGCAAGCCTAAATGTGATCGCACAAGGAATGCGGGATTACTGAACTAGGGAATACGATTCAAATTTAGGAAATACTTTTGGTCGCTAAAATCTAATCTAACATACATCAAAATAAATCCTTGTTTGATAGAGAAATAGTAGGTAGATTCTTGCATTCTACCATTTATAAGACATCCATTACAATTGATTCAAAAAAACTAAGGGCTTGTCAGCAGAAATACCCATGATAGTGGAATGAGCAGGTTATTGTCTGCCTCAAAGTTGCTAAAATTAGAATACATTCTAGTTTGCCCTTTGTTATTAATATAACCTTTAAGTAAATAAAAACTCTAAGATAATCACAATTCAATATCTTTGAAAGAAATATTATTATTTTCTGTTTATTTTTTAGGAAATATTAACGTTAATTCTCCATTCTTTGATTATTCAGGAAAATGACACAAGGTTAAAGATTAGCATCAAGGTATACACCAGTCAATGAACTGAGTTTTTGTAAGACCTGATTGTGTCTTAGAAAGGGCTTTTTTTATCAAACATCATCCCTATATCTTATTTTCTTAAGTTATCTCTTGATTTTAGCTGTAAAATTTCATATCTTCATTCTTAATTTTTGTGTCATTAATAAGTACGAGAAAAGAAATTAAGGTTTATATTTGCTGATTTTCAAAAAATTGTAAGATTCACACATGTTTATATTATACTTTCCAAATTTTTAATGTACAACTCAAAATAATGTGACAATAGTTCTGATTTAAGAAAACAAGCTACAAATAAAGAAATAAAACGGCAAAGAAAAATAAGTTGAAAAAGTTTAGTTGAATTTTAATAGATGATAAATTTTTGTATTTGAAAGAATAAGTTTAAATCCGAATGGATGTTGTCGTAGCTATTATCAAATTGCATCATTTTGGTCTGACATAAATATAGGTACATTGTCTTCGTAGTTTGAATCCCCAAGGGTAATCTATCCAACCAACAACATGGTTGTATGCACACACATCAGTAAAACAATATGATTGTAATTATGGTGAACAATTTACCTAGAGTTTTCTTTGCTGTCTGTCATTATATAAATAAATGGAATTTTCAGAGTTAGAGATTTTATTTATTTTTAATATGATTATTTTTTGTTCAAAGTGTACAATATTGTTAAAATAGTATACGTCAGCGATAGCTGTAGACTGCGAGTAAATTGGCGGTTTCAGTAACGGTCTGTGTGTTACGCTTAAAATTTTTACAGTGATTTAAGACTATTATTGAAAATAATTGAGCTAGACCATCTTTCATACAGTTTATAGACATATGTACAAAACACATATTTATATATAATTGTGGAATAAAAAATGCGACACTTTTACCTATTTTCATTTTTTACCTATTTAAAAACATTAAATTCTCGGTTATTATGTTGTGTTGAGTTGTTTATCAAATTAAATTTTATTAATCTTTTTCAAACATTCATTTGTAAAGGTCAAAATAATAAAATACACCATAAAATTAGTGTATTTTATAATTTTAGGTAATCGTGAAAGATTCAGGTCCTTGCATTTTTTATTCCACGAGTATACATGGTAAATTTTATTAATAGATAGAGGGTCTAGTTCCGTTCTATTTTAATTTAAAACTTATTTTACTCTGGCCTTGTTTGACTCAATACAGCTCAGCCTTTTCAAATATATAAAAGCTGTCATGAAGCGGAGGGTTGATTTTTACCGTTGCCATACTTTGAATGTTCATTCGATACTTCATGGCCAATTTTGTCAATGAACTTGTGTCATGAACTATGGTAAATAGGTATTATTTTGTAGTAAAGTATATAATATATTACAATAATATAATTTGGAAATAAATGCAGAGTTGACAATTTCAGCTAATTCATTGACCTTATCAGCTCGCTATCTCGTTTTATTTTTGAGTTATTATGATGATGAACGGACAGTCGGAAATGGACTAATTAGGTATTTCTATGATCACATGTACCAAAATTTTGTTTGTGCTGTCATTATTCTTGTAATATTACAAGATTAAGAGTAAAATTAATATACTCTCACATATTGTGTATGTAGAGTATAGAAATTAAATAAAGATGTATCATGCTTTAACATACACTACAGTTGTTGAATATACATTTAAAAAAATATTGTATTTTTATTGAATATTTGATTAAAAAACTAATTTAAAATTAGTTATACTTTAGGGAATTGTTTTTGTAGAGTAATTAGATTTCATTGTAATTGTTTTAATAAAAAATATTTTATATTTACTTTTTTTTTTTTAAGTTTACTAGGGTCTATATTTTAATTTAATTCAAAGTTACATATTTTTTTCAAATAACCTCGATTATTGCTATGTTTTTTTAGTCATAATCCACTTTTTATTGTTTATCCTTAGATATCAACCTATTAAATATGTATTGACATTATAAAATGTTAGATTTATTGTTATACCCTCATATCATTAGTCAATAATAAAAATAATAAGTTTGAAATATAAGCATTAATTCTCGAAAATATTTTTTTTAAGTAATAATATCAGATTTTTCGTTTCATAAATATAATTGTTCATAATACTATACAGCGTACTTACGATTAAGTTACACAAAATTTTTGATTGGAAAGTTTTACAAAATGTCAACTAATACTAAAATTATATTTTATATGAGTCAATATATATTTTATAACCCATATTTTAATATGAGTCGATACATATTTTATTGTTTAAAATATAATAACTATAATAATAATAATATGTAAAAAAACAAGAGCTGGTTATGACGACATATCTCAGAAATTCCATATTGTTCTACCCACGGGTATAACTTATTCGTGATAAGTATAGCCTTTTTATAACTGATTCAAATACCAATAGTTTCGACAGTTGAAAAGCTCATTGAGCCAAACTATTAAATTAATCAAATTTAAAGAGACATAACATTTCTTTGTACAATAATCAATCGTATTAATTATCTAAAGTTTGCTCTGTAGATACGTTTACTAAAGTAGGTAGGTATCGTAGGATAATAATAATTATGATCTTAATATTCTAATTCAGAATAATCTCAATGGTAATGTTTAATCGATTATATCAACTAATCAAGAGAATCATGTTATATTGTGAGATGGATAATTTAAGTAGATAGACATAGATAACCACATTTAGACAAGCACTATACATATTAAGAAGACTTTATAGACTGAATGTAAAGATATGTAAATTATATTGTAACTTAATTGTTGGTTACAGTATATCCAGTTACCACATGATTGATAAATGATAATTATGAGTATATGCAGTAGGTATATGCATCTAGAAATCCACTTTATTTTAGTGGATTTTATTAATCAAGTGAAAATAAAATTTTTAAACTTGATACTACCAGATAAAGATACATTTACAAAGTTTCAATGAGGATTGATGGTGATGTCTTATAAATCCTTTTTACGACTTTTGCGGCCCATGGAACACAACACCGAATTCTCGGTATTTTGGGGACGTTTGATGATTTGGCCAATGGTTTGAACTGTATTCACTTTTTTTTCAGCTGATTTTAAACGGATCTTTGAGTTTTATTTCATCTATGAATTTATTAGTAAAAGTAGAAATACTGTAAAAATCCCATTAAAATACTTTATTTTTTTCTTAAAAAATAGCATATTTGGCAAAAGTTTAATATACTGCAACCTTTATTGGAGTGGGATAAGTGCTAATTCTTATAGCTGATCATTCTTATCATAAGGTACTAATTGGTAATTTCATTATTTTACCAATCTAATAGGTCATCTTATTGATATAATAAATCACAATGATATTTCAATCAGTTGTCATTTAAAGCAAATTCAATTTCAGGATCACGCAGACTGGCGCCGATTGCTTCAGTTGAAAAATTAATATCCGTATTCGTAAAAACCCACAACACACCCGCTTGGAAACTCTGATTGTCTGGCTTTTTTTATTAACGTTGTGTTCTATAGCGAATTTTACTTTTACGTTTCCTCATCTTTAGTGAAATTTCTTGTTCTAGAAAATCTAAAAAATTGTCTGTAATTACTTTGTAAATTTTCAAATGATATGTTAGTTGCAAATCATAATTGAATTACTTCTTTTTTTTTAATATTTTTGTTTTTAATTATCAATTACTATTTGTTTACTTAGTGTTTATTTATATACTAAAGTGTATGTAACTAAATGATTAGTAAATTAATATAATAAAACAAGCTGATGTCAGATTTAATCATATTACGTTATACCTATAGATAGTTGGATATTAGCGTGTTGTTTGTAACGTAAGGACAGACACGTAACACATACATACATACACACACACACACACACACAAAACAAACACAAGATACATAATATATTTTATTTTATTACATTATGTAGGTAATATTAAATCGTTTAACACACCTGTGCTGTGTATATACATAATATATAGATATGCTTCTAAATAATATACCTATCTGTTGTAGAAGAGGTGTCTGTTTATGCATTCTAGTGTTGCTCCATCATTAACAAGTATAGAAGTATACCTACCTGGTGTGTGCTTGCTTGCTTTCTTGCTTGCTATTCATATCAATGCGACACGCTTCGTTTAACTTGTTAAAAAATTATTTATCATTCGGATGACATTTTATCAATAAGATAATAATGATATTTTTATTGACTGCAAAATAAATTTTACCTAATATTTAAAGAAACTATAGTCTAGGCGAAACGTACATTGAACTTATAATAATAAATGGAGTATTACTGATTTTTATATCCGACATACATAATATGTTCGAGTATATTAATTTTAGTATTGTAACGCTACCTAATATTAACCGCACAAATAAAATATTGATATTGTTGGTATTCATAGAAACACCTAATTAGTCCATTTCCGACTGCCCGTCCGTCCATCATCCTATTAACTCAAAAACAAAAAAAGGTTGCGAGTTAAAATTTTTGTGACGACTTCTAAATATACAAAGTGAGTTTAAGTTCGTAAGTGCGAAAAATCGGTCCATTTGGTTCAAAAGATTTTTGACATTTCTCTTAAACTATAAAATATAAGTTCAAATTTAAAAAATTAATTATTTTTTTGAAACAAACAACTTTTTTTTGAAATTTTTCGTAAAATATTTGAGTTCTTCACAATTTAGTTAAAATTTGGTTAATTATCTCATTTATTTGTCGCATTGTTTTGGATTTTTATGAATAACTCATTAATCGTATGAGTTTGGAAAATTCTTATAACTATTTTTCTTAAAAAAGTATTAATTTGCTATAAAATTAGACTAATTTTGTTTTCGTAAGTTTCATGCGTTTTTTGTGTACATTTCGCTTGGGATATAAATTTAATTAATTTAATTTAATAAATAACATATTATTTTGTTTTAATAAATGATACAATTACAACTCCGGCGTTTATTTAATTTAGAAGCTAAAATACTTATCTTGATTATAAGGCTTGAATGTCCTTGTTTTATTATTTTTTCAATTAAAATTAAATAGTATAAATGACATGAAAAATTATTATAAAATGTAATCTGTAAAGTTACGACCAATATCAGTATCCCATATACATAAAATAAAATACCATAAAATTTTCGTTTAAATTTTAAAATAAACATAACAAAAAATGGAATATAAAAGTTAATCTATTAGGTAGGCATTATAAAACATAGATTTTCAAAAAAGGATCAGTGTAAAACCATTTATGTATGATGTGTGAAATCATAATTTACAAAATATTACTGCTTTGGATTCATGATATACAAGTTTATAAATTTGAATAACTAAATCAAATTTAAAATTTTGAAATAATTATCATTTATTCTTTAAATAAATAAGACAAAAACAAAACAAGTTATAACTGCAATAAATTGTTTGAAAATTGATATATATACGTGTGTGTAACGAGTTGATTTAAATAAATAGCAAAGGTTGATTTTGAAATGCACGTAATAGTGTTACTGGAAAGATTTCAAAATTTTTAAGACATGCATTAGTAACTGATGTTTTTTTTTTTTTTAATAAATTCAGATTACTTGAAATATTCACTTTAGAATAGATTAGCAAAGCGATGCCTCAAAATTTATGTGAAAAATCGACAAAGAGGGTCATATTAATAGTTATTGGTAGTTTTTTTTTTTACTAATTGATTCAAGATAATAATTATTCATGCCATGAATAAGTAAAAAAATTCAATATTATAAAATAAATACATAGTTATTTTCTATTTATAAAGGACTGAATTGGGTATAGCAACACTTTATTTATTTGAAAGGCACAAACCAAAAACTTACTTGGATTATTAGATATAATAATCCAGAAATTGTTTTTTTTTTTTACATAAAATGATTTGTGAAAAGAAAAAAATAAGAAAAAACGATGTGATTTATTCTTAAAATTTGGATGAATTTTGATCAGTAGGTGGGTGATATATTGTCATCATATGGAAAATATACGGTACAAGCTATCAATGTGAAATGTAAAACGTCACATACCGACATTAAAAAACAAGAAACGTTTCATAGCATATTAAAGAAAATAAGGTCAATATCCTTATCTTTATCGTGTGAAAGATTTATATTATCACATTTTTTTCCTAACCAATATTTCTGGATTTTATTACAATATAGAGAGTAGTTACTATACCTTCTTATACTTTTTTTTTATAGAGATCGATTCGAGAATTTAAAATATATAATAATATGAAAAGCGTTGGTTATGTTCATATTACATAGCATTTTTATATATTTATTTTCATTTCAATTGAATTTTTTGTTTAAAATTTGGTGTGACATATCAATATCGGCTCTAATGACCTATTGTCAAATTGTAAATTATTGTGTAAGTAATCATTAAGACCCCGGACTGACGTAACGTAATGACATGCTTAGACCAACTAAGACAAGTAAAGCAACAGCAGTCACAATATGTATTTGGATGGGTGACCACCCAGCATTACTGTGTACTGTTGTTGTATAATAATAATAATAATCCACTTTTGTTAATGGCTATATAGCTGAAAATAGCTAAAGCCAGAAATTTAAAAAAAAAAAAGTAATCATTACAGGAATCGGTAAAAATATGAACTAACTGAAGTTATTCTCTTTGCTAAATGTCAAATTTTTCACGTATTTTATTGTTTTATCAACTTTGACATGACATTGTCCAAATAAACCTTCAACCAAATTTTCATGGAGCTCTGAAAATTTAATATTATTTATTAATGAAAATTGTGTAATTTTTAACTTAATTTGATACTTCTTCATTTCATAAGCTTTTTTTCATTCATTCCAATTTAAAAAAAAATCCTATACAGGTTTTTACAAACAAGAAGATGATGAATATTTTTGAAAAATGTTCTAAAAAAAAGTTTACTTTTGACTAAAAAACCATTCAAATACTCAAAAATTAAATTGATTTGGAGGTGGAAAGCAAAATCTAGTATCTGGCAGCAGCTTTTGTTTGTTTTCTTTAAGTATCGTCTAATTTTTAAAGGACTATGCATTTATATACTAATATTATAAATAGGAAACATTTTTATTTTCGTATAAATTTTGTATGTAACAAATAAACTTAAAAATAACTGGACCGATTTTAACAAATTCTTTCATCCATGGGAAGCTACACTATTCCCATTCATATTTTACTGTTTTTCTGAGGATGAAGTCATTGTATGATTAATACGAAAAAGTAACTTTGTTACTTGCAACAATTCTTTCGAAATTATAAATTAAGCTGTGAAACTTACAAAGTCTTTAAATATTAATAATAGGAAGATATGTAGTTTAAATCAATGAACATTTTAATAAAAGAAATTACTTCAAAGCATAAAATTTAAGAGAAAGTTTCGGTTATCACTGTATTAGCGGCGAGTTGCTCATTTACAAGTTAAGCATATTTATTAGATATGCTAACAAATATATGAATGTTAAAAGAATTTCGAATAATGTTCAAATTACATGAAATCTACTACACAACTAACGACAATAAATTCATTCATTTTTTTCTATATCTTATACTATATGTAGTTTTCACTTGCTCCTCCATAAATTTTTATCAAGATCAAATGGGCGGTAATTTCGTATTTCAAAAATAGAATTTGTTGTTTAATAAATTATAATAATTTATTACTTGTTTCTTTACTTTATCTAGAAACAATTTTGTGTTTATACTATATTTATTTAATAGGAAATGAAATTTGGGTTAGAAAATCTTTGATTTCGAATTCACAAATTTTAAAATTTAATAAAATGAGCTTTAAAAATAACAAATTTTATTTGAAATTTAATACGTTATCAATGTGATACGTTATCAATTATTTATATTTTGTATAGGCACTATTCAGGCGATTTTCAAAACTTAATTTTAATTCAAAAAACTTAAAATGTGGCAGTTTTGATTTAAATGTGGTATCCAAAACGCCTAATTGCATAATAAAACTTAATGAAATTATGGTTATTCATGGGAATAACCATTCTAGAACTTTTTTAATAAAAAATGTATTTTAAATGTTTTTTTAATTTTTAAATCGCAATCTATACCATTCAAATACTTTGTGACTTTTGTGACAATCTTAGAATTTTTTAAATAAGAAATTTTTTTTTTTTTTGCTTTTAAGTAAAACTTTGTATATACATTGCATACATTTTTCATATATAATAAACATCTTAATTCTGGGTTAAAATTTTTAGTTTATTTTTTTATTTTTTTAAGTTTACTATAAGTTTGTCATTTGGATGAAATCCAATCACTAAAAATGAGTTTTATTCTTCCTGCTCCTTTGCACTTGGACTTGGAATAAACTGTATATTTATACAAGACCACTTTAAAGTAATACTGAACCCAACTCAAAAACTATTATTGAAATTGGTATATTTACAAAGAAGCTATGCGCGAACATATATGTAAGAAATATGTGCATACTGATGAATTTATCAACACTTATTTTTTTTGAAGCTTATTAAAAAAAATATATTAAAATCGTGAAAATGATATGAAAATATGGAAAAAATTGGAATTTATAATCTAAAATTTTTCTGAATTTGATTATAATATAATAACTTTGAAAATTTGATACATATAAAGAAATCAATGATATTTTAATCCGAGATTTTTTTTTAAATAGCCATCATTAAAAAACGCAACTATGAAGTGAAATCATATATTTTTTTTAAATTAGTAAAATAATACGTACATGAATGAGTTCTACACGACATTTCAACATCAGCTTAGATATAAATGTAATAACATTAAAATAAAATTCTAGACAAAAATAAGTCACAAAAATTCACTACAAACTAAAAATATAAAATAGTTAATTTAATTATATTTTTTGTCCATACATTTTCTATACAATTTATATTTTTTATAACTATAAAGAATTTTTTTGTAGCATCCACATTTTATTATTTTAAATGAATTGAAAAAGCAATGAAGGGGTGGTAAACAACAATAAAGAATGCAAGCAAGCGATGGTGATCGGGCAACTAAAAGGAGTATAAGAATGTTTGATAAATAAATGTAATGGAATTGAGTAGGGTAGAAAGGGGTGTTTTGTTGTTCATTCTTTTAGCTATAGAAAATGGAAAATAATATCAGGATTATATTATGCATGCAATAGAGTCGTTATATTTAAGTCATAACAATATAATAACAGTTTATACTGTACTTTGCATATTATCATATAAGAAATAACAATAATCATAACAAGCATATCAACCAACAAAATATGTAACTTTATTTATTAATAAACATTTTTTTGTTTTTGTTTAAATGATAAATTTTAAATGAGCATGCCACTTTATTTTTATTGCCTTATCACTTAATACAATGGTCTTCCATAAAAAAAATTTCTAAACTAATTGATATCCTACAAGAACATGGAGCTCTTGGTTCTAAGTGTATCTTAGATTCAGTTTTTTTAAATAACATTGACCTAAAATATAAATAAATTAATCGATTATTTTATAAGTAAATATTTCCCTACTTAATATTTTATATTAATCAAAGTATTGAAATTGAATTTAAATATACTCTTAATTTGGTGCCTTTTGGGTGTTGCAAATTAAGTGCTCAATTTTTTTGTTAAGAAAATTTAGTATAATTATGATGCACGTGAAATCACGCTGGGAAAACAATGTGAAAAATAACATAAAAGTACCAGAATTTGATGTTTTTTGGTGCGTATCAAAATTACAATAGAAATTACTGCACTGATTTACTAACATGAATGATTGACACTACTAAAAAAAAGTGTTAAACTAGCAGTGACATGAAATAATAGAAAAAAGTATTCAAAATTGAATTTAATTACGCTCAAAATTAGGAGGTTGTTGATTCATGTTAGTGAATTAGTGCTGTAATTTTGATTGTAATTTTGATGAAATTGATTTCACAGCAGCAGTACATCATAATCACTCAATTTTTTTAATTGAAAATTTGAGACACTTAATTTAATTTTGCAGCACCTAAATAGCACTTTTTTTGACCATATTTAAATTTAATTTCGAATACCTTGCTCTGCTAGCTTGACCGTTATCAATATTTATTCAACGAAGCATGTTTGGAAAATTATGTGGCATCTTTTAATTTAACTTTTAACCTATATCAGTTTAGATTCATTTATGTTGAGCTATAAATAAAATAGACTGTTTTTTACAACAGAGCGTGAGTATAAGTGGAAAGTAAAAAATTACTTTATGCCATTCGTATCTATTTATTGGCAAAATTTCTTTCAATGCAACTAAAAGTTAATTTTTAATATAATGAAATTTTTATTTTATTGTAATAAAATAAATACATCGTGCCTTGTATCATCTACTGAATAAGGCACACAATAGATTATTCAGCCCCATACATATACATTTATCTATTAGACAATATTTTTGTATAAGAAATGTGCATTTACATTACGAGAAAGAACAACGCCTAAAGTAAAATTAAATACTATTGTATGTTTTTATGAAAAAATATCGCATCTATTTCTATGTATGAGAAGAAACAAAACGTCAGCCAATTTATCATTAGGAAAAATACTAATAACAACATATTATCCTGAGCAAAAAAAAAAAAAAAAACATATAAACCACGGTGTATATGGCTTGTGGAATTCATATATGAATTACTTGATAATTAAATACATAATTGTTTTGTATCCGTCTATCAAATCTATTACAACAATCAAATTTATTCATAATCTACGCCCTTTCGTTCAAAGAATATGTGTCAATCAGATAACAACAATACAATAGTATGAGATTTAGATTCATATTATGAGGGAGCTGAAATTGGCGTTTGAAACTTCTAAACACTTTGATTATTATTTGTTACACAAAATATACAAAAATATATTTTTATACTCGATATGCATACCTAATATTGACTGCTCAAACAAAATTTTGGTTAAGGTGTTCATAGAAAAATCTAATTAGTCCATTCCTGATTGTCCGTCCGTCCACCGTCATCATGATAACTCAAAACCAAAAAGAGATAGCGAGCAAAATCGATCCATAGGGTCCAATGGATCTTTGACCTAACTTTTAAACTATAAAAGATAGAAGAAAAATTCAAATACAAAAAATTGTTTATTTTTTTTTAAACAAATGATTTTTGTTTGAAACACTTTTCGTAAGAAATCTCCACAATTTTAGCTCAAATTGGGCTAATAAACAAATATAGGTAATAGTTCTGCATATTATTATTGTACATGTATACGTATATAACTGTTTAGACTGGATATTTATAATATTTTATGAATGCTAATTAAAAATAGTTTAAACAATGAAATTCAATCGTATGTCAAGTATTTAAAAAAAATAACTTAGTTGTTATCTTCATTTCTTAAAGAATATGCTTTTGTTGCAATTCGAATTTGTTTACTCTTATAGAAAAACGCAAATTATTTACACACGTAGTGAATTGACTTACGTAAATAGAAAAACGGGAAAGCTTGAAATGCACACTCTAAAATTCGAGAAAATTTTTTTTTGTATTTAGATTAACTCAGGAAAAAGTTACTATTTATTATAGTTTTAAGAGCTATAAAACTTACACCTTTAAAGTTTTTTTCAGCTTATTCAGTATTATTATCTATATTATTTTCAATACTGGTATACTTACTTCTAACGCTGTCATAAGTGTATAACAGAGCAAAATTACAATTAACGGGATTAATGATTTAAATCCCGCGTACACTAGCATGTGTATCGATGTGGTAAAATAGTTATTAACACTGTTTGTTTCAAACCGTAAGTGTAATCTGTAGTAATCTCTAAACGTATTTATACTAGGGAATTTTTAATTCTGATTTTCGAGATGAAATAAATATCCTTTCATAATGAATTAAATAGTAGTTATTGTAGAAAAGAAACACAAAATACAAAAATTGAAACTAATGTATTCCACTTATTCACTCTTTCACAATTGAATAATTCTGTAGAATACAATGTTTGCTATTTTCTAAAACTAACAATTCAGATTAAAAACCTCTTCAGTAAGGACCTGCGAAATTTCAGTGAATTCCTTTTTAAAAAATCATGATAATATTTAAAATGTTTTGTTAATTTTGATTTTAACAAATAATAATGATACTATCGATGATTTTCTGGTAAAAAAGTTTTTTTGCCTCTTTTTCCAATTTTAAATATAACGAATTTGAACAAGTCACAGTATAGAAACCATATGTTACTTTTGAATTTTTGAGTCAAAATCCATACCTTACTTTCGCTGAAAAAGAAATTCTATAAAACCTCTTATATTATGAATGAAATGAAATGTTTGTCCCTCTGAATATAACATATAATAGTTTTGTGGTTTCAGTAATCATTTTTCTCTCATAGCTTTTCTGTTCTGTATGTTGTCAAGAACAACAGTTTAAATGACATCCAGCTTTGTTAAAAATATACTTATTAGATATGTCATGCTTTTAATTATTTTTCAATAAAAATTTAGTCTTGGAAACATTTTCAAGAGACCATTAAGTTCGATTCATTCTGTTAATTACTAAAACAGTTGTTCACAACTCATTTGCAAATTTATTTTCTAGAACATCTCTTCCCATGATGGAGCTTTATAGATTATAAAGCTCTATCTCAGCTAATCTAAAATTTGTAACGCTAGGAAATATTGAAGCCTCTAGTAAAATTTTGAACATAGAATTACCTAGCCTGTTCATTTACGTATACCCGTTCGTTTGTCCGTCATCAACATCATTTGTCCGTGCGTTGAAATTTTGGTGACATATTTTAGACATAAACAGTGAGTTTAAGTTTGTGAATGATCAAAATCGGTCCATTGTGTCCAATAGAATTATGATCCAATTAAAATGACGCTACTTTAACACTTTTGAATTTCCATATATTCCATAAATTTCGCATATCAATGTTTTTTGTAACGTATTTGGAGTACAAAGTAGATAGTATAAAAAAAAAAAAATTATCCCTATTAGAATTACTCTTATATTGTCATCAGAGTTACTCCTTGAGAATATCGTGAATTTTAATTCGGTGAATTTTATTTCGGTGAATTTTATATGGTGAATTTTATTTTCAACCAATCATTAATCAAAGATCTTGCATATTGTGTATTGTATATGATCATGTCATCAGTATTACGTACAGTAATTTAATTTGTAACTGACTCTTGAAGATAACCCCTGGCAATTGTTTTAGTTGCTTAAAATAACATAAAAATATGTTTTAGTTTTTATCGCCGAAATTTTTTTTAAATTGAACTATTCATTAAAGGTTAAATTAAAGATGGCTTCTTACAAAAATACAACAGTAAAATTTTGAGTACCGTACCAAAGTTTTTCCCTTCAACTTTCAGTTTCCCACTTTTACCACGGTTTTATTTTCTCTACTATTTTATTCTATATTTATAATATTTTTCTATTGAAAAAATTATATGTCTTTTGAGCAAAAATACTGGAAAAGAACTATTCGAAATATCATCATATAATAAAGATAATTCTACTTGACAATACTTTTTATTCAAAAACTTCATATTTTTTGGATCAAGAGATATCCTAGGTTAACTAGTTATGTAAGTGTTAAACATTGGCCGACCTGCTCATTATTTATTTTTTAATTGTGTATATTTTAGAAAATATTTTAATTTTAATTTTTTTCTAGGCATAAGAAACCTAAATATCTGGCAAAGTATGTACAATTTCAGTGTGTTTAGCTAGTTTCTATTTGTTTAGAGACATAAACGAAATCGATACTAATATTATAAAGAAGAAAGATTATTATTTTTGTATGCAACAAATAAACTTACTTTAACCGTTGGGAAGCCACAATATCCCCGAATAGCAAAGGCCACTTTTTATCTCTATATTCCAACGGCAATTGGAAATACGCGGGTGAAAACGTCCGCTAGTATATTATAAATAAAAAGTACAACATATCTAGTCGAATTATTTATATATATATATATATATATATATATATATATATATATATATACGCAATATGCAGAGATAACAAACGTAAGTCTCTTAATTTTATATTATATAGTTCCAGTTCCAAATGTTTTTTACCTCTTGGACACAAACTTATTTTTACACGGATGTCGTTTAAAAATTTTAAATGAAAATGAATTAAATAATTTATGTTAGCATCGTCCACTAGAAACATTAACTTACTAATTTCAATTATTTTGTTGAATAAAGTTTGTATTTGAAAAAATTATGAAAGAGATAAAAAATTTATTACTTCTGAAAAATTCATTTTAAATTTGCATTACTTTATGTTATTAGTTTTTTATGCCTATAGTATAACAGGACGATGTTGCATTTCGTTTGTCAGTATCTATCCATGTTTTTTCCGCTAGAACTTTCGAACGCCATGTTAGATTTTGGTAGACACATTGATGATTGACACACAGGAAATTCACATATATTTTCGTAGCTTACTAGCCAAAGAACAAGAAATAAAATTACTAATAGAAAATTTAATTTCGAATAACTTAATTTTACTTCTAATCTCCTTTAAATATAATTTTTTTGTTCTTTTGTTGCAATCGCAACTTCAAAAAGAGTAACCATTCTTATAAAAATTTTTCTACTGCATTGAAAGATGTGTAATATTTTAAGTTCTATCTCTCATTTAACTGTTTTGAAATAGTTTATAATTTTAAAATATTTAAAAGTAATTTTAAAGCAAGAAACCAACTTTATTTATATATATATATATATATATATATATATATATATATATATATATATATATATATATATATATATATATATATATATATATTTATATATATATATATATTTGGTTTCAAAACCTTAAATCTTTTACATTTTCGTGTAAAAGCTAATGTCATTATTATACTCTTACTTACGAGAAGAACACAAGAAACATTTTTTTTTTTAGAATTTGATTCATGAACACTTGCCAGTTCAGGACCATTTTTAATTTACCCAAAATAAACCTTTTATTACCTGCCTTTGCTATCTAAATAGCAAACAAATAAACTTTCGTAAATGTTACGAATCGGATGAATTTTAGTGTCTTTATTTATTTATTATATCTTTGACAGATGTCTCTCATTTATAATTATGTATGTTAATAAATAATAATTGGAGTTTACGAATAGTGTTATTTGGTTTGAATATAACTTTTGATATGGATGGAGTAAAACAAACTCATTAACTCGACTTTAAACATTGTTTGTTATATGATATGAAAATATATCACACACTTATAATACATGAAATGTAGAAACATAACCTAAATATCAAATTGGATTTAAATCAAGACAAATTTAAATACATTGCACACAGGGCGTTCTATTATAAACGAACTAAACATAATTATTTTAACAGACATATAATTTGGAAAATAATTTTGTAACAACTGCATTGTTAGTACAAAACTGAAACTATTAGTAACTGTGAACTGCGTAAAATTTGATTTAATATCCGCATCGTGTCTAGTTTATAAAAAGGACTTCTTTATCGATTGATACGATACGAGTGTCTAAAATTTGTAATAAAACATTAACATTCTAGAAAATATAATTATTTGTATGTAAATTGTATAGCAAATGTCAAACAAAAATTATTGAATAATCACAACAACAAAAACATTTAATTGAAGACATAGGGTTGGAAATTGTCCAAATATAATTAATTATTCATTTACATTAATTAAGTTTTGAGAAATTTTATTTGTTATATCATACACGATTGATAAACTAGTATTTCGTAGCCATAGAAACGAATGCTAATATTTTGTTGCACGGTGCTCATACCCTCTTGCCTTCGAATTTTAACATTTTCCTATAGTTGAAATTTTCCTTACCGTACATAATTTTACGTTCTAATATAAAGGCATTTTGAATTTCTTGATAAAGAATTTATATAGAATGCAAAATCTGAACAGATTATCACGATTTTGTCATTTATTAAGTTTGGTCCAGATATCTACGAATTATTTTCAATGGATTTTGTACTTATTGATAGGTATCCTAAGTAAATATTTTTTACTTTAGGAAACTCTTTTTCTTCTTTAAAATCATACAAATTTTATAACTTTATCCCCGAATGAAATGTATCATTGGCATGACAAAATGGTTTCTCCGTTCTAAATGTAACACCTTGTATAATTTGAAATGAATTTTGTATACTTAAATTTAATTGTATAATTTTAATTAGGTTATGCGGTAGATTATATATAAAATTATTTGACATGTAAAATCATAGTCTAAATTTAAGTTATAAATTCAAAATTTGACCTCTATGTGTAAATATCTTCAAACATTCAAAAACTTTCTGTAAACCGTAAACAGAAGTATTATAATTATTATATTTATGTATACACTTCCTTCGCTTGAATCTACAATAAAACTTTGTTTAAACAGTATGATAATTAATGTTTAATCATGGACATACTCGAAATCAATCAAATACCTTTATTAATTAATTACATTACTGGTATTATTTCAATATTTAAAACTTTAATAACCAGTGACTAAATCTAATATAACCGTATATGTTCTTAAAATTGACTAAATGACTGCAGCTTCCATAAATTAAGAGGTTTCAAAAACTGATAGTAAAAATTACACTGCAATAAAGTAATCAAAAACTTTGTTGGTGGAAGCGCATTGAAATTGCTTATGTATATTAAGTACAATGTTAATAGTTTACAAAAAGATATTATAAATTTAGTATAAATCTTATCTATACTGTATATTAAATTGAGGAAACATTTGTATGTATTTTTGTATGTAACGAATGAACGAAAAATTCTCTCACCGTTGGGAAGGTACACCATCCCCTTATGACAAAGGCTACTTTTTATCCTCTATACTCACGGGAACGGGACTTTTACGGGAGTGAAAGAGGAAACATTTATGTATAATGAATAAACCTAAAAAACTACTTGAACGATTTGAAAAGTTAATTCACCGTTGGGAAGCTGTACTATCCCCGGGTGACATTGGTTATTTCAAACCGCGTAACGTCCGCTAGTTGTTGTATAATTTCCTAAATATTTTTTAAAATGTGTTAGTTATCTTAACCAAAAATCAAAGGGAAATTGAAATTTAAACATATAAAGCAGGGAAGTGAGTGAATTTTAACAATCTTCCATTTTTTTTTTTTTTTTTTTTAAATTAAATCAAAAATTGATCGGTATTAATTGTAAATTTTATCGAGTAAAAACTATACAGTGGTTATATCTGATAAAACCATTGAAATATTTACTAAAAGTCTAGACAGTAGTAATCACATTTCTGTTTTATTAAACGGTGTTATGGTCAACATGTTAAAACTGCATACATTTCATAATAGATATAATTTATTGAAATATGTAACTCTGAATTTCATTATTAAAATGCATGTATTAGACCAGTGTAGAAGCCTTAAAAAATGATAAAAAGTGGAAGAAAATTATAGTACGATGAAACCCATTGGAAACGGAAAATAATATGATAAAAATGAATCGAAAAATAAATTACGGGCGATCTGATTGCGGAAAGTAGTAGGGGATGAGTTTTTAAGGGTAAAATACGGTTTATTTCGATTTCCGGCAAAACTACCTCCTATGGAAAATAGTTAAATGGCAAAGTTGTAGGTAATAAAAAGATCTACAACTTTTTTATTAACACTTTTTTCACAAAACTACAAAATTTTTCGATTGCAAATTTGGGTGCTTTTTCTATATTTATTCAAAATGAAAAAATAAATATTTTCTATATTTATTCAAAATAAAAAAATTACAGTGTATTTGGAACATATAACGGTAAGTTTTCGTAGAAAAAACATATTTTGTAAACGATAAAAATAAAAAACTAAAAACTTGGTTATTTGAATTTTCACATAAATTTTGGGGCTATGTGAAAAAAGTGTAAATACATATCTACATATCCTTTTATTACGTACAATTTTGTCATTTAATTTTTTTTCCATATGACTTGCAGTTTTGCCGGAAATTCAGATAAACCGAATTTTAACCTTAAAAATTTCATTCATTTTTATCATATTATCTTCCGTTTTCAATTGGTTTCATTCTACTATAATTTTTTTTGTTTTCAAAAATTATCTACCCTGGTATATATTTATAATATTAAATAGTAAAATTAAGCTCCGGGATGTTAGCACCCTATCTATAGAATTTCAAAAAACCCAAAAAACCTATTATACCATTTACAAGGTCATAAAAGGTTTTTCCATTAACGGTCAGCCATAGAAAAAATTATATGAACCCTTTAAGTTTTACAATTTCATTGAAAAATGTGAGCCGACCAAATGTTAATTAATTATACAGTCATAGAATAGTTTTTATTAGCGATTAAAATTTTTTTAAAGTTAAATATATTTGTTTGGAATTTTGTTCTCCTAATATAATTTTGTAAAAGATCCGATATGCTGGCACCGCATCTATGAAATTTCGAAAAACCAAATATACCTTTTGAAAAGTCACAAATTGCTTTAAAAAGTCAACCAACTCCGTTAATTGGTCAGCGTTAGATAATGTTTTTATCCACGTTTAAAAAATAAAAAATATCTATCCTATCAGTGACGTATTGTTATAATTTACATGTGTACAAAAGATTAAATGAAATTTTGAAATCCAATGACACTGCGCTGATAGGCAAGGAAGTAGTTGAGGTCAACCACTTTGTATACGAAAAATATTTATCAGCTTTGGTTCTCTTATGATGTTTTTTTTAATTGTTTGTTTTCATAGATAATTCAAATTTTTCTGTTGTTGACCAATTATTCAAACTGGTATTCTCCGACCATTACGCATATTATTCTTATGTTACAGACACAGTGCTTCTTTTTTTTATTTTATTTTAATTTTTCAATGCTTCACTGACTAAATTAAGAGATTGTCTAATCTTTAATTATCAATTACTGACCTTTATATACTTAACATTTTAAAAATTCATAAATAAAATGCTAAAATTATTCAATGAGCTTGAAAAATTTTGTAAAACCTAATGATCAATTAACGGGACTGCCTCACATTTTTTTCACATAATATTAGCTTTTTAAAATGTTATATATGGGGTGCTAAAATTTGTCGAAGATCTTGGAAAACTTAAAAGGTCCATAACACTTAATGATGCTCATTTTCAATCATCAACATTTTTGGCGGTAAAAATATTAGATTATACTTAATCAATCGTTATGTTTACAGATAAGTTATACAATAACAAACGGTTCAAAAGTACTGCAAAAAATTTTCTTTTTAGGTAAATACAATGAAGTTGTTATTGAATAAATCTGAAGTGTAATTGGTGTACATTAGTGGTGTGTATTTTTAACAAACCGTTAACTATCAAGTTCACAATTTATCAATGTCGTATTAAATAACCTTACATACAATTGATATCATTATATTCACTATACATACAGTATACTGTAGTACACAGTTTATTCTATAGGTACTACCTACCTACAGTATATCACACACTTTTCCACCATTAACCAATGACATTTGTGGTGGTTTGTATAAAAATATTGTGTGTACTCATTTGTTATATAACTACATTTGTACTTGCGACAAACTGTTAACAAACTCTATATATATATATATATATATATATATATATATATATATATATATATATATATATATATATATATATATATATATATATATATATATATATATATATATATATATATATATATATATATATATATATATATATATATATATATATATATATATAAATTTTTTGTTCTGAAATCCAGACAATGTGTTTTTCATTTATATTTTATAAAAAGAAAAAAAATTATATAAGTTTATGATTGTTTTAATCAATATAAAGTTTTTTAAGTCGCGCATTTTTACACGCTCATGTAATTTGTGCAAACTAAATTCTAAAAGCAAATGAGAGAAGTAAATAAATCCAGAAATTTGAACAAGTTATAAATTTGGTTTTAGTAAAATTTGTTTAATTTGAGTAAATATTATCTGCACAAATTATTAACCACATTAACGATTAGCACAGAAATCGAAATGAATTTGTTAAAATCGTTTTGAGAAAATTGTATCAGTGAGTGAGAAAGTTTTATTTTTAATATAGATTTAGACGATTATTTTGATCTTGACGTAAGCTCACATATAAAAAGGTTGACGCTTGCTTTATACTATCATGTAATTGAATAAAAACGGTCTGTTCAAGTACACTTTTGAGTTTAAGCGATATGCAAATTTAATACATTTATAATTAAATTTTGCATATTAATACGTTCCAAAAACATTTATTTTTCCATTTTAAGTTTTCCATCCACTGAGAATACAGGAATAAAAAGTAGCAAATATCACCCGGGAATAATGTAGCTTCCCAAGGGTGAAATAATTTTTCAAATCGGTCACGTAGTTTTTAAGTTTATTATTAAGTGCATACAAAAATAAGAGCGTTCCTCGTAATTGCTGTTTCCTGCGAAATACAGGGATAACAAGTAGCCTATTTACCCGGGGGTAATAAATATTGAAGATATGTCATATATTACATAGCGTCTGTAGCTCTAAGATTTGATAAAACAAATATTTCTTGTATTTGCATTTTTCTTCTAATTCCTATGGATTTAAAGTTGGCACATCGATTTCTTAGACCCGATTGTTCATTAACGAACTCTAGTTTTAAAGGCTAGAATAAGCCTCGAAAATTTCAAATAATGAACAGGCGGACAAATGAAAAAGTACTAGGCGATTCTATAACTCCTATCCAAAATTTTGATAGTTCCTTCATTATTTACAAACTTAAGGCTGATTTTAATATACACTGGCATATTCTATATACAATAATATAATTTAAATCTATAGATTTGTAAACAGACTTGTTTACGTAGAAATACTAAAGGTATTACGTAGGTGTACATTTAATGTGGATAAAACATAAATAGCTCCATCTAATAACATGTACCTACCATATCATTGTATAGTTAAAGTTCTCAACGATAGATGGATTGTATATAACAAACAACAGAGGAAAATCATTCTACACAAACTTGAGTCTCGAAAATATCTCTGATCTGTGTAGTTAGTCGATGGCATAGGCTATATACATATATATTGTAGTTAGTATACAATATGAATGGAAAACATACACACGTTTTCCATTCGCCTATTTACTCTTACTTGTCGGCGGCTCGTATTGATTTTAGGCCACACCCGACCAACTCTCTACTTTCCAACATTATATGTATATACTATATATACTATTCAGACCTTAAAACACTTCACAATATCATATCTTATAACCTATGGTATTATATAATATGTATGGTTGTATATATATATATATATATATATATATATATATATATATATATATATATATATATATATATATATATATATATATATATATATATATATATATATATATATATATATATATATAATGTATTTCCATCTTCCTTTCATACATGATTTTTCAAATGTTTTTTTATTCGTGTTTTTCCACCAACCTTATTTCTGTTTGTTTTATAAGTGAATCTCATATGTGTTATCTCACTTGTACTAATTATTCTACTATTTATTGTTATTTTTGTTTAATCTGGCCAACGAACTCATTTTAATATGAATACTTGTATGTGTTATATTATGTCTTATTATTATTTGTTTATTTTTTTTAATTTTCTTCGCATTTGTTTTTTGGTAATGATTAGAAGAAAATTTTGAAAAGATATTATTGTGATGTTTTTTTTTTTTTATTCTTGTTCATTCAAAGTGTGTGGAAATAATACGATCCATATTTAGAAATTAAACGTAATACAGTAGAACCTCCTTTAATTCATGTTTGAGTTTCACGATGATATTAATTTTTATAAAAATTATGCATTTATTCAAGGTATGTTTTGAATTGTAAACCTATGGTAAATCTCCGTATGCAGAATATTGTTATACTTGTTGTGCATAATATGCCAAAGTACTTTCGTGTGTAACGCTACGTTATATTGACCGCACAAACAAAATTTTGGTATAGGTTTTCATAGAAACACCTAATTAGTACATTTCCAACTGTCCGTCCGTCAAACGTCATCACAATAACTCCAAAACGAAAAAATATAGCGAGATGAAATCTTGACGACGTATTCTAAACGTAAAAGTGAGTTTAAGTTCATGAATGAGCAAAGTCGATTCAATAGATGGGGTCCATTAGATTCATGGGTTCAAGAGATCCTTGACCCAACTTTTTTACTATAAAAGTTCAAATACAAAAAAAAATTTTTATTTAAATAATCAACTTTTGTTTGAAACATTTGAGTTCTCCATAATTTAAAAAAAATTTCGATTTTTTCCCCAATCTCCTATATCAAATTATTTTGTATTTTATAAATACGTATTTCGACTACAAAGTAGTCATCATCAGTATGAATTAGCTATTTGTAATGATTCTCTGAGGAGATGTTACTCGTTGCTAATTTGGTGACGGTTTGCAAACTGATGATGACTACTTTGTAGTCGAAATACGTATTTATAAAATAGAAAATAATTTGATCTAGGAAATTGGGGAAAAAATCGAAATTTATTCGAAAAATCCTTCTCTAGTTCTCATTAATAATTATAAAATCCATAATTTTAGTTC
Organism: Chrysopa pallens; assembly: GCA_020423425.1. Taxonomy (NCBI): domain Eukaryota; kingdom Metazoa; phylum Arthropoda; class Insecta; order Neuroptera; family Chrysopidae; genus Chrysopa; species Chrysopa pallens. The sequence continues at coordinate 72,013,579 of CM035591.1, forward strand.
AAATCTAGCTAATTATCATATAGATAATAACAATGTACATTATTATACATGTATTAATATGTAACTCTATAGACTGGATATTTATAGTATTTTATGAATACTAATAGTCTGAAACACGAAACAATGAAATTCAATCATATCTCGAGTATGAAAACAATTTATTCTGTTAATACTATGTTTATGAAATACTACGGTTAATAGAATCTATTCTATGTTTATGAAATACTACGGTTAATAGCTCTATTCTATGACAAACTTATAGAACATATAGGATATTCTGATATGATACGAACAAAGCATCGCTTATATTTAAGTTACAGATGTGTCCTTTAGGTGCGTTTATTTGATGTTATTTTAAAGTCACAAATCTTTATAATCTATTGATCGAAAATAATAAAACTTTTCATGAAAAGAACATCACTAAAAATAGGGAAAGTCATGCAAGAAGATTTTCAATTTATACCATAAACTTTTTACTTTGTAATAGAAAAAAGAAAACAGGTAAAAATTTAAATGATTTTATGTTTCTTTGATAACTTACATCAAATTCGCATTTTATATGGTAGATTGATTTCGTGAAAACACATTATAAATTAAAAAGTTCGTAGAAATTTCTATTATGAAACATATTATGTAACATTTTTCAATAAACATAAAATTAAACTTTTTAACCGATTACATTAAAAATCTACGTTCAAATAAAATTTAAATTATTCAACTTTCAAGCAATTAATTTTCGTTAAAATAGAAAAAAAATTATTGAAAATTACATTTTAAGTTAATATTTTTATCCATTTCTCATAACGTAAACATAAATTTTTTAGAATTATAAATATTATGTAAGATTAAAGCCAACCGATATAGCATAGAATTGTGGACCCGTGTCCACAACCAATTGTGTCAAAACACAATTTACTGAATAAAACTTTACCTCGTACAAGATACAACACAGGTGCACATAACCTATAAAAATAAAGGAAGCGAAATAATCAGGAATTGGTTGAAAACGACTTTTTAAGTAAAAACCTTCCCTCCACTTCTAGAATGTTAGATTGGAATTCCCATAGATTGGAATGCATATTTAATACATTTTATTTATTTTCAAATATTGTCGTTGTGAAAATTTATCAAATCTCAAATGTTGAAATGATACGTTGCAACAACCACATAAAGGTTTTAATTTTCAAACAATGGCTGGAAATTAAAATTAATTACTATGCTTTACTTACAATTTTAATTAGTACTTGCTCTTGGGTTTTGTCGTTGATTAATTAATAAAGCTAGTATGTTGCGTTTTGCGTATTTTAGATGTGGCTTGATTGAGAATTTTCTAACCTTAGCTTAAATTATTCATAAAATCCAAAATATTAATTAAGTTATACGTTGGTTGTTTTTGATTGACGATTATTAAATTTTGTGATAACATTCCTTTTTTTTAATGTGTTAACTAAACGTTTATGTTGATACTTATTTCAAAAAATTAGGCTATCTGTACCGTTTATAGTACGTGGAACGACTTCTTAATCGGTTAATGTGCCATTAAATTTGTTATAAAACATGCACATTCTAGAAAATTATGTGTTCAATTGTTTGCATGTAAATTGTATAGCAAATGACAAACAATAATTAAGGAATATTTACAAACAATGATATTTAACTATAGTTTTTGGTTAAAACATACACCATTCACAAAGTTATATATCATTTGATTGATAAACTAGTATTTCGTTAGCATAGAAACGAATGAAAATATTTGAATGCACGGTGCCTATAACAGACCGTATTTAAGAAGTAAATACTATAAAAACTATTCAATGCTAATTTTTAGTTAACATTAAATTGCGATTTTCCCTGCTTCTGCCGTAAACTATATGTCAAAATAATATTAAGCTTTTTTCCTTAACATTTCAATTTTTAAATTTTATTATTTAATTTAATGTTAAACAATAATTTAAAGTGAACATTGTCTATAGCAGTACTTGGCTACTACCTTCAATATTTTTAAGTTTTTACATTATATATGCGTTGTATAAAAAGGTTTAGATGTATAAAAGTACAGGTAAAAGCGAACAAATTGGCTTTTATATGCGCCTGATGTTTAAATTAATACTTCGACGCTAGTTATATGTTTATTTTTTTCAATCTTGAAAAGATATAAATAAAAGAAATATGTACCTACACTTTATAGTATAAATTTATAAATATTATTTTCTCAGAGGCCCGAAATTTTTCAAAAGAAATAAGTCCCATTTTCAAAATCAGATGTTAAAAATATGATCGATATAAGACATAAGGACTTATAAACGAATTTTATAAATGTTATGCATTCACGATTTAATGTAACAATACTTGCTTGGAAGATTTTAGATCTATACCCTCATTCCAATTCGTCAAAGATATACCGAAACGTTGTATTTACACATTGATGGTATATTTTTAGTGAATAATTCTTTTAAAATGTAATTGTTTTTGATGAGAGTGTTAATCTCACAATTTATTTATTAAATTTACATAAATCTTAATATATTGCAAGAGGCATACATTTAGAACAAAATCTCATCTGAACGATTTTTACGATGACGGTTTGGGACAAAGCTAAATAATAGAGCATAATGTCTGGCGCCCATTTACACTATATCAAAATATACTATAAAATGTTTTTAAATTTAAACATTCTCAAATACCTATATGCCATATTTTCATCCCTAAAAACTAATGTATTTAACACAGTTCAGTGTTACAAAGTGTTAACTGTATATCATCATGATAGATGCATTATTAATTTGACTTCATAAAAGTTTCAAGCAAAAAAATATTAACACAAAAGTGTGTTAAAAGCTTTTTCTGTACTATATATATATATATATATATATATATATATATATGAATTAATGTAATAAAAATATCTCTAAGAATTCATTAGTGCTCTAAGCGTAGAGATTTTTTTTAAATTTTATCAAAGTACAGGAAAAAAATATTTATCTTTTATTAAAAAAATTAAATAAAATTGGGACATTAGATTAAAATGAACAAGTATCAAATGAAAAAAAAAAAATTTAAAGCGGCCCATTGATAAAGTAGTTATTTGAAATAGGAAAAACAATCTTAAATATTCTTATAATGATCTACTGTAAAAATTTTAAAAATAATTATGTATAAAACACATTCATCTGTTGACTTGCACAAATATCGCTAATGGACCCATTGAGACTAAAATAATTTAAATGTTTTCTTTATCTCCTGTTTGACTATGCTCTTATTTCTTGCTTTTATAATTTTCGTTTGACTCATGAATTTGAAGCAGGAAAAAATTTAAAAAAAATATTTGTTTGATTTTAAGAAACAAATAATTTTTATTATTGAACTTTTGTTTGTTCTCTTTTTTAACAAACTTAAAGTCAATTATTAACTAGTGTAACACCGAACATTCACGGTTTCGGCTTCGATGATCACAAAATTTAGATTAATAAAGTAAGAGTTTATTATGATGTTTTAAAAATCTATTCAATTTATAGTAGTTTACTTTCAGATTGTTTTTGACCGTATTCCAATAAAGACAGAATAACATAAATTTTACTGCGTGTTATTTTATTACTATATCATGCATTATATCAAATAATTCTTACAGATATTCCAATTAAATTAAATGAGTTTATTCAAGAATTTTTTACTAAATTCCCAATAACCATAGTAAAATAACCAATTTTATGATTTCAATGCATAAAGCAATATACGTTTGTCTAAAATCAATTCAAAATCACTTAATCTGTTTAGTAAAGGTACATTTAACAGTTAAACTATAAGAGCCAAAAACGATCATATTATATAGAGACCTTAAGCATTATCCTCTTTGAAGTGTAAACAATGATTGTTTGGATAGAAAATCAATGAAACGTGACAAATTTATAGTTTTGATGATAAGTAAGACAATTATAGGTATTAATAGTTATAGAAACGACAAGAAACTAATATGGATTTATGTAAAAATAATAATAATTTTTAATGAAATATTGCAAATAGTCATATCCACGTTTTATTAGACGAATAAAGTTATACAATCGATTAAAAAATACATATCGATTTAATATTGGAAAAATTTCAATTTTTAAATTTAATGAGAGAAATTATAAAACGTTATTTATTCAGTTTAGATATAATTTACTTCTATTAATTTCTCAGATAATGTGGGTAAATTAATCATTCATTTTTCGCTTCGCAGTTTAATCAGTTTTCAAGTTTTCCTATTCTTAAAGTTTCTATTACAATGGTGTACCGGACTGATTCTAAATTTACTTTATTTCACATCCAAATGTGAAGTTAGACTCAATACCACAAAAAAACTTGAAAATTAATTTAAAATTGATTCAAAAACAAAGAAGTTATAAGCTATCAATAATTATTTCCCATTTATTTCTTGGCAGGTAGAATAACATATAACATCATAAGCTATTGAATAATTTCGTAAAATCCATTTTCGGATAGTAAATACTCTAAAAGAAATTCGTCCGGTAACCTATTTGCAATAATAAGTATCCCTAAGGTCTTGTATTTTTTATGAAAATCGAAAAAATCGTTTCCAGTACTTTAAAGTACAATGTCAATTAAACTATGACTACGACTAGTCGACTAAGTGATCTGTCGGCCGCATAGTCGTCCAAACCGAACACAAAGAAATTGTAAAACATTACAATCTTTTATATCGATGTATTTTCTATAATAATAATTTTAAACTCGAATTGACTTTTTTAAATTGGAAACATAATGAATGTACAATAAAAAAAATAACTGGCATTGCATATAAAAAGCAATCCATTTAGAAAATTGTAATTCTTAAGAAAATGTTTTAACGATTAGTTTGTTGAAGCATGTATACCACTACATGAATAATAAAAATTATAAGAAAATCACACATAAGAAAATGAATATATAAGGAAGGGAAACCAACAAAACTTGTCAATAATCCTCTGCTTTCTTGTGCTTCAATATAGATAGATGCGTTATATCAATATGTCTAAAGGTATCTTTTAATAAAGGTGATCTGTATATACTGTCACCGTTGTGAGTACCGTTGTCTATACGATATTGGCATGTCATTTCATGATCATTCTTTTGTTTTGCTTTTTTATATAAAAGGAAAACGATTTTATTCTTGTTCAATATTATTGTGACAAACATCATTCATTCAATGAATTTCTATACAATATTTTGTAATTCAACTATTGTTGACGCCATCATTTTATTTTGTAGAATATATAGTCAGGTTTTCAAAATCCATTTTGAAATAAATTTTTCGCACTTTTGAGCAAATATATTTTACTTTGAAGGCCTATCAAAGGATATCGCAAATATAATGTTTCAATTAGTAAGAAAAATATTTTGCTCCGATTTCAAAAAAATTTTTATATATGTCAACGTTTAGCCATTCTGAGAAACTTCCATTTCGTGTCCATCTGTCTCTCAGCCTGTGGTATTGATTTAGATGAATGCGCACTACTGACCTTTAAAACTACTGAACGAATATTTATAAATTTGTAAAAATAAAATAGTAGAGGTGTTCGGGAGAGTCCCATTTTAGAAGCAACTTACCTATCAACTACCTTTCTGGATACTGACCTGTCTATTCTTACTTCTTTTTTTAATTTTTTCTCACAAACTTAATTACCGATATTTCGTGATAACTTCATCCAATTTTGATGAAGTTTATAAGTATATGTGTATTATGCTAATTTTGTGACTGTGTGTCGATTATTCTGAAAAATCATCATTAAAAAGTCAGCTCACAATATTTTACTGGTCTTTTTCTTCACTTTTTTCGTTTTTTAATGTGAACACCTATTTATGTACACGAGACTCGGGATGTTATTGTCACAGAGAATATTATTTGACAAAAATATAGAATATTTATTTTTACTTCACAAATCAAATTTCAGCAATATAGCTATTTGAGTAAACATATTCATACATTAGGAGGCGATTCAGTTCTGTGTCCATTATTGGCAGTATTATTTCATTACTTCAATTATTTTGCAAATTAAAAGTCAATTATTATTGAATAACAAAAAATGTAGCAATTCACTAGAATTTTTAATTTCAAAATAAATTTACATTCTTAGTATTAACAATTAGGAACTACGAAACTGTATACTTCGTTCAAAAAACTTTTCTTCTTTATCATTTTAAAAGATAATGTAAACTTACTTATTCGTTTATGTTCCATTTATTACATGTTAGTAGAAACTTCTTAAAATGTTATGATTAAAATTGATGCCTTTTAGTTTAATACAAGTTTATGTTTATCTTAACCGTTTAATTGGGTTTTAAATTTTGCAAAAGCATATGCCATGTACGTCAAATAAGTAATGAATAAATAAGTATTGTACTGATACTTGTTATTTATACTTTGTCTGATTCGAAACTGCTGACAGCTAAATCCCACCCACTTAGTTCGACTATAGAAAACTACCGGAAAAACGCGAATTAATTGATTCATCCAAGTCGGTTGATACTATTTTTGATTTGTAATTTTTGTATAAAAAGTTCCACCTGAAAAGCAATGCAATAGATATGACGCAACTATGATTATATTTAGTAATATTAACTGTTTCCAAAAAGAAGCATATCTAGAAATGTACTATTACCGGTTTATATGACGACTTGCTTCATGCTTTCTGCAGCAATGTAGTGGCTTTTTGGTCTTGAACTTGCGTGTGTACATTTATTTACCTCATACTACTCCTGTCTGGCATTGTAAGAACACATCGCGTGGTGATGGTTATACGTACAACATGAACGAAGTATATAATAATGTTTTTCTTCTAACATTTCTCCAGTGAGGGGTGCTTTGCCCCTTTTTGTATGTATTGGCTTACCTACTCTTATTCACCCCGACGACATAATGTGATATTTGTATTTTACTTTGTATGTATGTCTATCGTATCTATCTACATAGCTCGATAAAATTATTGTTAGATTGATTTTTCCTTATTCTTTTGTTTAGCATTTTTGTTTTATATGTTATTTATGTTCCCGGTTCAAACCTTTTACAAAGTACTTTTATTGATTTATAATTGCTTTTATTTCTGTTTAAAGGCAAGTATTTTATTAAACCAGTTCAAGCAAATATTTTAATTTTAATATTATAAATTATAAATTCCGTAAAATATACATTTTTGTTAATAAATATTTTTTGAATACGCTTATACTCGTTTACATGAGAAAATACATATTTAAGCATCGTTACCTAAACATCGTCAACAAATGCATATGTTAATAATCGATGATTATTAACATTCGTCTCAGAATTTTATTTCGAAAAACATAAAGTAACATCATAAACAAATTTAAATACATGAAGTTTTCTTTGCTTATAGATATTGCCTCACTGACTAACGCATGCATTTTGATTTCTCTGAATCTTTAATACATATGATTTTACGAAATTAATGCCTGAAGACGTCAAAATATGGCTAGAAATGGTGTTTTTACAATTGTGAGAAGTTTATGTTTATCTAAACTTGACTGATGGTTCAATAATAATAATCAACAACAAATATTATTATTAATTTATTTCAATATAAAACAATTATTTATATAAATTATTAGCGTAGTTAATATTTTTAATTATATACACATATTATGATGGTATAAAAATATAAATATCGTAAAAAAAAGTATGATAAATTTATTTATTTTATTTATTATGTATGTAATATGGGCATGAAAATTCAATTATTTTACAATAAATAAATAATTGTCAAATTCAATAAAAAATCATTTAAATTGTTATGTTATGAGAAAAATGCATTTGTTATAATTTTATTAAATTACATTTTTTTCTAATTGATAGACCGGCATGCATGTTGATTGGCCAAATTATATTAATGATGGAATGCTTTAAGCATTGTGCAGTTGTCGTTGATGCATCATAATTAAAAGTAAATATCCACAGCAAATTTAACGTATTTCATTCGTTACTTATTTCAAAATTTATATATATCCGTTCCGTGCATGGTACGTGGAAGTGTCTTCTTAATCGATTGATGCGCTACGAGTATCTAAAATTTTTAATAAAACATTCATATTCGAGAAAATATAATTATGTGTTCAATTTTTTGCATGTAAATTGTATAGCAAATGTCAAACAAAAATTATTGAATAATTACAAAAAATGGCATTTATTTGCAGTTATTGATATGAAAATTGTAAGAAATGTGATTAATAATTATTTTAAATGAAAATAAATTATTAATTTATTCAATTTATTAATAAATTAAAAGAAATGTTAAATCATATACCATTCACAAATTTATATATCATTTGAGTCATAAATTAATATTTCGTAACCATAGAAACGAATGAAAATATTTCGTAGCACGGTGCCGATACTAAATGTAAAAATAACTATTATTCGTACATATTTTTGTATATACATGAACAGTTTATACGATTCAACGATTTTCAAAATGAGTTTGAACTAAAAGATACATAAGATATTGTAGTATCAATATTACAGAACAAAGAATAAATTCATCATATACAGTCGAACCTGAATAAGCGACAGTTCGAGAAAGTTGAGTTATGATTGCCTGGATATTCAATAAATCGATGATTATGAAAAGGTTAACGAAAAAAGTATACCGGTATACCATTAAATGTCTCAGAATCGTTTTTTAGCTTACCAAAAAGCACACTTTTTTTTTTTTCTGGCTTTAGCTATTTTCAGCTATATAGCCATTATCCAAAGGGGTTTATTATTATAATTAAACGACAACAGTACACAATTATGCTAGGTGGTCACCCATCCAAATACATATTGTGCCTGCTGTTGCTTAACTTTATTAGTTGGTCTAAGAATGTCATTACGTTACGTCGGTCCGGGGTCTAAAGCACACTTAAACATATTACTTGATGTAAAAATCAAGGCCTTCTTTAACAAATACTCAAGACCCAAACCATTCAAAGTCTCTTATAAGATGCCCACATTCAAAAAATATTTGGTATGTTTGCAACATGGAACAAAACTGTTTGGGTTATTTACTGATCTGCTTACTAACCGTTGTAAAATCAATAAATATCAGTACAAAATCAAATATAATGCAGTTTATACAGTCCTAAAGTATTGGAGTAAATTCTCACAGTTTTTGAAGTCGCTCTTGATAGCTCGACTTTACCGCCGTCGCGATGCCACAAAAATAATTGTGTTGGGCTGGTGAAAAATTAGAGTCGGTAAAAAAGACCTTAAATAGCCTACTTGTCAGGCATATGCTTACTCGCCGCCTCTAACAAAAAAGTTACTTCATACTTATAGAAAATCAGTATATATTCATTGCAAGTGAAATATATATTTTAGAATGTTCCAGCGTCGATCTACTGTTCTATGCGATCTCGAAGTTGCATAACAAATTCTTGACGGAATTGAAAAAAAAAATCAAATGTTTTAAAAATAAGTAGTACCAAAGAATAATAGCAAAAACAAATAGTCACCTCAGCCTTTTGGTATGGAGATATTAAAATTATAAAAAGGTTTTTGTCCATAATAAGTAATTTTATGCATCTGTGTGTCAAGCCTGAGATTGTGAAGAACGACCTTAAAAGGAATTGTGATGACACTAGGTTTTCACATACAATTACCTAGATGAATAACTGATATTTTTAAAACATTTCTTATATTAAGAGCAATTATCCATATCTGTTATTGACAAAAAGGAGCGTGCTTCTAACAACCTGTTGTTTTAAATAACATATAATTTTCGTTGCATTTCTTTCAATTTTTTGGTATGTATTTGAAATTTGATATGTACAATATTGACATAGAAAACGGGGAGTTTTTCTCGGAAAAAATTCCTAAGGTAAAAATCAAAACTCGATTTTATATCTCTTCGATAAGCCCTTCGTTTTCCAATGTTGTGCATACCAAATTTCAAAACATTTCAATAATTATTTTTTGAGTTATTATTTGGGCGGAAATCAAAAAATACTTATATAATGGAGTGTACGTTTGTTTTATATTTCAATCCCCCTTATTATAATCAATTTGATGAATTATAAAATAAATTTGAAGATACTCAATATAAGATATATAGTATATTATGTTTGTGTTTAATAAAGGTATACACGATTATAACAAATAAGGATGTCTATCTAATAATATAAATCACTAAAGCAGTCATGCCTTTAATTACTTAACTAAAGTGTTTATAATAATAGTATAATGATATCTAAGTAGGTATTATTTATTCATAGGAACATCATCTAATAGCACTCAACTTTAATATACCTACGTATGTATGTAGGTATTTATGTACGTAGTTGTGTTGTTGTTGGTCGGGTCGAGTCGGCTTCAATCTAATAGTGCTTGTTTCTTATAATTATTAACAAAAAGGTATACGTTATTATATTTCATAGATAAAAAACATTATATATAAATATTAAGCATGGTTTTATTAACAGGCTCGGTTGAATATCTCTTTAACAGAACGTTATGATAAATCATTTTTTTAAATGTGTCCCCGGAACATTGCAACTTCATTTCATATGACACTCTACACCTTACGATATGAAACTGATCAAGTGAAGTGACCAAGTTATGTTACAAAGTTTAATGAAATTGTAAGTTTTCTCTTCATTCAAACTTATTTTTAGCAGTAACAAAATATAAATTGGAAGGTTTGTTTAATTGAAGTTCAAATCATTATGCAGTTAGTATTGTCTAAAATTCATTTTGTTGCAGAAACTTGTTGTAATTCATTCGCTATTCAGATAAGCGAAAACTTTTATAAAGTAATTTATTGGAATTATTATGAAAAGGTACTAAATGATTTTTAACTTCTTACCATAACTTAATATTTTTATTCCAATTTAAAATTTTTTATTTTTATTGGACCAATTTTAAATTCGATGGATTTCAGTGTAAAACTGAGGTATCGTACAGATGGTCAAGACAACCAAGTTTTCTTTTTATTGGGTCACCATTTTAAACAAGACTATAAAATATTAAATACCTATCTTTTCGTTTAACCATAACGATATCGTTTCAAGCGCTGAAATATCTGAATATAGACGGACCTGTTAAAAAAACCATTCTGTATATATAATTATTATATAATTTGATACACGCGAAATTATATAAAATCATCAGACAATTAATTATTTATTTTCAATATATAATAAGTATTGAAGTCCATTAATAAGTATTGAAGTATAAATTTTTTTGTTATTGTATTGAATTATAGATGAAAATTAAAAACGTAAATAATTCTTTTCAAATAGTAATCCAAAACTAAATGCAAAAAGTGTGTCTAATACAACTTCTTAGATTTCATTCCCGACTATCAATCAAATCAATGTGTCAGTGAAATAATGAAAAGTGTGTAAAAAAATACAAGTTCAAGCTGTTATTACACTAAAACATTGGTTACTCATTATTGAGCAATGTACTTGATAATGTAATTGTTTGAGGTTATATTGAACATTTAAGATTGAGATTACCTATAAACCAAATAACATATGAGTAGAATAAACACCATTAAAAAATTTTTTATTCTAATTTCCACTAAAAAATTTCTTATTTATATTTTCAATATAAAGCATACTGTAAAGACATACACTGACATAACGTAATTAGTAATTACTGATCTCAACCAATCACCAAAGTTAAGAAATATCAGACACGGTTACTAAGATGGGTGACTGCCTATAGGAGTACTGTGGGCTGTTGTTGTATAAAACAGAATATAGAGGAAGCATTATGAAAATAAAAATAATTAAGACATAAGACGCTAAGTTGTGAATTTCTGCTTAATGGATTACCGAGTAAAAAATTGTTGAAATTTAACTTATAATTAATAAAATAAGGGGCACTTGTTTTATACGAAAATTAGAATTTGATTACCAAAATGAACTTAGTTAAGTAGTCTTTTCAAAACTGAACATTTCAAGATTTCAAAACTGAATTATTCCTTACAATGCAAAGTCTATGGTTATCTAATATATATGATTCACATTTGTTTTTTGATTTTTCCATTTAGTTAATTTCAAATGAATAATAATTTAACAAAACTTTAGTTTAAATAATGTACCTATTCAAAATCAATATTATAACACAAGTTATCGATCCTTCCATTTGTAACGTGCATGTTTATAGATTGTAACAAACGCCTTTGGATTTTACACGGAGTCCTGAAATAGTACCTAGCATAACGATATTATATACATACATGTCAACATACCATCATCTGTTTAAACTAATTTTAATATATGTATGTAATATGTTTGACCCATTTTTATATGAATATGTAATTTAACACAACAAAAAATCTACCATATATTCTAAAATATCATGCCACTTATAGTGAGTGCATATTTAAAATTTAAATTTGAATTTATATTCGATCAATTTTCAACACATATAAGAGACATGTTAAATTAACCTTTTGTTGTTCAAAATCTTTTACTAAAATATTTTGTGTTAGCGAGATTTACCCAGATAATAAATAACGAAATCGTTCTCCAAAAATTTATTTTCGTAAATATCACTCTTGAAAATATCCTACCACCAAATTCATTCATGAAGATTATCATGCGGGAAATTATTTATTTTTACGGTTACCAACAACATAAATACTGCTTCATTTTTAAACTCCATTTAAACTATTCAGTTTAAATTATTGTTATCAATTTTTTCAATGTGGTCAGTTTTTTCATTGACTCAAAAATGTGCTTAAAGCATGGATGGGTGAACAGCTAGGATTGCTGAGTACTGTTGTTGTATAGATTGAATATATACTCACTGTAGTCACCATATTACTTTAGTAGTTAAAAAGTGATTTAAAAAAAAAAAAGAAAAAAAAGATGAAACATTGAATTCAATTAAAGTGTTTAATGTAAAAACACTCCAGAATATTTATTACGAAAAATCAATCACCCCATAATTTAGGGAAGATGCAATAAAAAAATTTTCTAGTTTACCCATCAAAAAATAAAACTAGACTCAATCAATACCAAACAAAATTAGAAAAGTAAATAAAAATTGATTCAAAAACAAATAAATAACAGTTTTATTGTTGATTCTACGATAAGCAGTTATTTTCTATGGAAAAATCGCACAAAAAAATTCATGAATATTAATGAATTTATATAAGTTTTACTCTTAATTAAATCATTTGTGCATACTAACATTATTTATCTCAAATTTTGAAGGAAAGTGTATATTTGTGTATTTATTTGCCATGTATTCTTAGTATGTGTAGAATGACCCTTTTGTATAATCATTATGGAGGTGTACATATATGACGTCATTTATTTAAATCTCCTACTTTGTATAATAAAGAATTTTGAGCCTCCATATCATGGCTAACTTTTAAGATTTTTACAAACTAACTTCAAATTCATGCCCCTGTAGTTGAAACGCTTCAATTGAGGTTAAAAATTATTGTCTCAAGTATTAACAGTTACCAAATTATCGATTGATAAAATGTTTTTGGTTAACTCGGTCTATATACACATTCCCATTTCCTAAAACGTTTCTTTTCAGAACCCTGATTTCAAAACTTTGACGCAGTTGGATTTGAAAAAAAAATGTTTAATTAGATTTGAAAATATATATAGATTCTAGTAGTTATTTGAGCGATAAATATTTCAAACTTTTATAAAAAAAAAAAAAAAAACAACTCCAATGAATTATTACATTGAAAAGATAAGTGCCTCCGCACTTTTGAGTGATTTTATAATTACTATTATTTACTTACTAATTAAGAGAACATACGCAATGTGTAACGAACCATTTTATTTTAAACAAAATATTGATTGTATTATTTTTGTATGATGTCTACACTATTTAAGTAACATGAATATACAATGTATTATCTTAAAAACAATGTGCTTACTAATTTATTTTAAGACAAGCTTATTTAATTAGTATGTATAGACAAACATATATTTATTTATTAAAAAAACTTAACATATTTGTTTTATTTTATTTTTTTTTTTAGGTTTTGTTAAAGTAAATTAGGCACCATGTGGACTGTTAAATCGTGAACATCTTTTAATTTTTTTTTAAATTCTTTTTATGCTCTATACATAAATATAGTGTATTGAATGAATAGACTCTAACTTCTCAAAAACATCACCGATTTCGATGATTTTTTTAATTTTTTTTTTTTTATATCATTTAGAAACAGAAACTTTTTGGAGCGGGGAACTATCTGGGAGTGGATTCGGGATTGAAAATATCTGATGAACATTAAAAAAAATGAATGTTTTTTTTTTTTTTCTTTAAGTCACTTTTCAACTTTATCAACTACTAAAGTTATCTAGTGACTACTATAAAGTTCAAAATAAGACAAGGATAATCGCCTTTGTTTAATTTTTTGAAGCAAGATTAGTAGAATTATAGCTAATTTTGAATGGTGCTTCGTTCGAGGATAATTGAAGAAGTATCATTTATCGTTGAACAACACAAAAGCAAACAATATTTCGAAGGTAACTTCGCTTAAATTTTCTAACATACATAAAGAGATCTTCAAGATCAGTTATTGATATTTTGAAACCAAAATTTTTAATATATATTCTCGAAGTTTCTTGAAATTCCAATTTTTTTAGAATAAATGTAAATCATTCGATGAGTCTTTGAATACGTATTCAAAGTATTTTGTATACAAACCTGTGGTTTTATCTCAATTAGGGGACGAAAATGCGAACAAGTCCTTACACTTCATCTTTCCATTTCATGCAAATTATTCGTGCCAAAAAAGAATTTTTCTGGAAAAAATTGTGTATCAAATTTACAATTCTCAAAAAATTTTCCTAAACTTTAAAACATACAAAAAGTTTTGTATTCATCAAATCATCTCAGATGAAGTCTAAAATTTAATAAAACTGAATTTGATCATTTTTTATATTTTTATTATCTATAAGAGTTTATTCCATATATTTTTTCTGCCACTTATATCTCCCAAACATCCTTAAATTGATGCCACAGTGGATTTAAAATTTGAATGATGGAAGGTACGTGAATAATAAAAGTTGCTTTCGTCATATATACTAAAAACTATCTTATTTTAATGAATAAGTTTATTGGTTGTTTCAAACATTGTTTCTTAAAATAGCTTTATATAAAGTTTCTCAAAAATACATTAAAATACACAATATTACCATATATTTTATACAAAGCTATTTTACATAGGTATAGATATTAAAACAAATATCTGGTAATGTTCACTTGCACAACTTTATTTTATTGCATTAATATCGCTTATATGCTATTTGGTTGTTGGTTTATAAGAGATGAGAAAATCAAATGATCGTAATATACATTTACAGTGAACAAAACGAATCAACCTATTTTCAAACTATACAATATTTTACGATCAAACTGTAATATCGATATACATAATACGAATTATGTGTACATATCGTTATGTATATCCAAACTATAATTCGAGTATATATTATAACATCCAAATCCGATTTTCGGCAAAGCAAAATATGATTGACGTAGAGAAGAAACTGTATTCAAATTTTTGTTTAGTTTCTGTATTTGTATTCAAATTTAACCTCAATCGTGGTCACTTTTTAGTTTTTAATGTTAAACCACTATGAAAAATTTCAAACATCCTATGTATTTTCGTTTTAAATTTATGGGCTAATGAAAATGGCATATATTAAAATTTTCTTACTTGAATCCATACTTTTTGGTATTTCAAGTCTTAGGCTAAATTTAAAATACCCTAGTTTATTGCAAATACGTACAAGGCAAACAAATTGCTTGTGAATTAATAGTTTCTCTTCCTTGTCTTTGTGACAACATTTATGGGGTATGGAAAAATAAATAAATAATCATATATTCAACTCATATTATCAATAAGAATTCAAACTTTATGAAACGAAAAGCCACAGTGAGAAAGAAGTATCTATTAGATATAACACGTGCTAGAGAATGAGATATATAGCTTTATTCTAGGTTTATTATAGGGTAAGTATATGTGCTGTAAAGGCATCATCTGCTGACAACATGTATTGTAAAGGCATCATAAATATTATAAGAAAAAATATTTCATTATTTTAAATATTTTTCATAATTTTAGTAATTATCGGGAAAAAAAGATAAGAAAACAAGATTAAAAAGACCGCAAAAGTTCAACAGGACATGTTAATGAATTTCATATACGTCAAAGGCCGTTTTTAAATTTAAAAAAATCATATTTTTAATACATAAATCTTAGTTTCATCAACATATTTCATCATTAATAGATAGATACTACATGTACATCAAATCCGTTCATGACGTGTGTAAGTATGTAATATATATGTGAATAATAACTGCATAATAATTTTTCTTATCATCAATATCTTCAGAAATAAACTCTACAATTATCCTACACCTGAAATTCCATATTTCCATATCTTGAATTTTCACATCTATCCTACGTGGTGAACTGCACACCTGTTTTTTATATTAAGAGAGAAATTTGGTGTACCCGTTATCTAAGTTTTCTAGGAATACCATAATAGACTATTTTTATATAGACTATAAAGTCTAAATGAACATTGTCTGATATTAAAAAATGTTAACTTTTTTCGGGTTCGAAAATAAATCCTGATAGATAAACATACTGCATATTATATTGTTTATTCTAGCTCAGTACACGAATAAACTCTGTTCAGTATTCTATGTTTTATATACAGTATTTTCATATAATAGCTTCCAAGTTTTATACTTTATGTTGATCCAGAATTTTCACACGTATCACGGATATCGTGTTAACTGTACATGTAATCTCATTATAGACTTATACGTATATTTAGTAATATTGTTAAAATTATACTTTATTTTTACAATGCTGAATGTGAAATAAATCATTTATTTCAATTTTTAACAAGACTATAACTTTGTTTACATTTTGGTAAATTCTTCTAGCAACTTCTTTTTATAAGTAATCTATTTTTCAATATATTGATAACAGTTAATTCTTATTGAAATTAAATCGAAATGATTTGCGATTCATTCTAATTATAGCCTTTTTATTTTGAATTGGAATAAATCGAATTCAATTGGAAGTTATTTGCGATTCATTTTGTTAAAACCTACTTAAATTTTGAATAAGCATGAATTCGCATCAATAAGAAGAAATTTAATTTCTAAATCATTCCGATTAAAATCGTTTTATTCAGGATATTTCACACTATATTTTGTTCTTCCGGTCGAAATATTTATTTTCAAATATATCGTATATCCTTCCAAAAACCTTAAATTTAAAATTATTTTGATAATTGTTATTTTAGGTGTTAGTTAGGTATACTAAAATCTTTTCGATTTATGATCTTGGATTTATGTTATGATTTACGTTTAAAGTTTTATTATCCTATAGACTTAATTAGAGAGAATATTCATTTATTTCTAATTAAGTCGGAAAATGCAAAGACAATATGATGCTTCAATCGTTTATGGCAATTTGCATTAAATCAATCCTCTTTCAATTTTGCAAACCTATCGGGGTAATAAATAAAAAATATACACTAATCTAACACTCATATTATCGAAATAGATGTTTATTAAAACTTATATTCCGATAAAATTTCGTTATTTTACTATAATATTAAAAAAAAAAAAAAAAAAAAAAACAATTACCGTACTCATAAATTGTTATTTAAAATGTGGTGTTTTATTCATATAAACAATTTATATTGTCAATATTCGTTACATCGAAAATAGCGTTAAACTTTCATATTTATTCTGTATTTCTACACATATGGTATTTTCAATGGTAATATAAAATTTATTTTTTCGATGGACTATAGCCTAGTTTTTTAACTAACAGATAGCGACAATGTCTATCAAATGTCATATTAAGGAATATATATATAATGCCTGTTGTATATAATATTTATCAAATACGTATATATAGGCCTTGTGTTACTATAATAAATCCTTAATGTGGGAATATACAGCAACTTGAAGAAGTTTTAACCCTGTATTACAAACTTCATAAGCTTATATACATTGCATCACTGATAATATGTAGTTACTGTAGTGTGAAATAATAATTAGCGAATTCCGTTTTCAAGAAAAATAAGCCCATAAATTTGTATATGCGGTTTATGGTCCAAGAGCTACCGATATTAAAAACCTATGGAATAGATACATAGAGAATTTTCGGTCTGATCGTAGTATTACCATTGATCTGAAGATCGACATCTCTAAAATTGTCCATTTTACCCGCATTTATATCACTTTCGATAGATGGTTTCGAGCGCCATCTTTATTATTAAGATGCATTATCCAAATTTATATTAATAGAAAGGATTCAACAAGTGAAATAAAAGTGTCTAGCGTCGATTAACTCCAAATGTTAGCTATCATGAGTTGACCCCTATATAAGATATTTTTTTTAAAGAAGTCCACGCATGATGTCTAACATTTGGGGGCTGGTTGACGATCGAAACTTTTATGCCACTTATCGAAACCTTTCTTTTGATATGAGTTTGGAATATGTATCTTATAAATATAGATGGGTCTCGAAAGCGCCTACCGGAAGTACATACTGACAAAATTGGACAATTGCAGAGGTATTTAGATCTATAGTGATACTATGTCCAAACCGCAAATTGTCTGTGTATTTGATTCATAGGTTTTTCAAACGGCCGGCTCTCGTATATTATTTACGCGATCAAGTTGGCATAATTGTAGTCCGATCAGAATGATTAACCGTTATGATAGCGGCCAGATTAGCGACTATAAGAGAGAGCGAATAAGGTTGACACCCACTTTTTTTTATAATTTCTTTATTTATATTAGTAAATTAAAAAATTTAAAGCAAACAGTTGAAGATTTTATAACTGCTACACAGTTCTTATCTAAATTTTTCGAGTACTTACCATTGGACAAATAACGTAAAAAATTAATTTTAAATTTCTATTGCCAAATTGTTGAGTAAAATTTATCATCCATAGTTATTAAACAATATAGGTGGCAGTTTTTTTTTTAAATTCACTTGTTATTTGTATGAATGTTTTATTTCTTAAAATCTTAATCACTAATAATATTAAAGTAAGAACATATTTACTAAGAACTACCATTTAACCAATTATTAAAGTCAATAACTCATTGTTTGAAACTGGATTCTTATTTATTAAATAATAGTAATGCTTAATGATTTTAATTCATTACATTAAATAAAAATGAAATGATATTAATATTTTGAGATAAGCACTTGAGTATGCAGGGATCAATCATAGCATCTGTCAGTTAAATTGTATTAAGAATAGCTCAAATGTTATGGATTTGTTAGTTGTCAGATCATTTATCTAATTTTTTTTACATTACCATCCCTTTTCCAAAGACTGTAAAGTTTGGAATAATGGCAATGATATTTTTTATGTAAAATGTACGAACAAAAATCAAAACTCCATTTTTAAACATGTTACCAAGTGACCTAAGATATTTCTCGATCTATTTGATAAAAACTAGACTTTTCTTTGTAGTCGAGTAAAAAAAAAACAACTAGGACGTTACCAAAAAAATATCAACACATATTCCTATTGCATATAGTATTTTTTTTCGGAAATCTAGTCTATATCCATTTGTAACACAAAATTTGATACATTGTCATATAACTTGATATTTATGAACAAGAATATAATTTCATTTCCGATTTTTTCTCCCCTTCTCAAATACACATGCCAAACTTAATTATTTTTACTGAGAAATAAAAGATATTATTTTGATATATCATTATTTTGGTTATTCCAAATAATTTTCTATGAAAACAGGGGATTTTTATATACAAAATAATAACATTTAGATATTTGGCCATTATAATTACAAAAGTATACTTATAAATGTGTATTATATGTATAGATATATTCTTTATTAAGCTGGTGACCAAGGGCACACATGTTAGAATATTATGTCCTGCTGTGTATTTCATCCTTAATTCTATAATTGTACAACAATATGAGTCATGCTCATCGTGTAGCATTCGACAATTTAATGAATTTTTATATTAAGAATCTAAGGCTTTATACTTTTTAAATTTCATTTATTAAGTTAAATAATTTAGTAGATAATTATAAACATAAATAATGCACTCATAACTTTAGACAAATAATTCGAATATCATTTTTTAGAATAAAAAAATTTGATCCGAAAACTATTAAGCTTCTTTGGGGGTATCTCTTATAAGGTTTATACTTTCTCATTTTCTCATTAGTTGTTAACAAGGTATATTATTATTAGAGAGATAAGCTTCGTATCCCTCTATTATTCAAACTCTTATCTGTACATTATAAAGTCCTAAATCGGCATATTATTTCGATTGTTACAATTTTATTCATCCTTACCGTGTATCGTGCGTAGAAGGGACTTCTTAATCGGTTGAAGCGCTGCGAGTGTCTAAAATTTCTAATAAATCATTTACATTCGAGAAAATATTATTAATTCAATTGTTTACGTGTAAATTATATAGCAAATGCCATACAAAAATTATTGAATAATTACTAAAAATTACATTAAATTGAACTTATTGGATTGAAAATTGTAAGCATGATTGAAGGAATTGCATTAGTAATTATTTTTAATTGCAAATATAAATAATTATTCATTGAAATTAGTTAATAAATTTTGAGCAATTTTCTATGTTAAATCATACACCATCATTCTATAACATATGATTTGAACATTTTGACGCATTGTGCCCATACGGTATCTCATTTAATATATAGGTAACTCGACTCGAAATATATAAAAATATAATAACTGGAATTAATAATTACAAAATCACTGTTTTATTGAACTTCAAATACCAACTAACCAACAAACCTTTTCTATAAATTCAACGATTGGTTAGTTATTTAACATATCTCACACATGAATAGCATTAAACATAATTATTATATGAAAACCAAATATTTAATTTATTATTAATTAATTTATTAAATTTAAATTATAATTTATTAATTATAATTATTTCGTTCATTTGATTAACATTACCTATTATTATTATTTCAATATTCCTACCTACACAAGTTATTATAATTTTAATTAATATCTCTCATTCATTATAAACTGGAACATAGTGGCTAAAAGCTATGTGAAAATTACCATTATTGAAACAAAAAAATTTGAAATATTCTTCGTGAAATAGTTTCTAATTTAACATTCAAATAATGATGTTGAATTGGTTTCTCTGAAATTGGCCAATGTAGTGACTACCATAAAACACACCAGTATCTGAATACCTATGATAATTAATACAAAACTGTTTTCAGCTTTCATATGTTTTTGAAAAATAAGAAATGAAAATTTTCAAATGACGGCCTTGTGGTGATTTAAAAATTTTCCTTCATTAATCTCATGTAGTGAAATAAAGAAGTTATTATCAATTTTGACAGTAGTTACCCTTAGAAATGTCTAGAGCGTACGACAGAAAATACACTACAGATATGCATGAAAAGAATTGTAATTGACAGGCTAATTGCATATTAAGGAGCTGCTTCATGTTTATCGAGAAGTACACCACGTTCTCTCGTGTAAAAAAAAATTACAGAATATCATATTACAAAATATATAGAGAAAATACAAGTAGTAGTACTTGCAAACATTCAGCTTGTCTATCGATAAGAAACTATATGTTTAGAGCAGTTGTTGATTATTCACTAAAAATTACCCTATCCAAGCAGCGACTCAACATAGTTTTAAATACAAAACTCCAAAGCTCCATTTACACATAGTATTTATGTCACAGTTCAGTCATCGACCCATTTCAGTCAGAAGGAACCCGTATATCTACACATATCTGTCGCGTGTCAGTTCAATCACAGTTAAGTATCCATGCTATCCTCATTCATTTCATAGCTTATGGTTCCCCATACTAACACACAACAAAAAAGGCCGTCAATCAAATTGTAAAAATATCGTTGGCGACGAATTTAAAAATGACGAAGCTGTGACTAAAGTAGCACTGAATCACACAGGCTGAAATGTGACGACCAAGTACAGATACCCTCCATTAGAATGATATCAAAAATTCGAATGATGATGATGATATCAAATGGCACTACAGGCCAAGATGGGTCCTGGCATCTTCAACTATCCGCCGCTATAAATACCTTTTTATGACATTTCTTCCCACCCTTATTTAAATTGTACTTCATCCGTGCTTATGGTTGTGTAGACTTTTCCGTGCATGATCTTCTTGGGTATACTATCTTCTTCCTTCCTTTGGACATGCCCTAACCATCTCAACCTTTGTGATTTGATGAACTTCACATTGCCTTCCTCATTAAACATTTCATTTATTTTCCAGTTGTATCTGGTATATTAGAATATAAAAGATAATTTAATTTTTGACTGAGACAGAATGACTGAATTATGACGTGACAGATATGTGTAAATATACCTTGGACATTTATCTTGTACTTTTTTTAACCTTCAGTGTATCCAAGGAAACTTGTAAACGTTTTGATAAAATTTCTTGTTGAGGTCATTGAAAAATTAACAAAGGAATGTTGTTAATATAATAAATTTGAAAATCAATAATTATTATAATTTTCAATTATAATTGGTAGGTTTAGTAACAAGTTTGATGCTTACAATGTAAACAGCTTGGTGTAAATGTGAATTGAAACATGTGTGTTAATAGAAAATGAAAAATAATATCTACCTACTCTATTCCGGTCTTACTCCCACCGTTCTCCACACTTCAACTCTAATTTGATATACCTACTATTGTATAATTATATGTATAAGTAAGTATATCAAACCCCTTTCAATAAAATTGGTTTTTTATAATATAATGGGAAGGCATGAAGTGTGGTTGATATAGTGAAGCATAAATTGTAGTATAGTCAAACTTTATCGAAAATCGTCACATAATCTGCAAAAGACAGATAGATGTTTTTATTTTTAGTAGGTGTTTGTTTATACACCAGTAAGAATTTTTATGAAATAGATTTCACGGAGAGCAGCTAAGAAAACTCATTTTCTATTTTCGATTCAAAGAAGTTTATTGGCAGACAATTTAATAAGCTATGCCGTGGTCACTAATTCTAATTGTTGTTTCTAATTTTCATATAGGGAAGTTAAATTTAGCGAAACTGATAATTTTAACACGTATAGAGGGTGATGTGTGTGTCTTCTAAGAAATTCCACAATGTTTCTTTTCCTTTCAACATAATTTCAAAATTTACACTCGGAAAAACACAAATAGCAATCGTCAAACGGCACATTTAAATCGCATATATTAACCATTTTATCGTCCATATAACAAAATCAAATTATTAGTATCTACGCCGCTAATTGTAAATGAAATGTGAAATTAATGCGAGTTCCAGCTCTAATTTTGTTTCGAATCAAATAAAGTGAATTGCATTGTCAAAAAATATATTTTTACAAAAGTTTCTTCTAACGCAGAAACACGCTAGTGTAATTAAATTGGGAAAAAAAACTAGTGCGAGTCCCCCGCCAGGAACGAATTCTTTCCATTTGTTTTTCTTCTTAAAACGTGATTAAATTTTTAGATTTTGTTTATACTTGCGTATTTTTAACACCTCAAAATATTAATTATTATTCTAAACTAGCTGGCCCGCCAAACATCGTTTTGCCACATATTTCTAATTAACTTCAAGATTTTCTAAGTATAATAACATATTCTTAACAACTTTCCTCTATTTCTTAATACTGAAAGCTAAGGCAAATTAGAATAAATAATGATATTAATATATATTTTAAAGCATACCCGGACACGTTGCGGTGACAATTGATATTACATCGATTGCATGCAAAATTTGAAGCAGATTGGACGAAGGAATTCCGTTGTCCCATACAAACTTTGCCTCTGCTTTTCAACCCATTAGGGGTAGAATTTCAGAAAATCTTTTCCTATGGGATGCCCGGTATTTGATGTGTAACCCACTATTTGGTGTGGGATACCCGTGACACGAAATATTTATACATACACTCGTGTTTGATGTGGATCACCCGGTACCTCGTGCACCCACAATTCGTGTATATTGTGCTGTAGTTCTCATATACTTGATGAAAAATAGTAAAAGGAAGTCCAGAACCACTAATATAGAAAAGAAGAGATAAATAAATTCTATTTTAAATAGCTGACCAGGGTAAACATTGTTTTGTTATATAAATTATTTCTAATCAACATCAATATCTCCTAAATATAATAACATATTCTCAACTGTCTATAACTAAATAATGAAGCTGCGGCAAATCAGAATAAATTATGATATTAATTTATATTTTGAAGCATACCCACCCGGTTTACACGTTGCTGTGTTATTTTTCACATTTTAATAAATGATATTACATCGTTTACATGCGGATGCAATTCTACCCTAAGGGGAAGAATTTGAAATCCTTTCTTATCGGATTCCCGGTATTTAGTATGCACCCGGTACATGATATGCACCCGGTATTTACCTGGTATTTGCTGGGGTACACCCGGGACCGCGTTCACCTGATAATTTCTGCTGTGGTACACATACACTTGATGAAAGGTATATGGACCTCCTGAACCAAGAATGATTCCGGTAATACTTGAACAATGCGATATGCACACTTTATATAGTTGACAGTTCGTCATACTGCTAGTGAGAAGAGATAAAGAAGTTTTATTTTGAATTTCAAAATTAGATTTTGGTTTCTATGGAATGAATGATTTGTCACATGTGAGAAATAAAAAGACAAAATTATTTCACAGCTAGGAACATTTTGTATTCGAAAATTAAATTGTCGTTTATAGTATTTTCCTTTACTTATTATTTATGTTTCTCACCGTTTAAACCTTCCCTGAACTTTCACGAATATTTCAAGACCAAAATTAGCCAAATCGGTCCAGCCATTCTCGAGTTTTAGCGTGACTAACGAACAGCAATTGATTTTTATATATATAGATAAGAAAAAACTTTAAATTTTATAATCAAGTTATTGACTTATGATAACTATGGTAATAACTATATTATGTTACTTTTTCTGCCAATTCACTCCACGAAGTCTTTATTAAAGAACTTCGTTCTAAAAATATTTGATTCTTTTACGTATGAGCTACAACAACTTTTTCGGTTATTTAAATATAAGGTTATCAAGATTTTTAAAATATAAAAGTTTCCATCTACTTTGACTTGTAACAAATTTTGAATCGAAATGAAGATAAAATGATTAAAAATAATACCTTTTTTTTTCAAAATCGTTGCCACACACATAGAAAAAATTGTGTAACTTACTTTTTTCAAATATTAAGTAAAATTTGACTGTATTATTTATATTGTTCAGTTTGAATAATTGTACTTGAAACGCGATTGGATTCAATTTTAAAGTAGATATTTTATATTTAAAAAAAATAAATAAATAAAACCTTATAAATGAAGTGATTATCATGATCAAATAAATTTCATCAGGGGTAACAGTTTCGATAACAATGATACAGTTTCGAGTTTTATATAAATCCCGTATTAATTTCATTTTAAGTGAAATATTATATATATTTAGTTATTATTCGAAAAGCAATAGCTTTATATTTTTATGTAGGCTTAAAAAATAAAATTTTCAAGGAATTTTCAAATTTCCAATTAGCTCTCCGTTCTTATAATATGTCGCCATTTTTCAGTATTAAAATTTTCAAAGTTGTTTTCTCATCAAATTTTTTAATTTTTCGAACAATATTTGCAGATCAATTTCTTAAATAACAGGATAATTATAGTGTTGTACTTATTATACGAAACAACTTCCTTGTTCCCGGAAACAATTTTTTAGTCTTTTAATTTTTTTTTTTAATTTTAATACTTTTATCTCACCTGACTCACATTTCTTCCAGAAAAATCCAGAAAACTATCCACAAAACAAATGTAAAATAAAAATATAGAAAACACATCGAAAGTTTTATAATTTAATCAAAGCAATAATAAATGAATGATTATAAAATATAGGGTTTGTTTTTTGTTGAAATAAATGCAGGCACATTTCTTTTTCCTGGTAAAAGTCGGAAACATGTAGTTTTATTTTATTCAACATATGTAATGCCATAAGCAAACATATGCAATTCAAAAAGTACCTGTACACATATATGGACCAAAACCAACCAATCAGAGATAAACCAATTGAATATTGGTATCACTACTGACTACCTATATACCCATATACATATATATGGGCATGATACTATTTATAGTATCATGCTCACTACGTACATCATTTTTCATTACGTTCGATTTTGTTGTGTCTGTACAGAATATCGATATATCTGAAAGGTATATTTAGTATATTTATCTAAAATTTTATACATACAAATATTTTCCAACATCTACGTCAGTAAAAGTCATGAATTTCTATGCTTTTACCGTATATTATTATTTAATTGAGCAAATGCTAGCCATTTTTTTGTTGTTATTCTTTTACTTTTTTCCATGTGTAAAATATTTATACAAAAAAAAAAAAAAATCAATAAAAATCATCTCCTGAAATATAACAATTTTAATTATTGTATTCACTCTCCTGCTTATAAGGAAATATATACTTTTGAATATGTATCATAAATAAATTATGAGTTCCTAATAAACGAACTATTGCAAAATGTCTAGACTCTACTCGTTGAAACGTACGGCGAAGAATTTTCGATTATAGCTGGTGTAACTGAATACCAATGTTTTGTCACTAGCTAGAAACAAGTATATTATTTCAATAATAAACATATTTATGTGGAAAAGAGTTTTTTTTTTTCTAAATCTTTGGTTTGTTTCCCAATTATATTTGTCTAAAACAATAAGGAATGATAATAAAAGTAATGAGTACGACATTTTCAAAAATCTGCGTCAATTTGATAGTATAGTATTTATTATTATTAGAATTATTTGAGCTCCAGTTGTTAAAAATCTATAAATATCTTGTAAGTCGTTTAAAGTTTGATAATTTTTTCAATTCGGTATAATAGAGAGATAAAAGATGTATTATAATACTGAAGTAATCTCTGATTTTGCATTTAAAATTGCATTCAACTGTGAAATGACTATAGAAAAGTTGTACGTGTTGTATATGGTATTAACAATTTGCTCAATTTAACTACGACCTTTTACCATAAACTGAGTCTCCAAACAAACTAGAATCATGTTTTTTTTCAACCCTTTCTCATTCCAAATTAAACATATTTTTAGTGTAGACTATATCTCAAAATAATGTCATATTTGTCAACGGTATTATTTTATTGTTAACATATTGATTTATATCATATAGTTTTTCCAACAATATTTTTTGGAATGTTCCGTTTTGAAAATTAAAAGTAAATCAAGTTTATTAATAAAACATTTGTTTCATATATTAGAAAAACGTATTTTCATTGGATTGGTTCCTACGGGAGACAAAAATCGAACCAATATAACGAGTGTGTAGAGAATTCAAATTTGAAAAATGACATAGTTTTGTAATTGAACACTTTTTGATGTATTTCTGAATAAAAGGTTAAAAATTATTATTTTTTTAAGTCATAGGAGAATAAATTGAAATAAACGCGAAAGAAAAATTTTCGTTTGAAGATACATCGATTGAATGAATTATTTCTTATTAGATATGAAAACCTTGACGAATATTATTCATCGATTTTACTTTTTCATACACTACGTCTAATAAATATTCTCGTAAGCAAACGATGTCAATTTTCTCGTAAAAAAATTCCAATACGTGAGACGTTCTTTTTCAGAGACCATTAATTCATTGCTCGTAAATGGTTAGAATTGAAATTTACAATATTATTATTATTATATTAATAGAACGCTTCAACAAAAAATTCAAAAAACTGTGTGATTGGAAACTTGTGTGAAACTGAAATAATTTATAGCCCAAGAGCTGGTCGTATAAAAGTCCTATGGATCCGATTTATAAACAATTATTTAGTGCATACGTAGTATTACTATAGACCTAAACGTCCGAATTTTTCGTTATCGTGAGTCGACCTGTATATACAAAAAAAAATTTCATTAAAGGTATTCACATGATAAATTGAGTTCATGTATCTTGCAAAATAAGATGGAAGTTGAAAGTGCGAACCGAAAGTAACATACATGTGGGCAAAATTGGACAATTTCAAAGATATCGACCTTTAGATCAATAGTTATTCATAATTTACTATTCATACACCAAAAATTGTTCATGTATTTCATCAATAGGACTTTTGCATCGCCGACTGTTCTGCTATGAGGTTTTTTCGTTTCAAAACAATCAGACAATACACTTCTATCTATTCTTCAAACAACTGCTTCTCTTTGTGACCTAAGAGTGATAAAAAGAAGTTCATATTGGGTCCAAAGAGAAATGATTTCATCCCCATTTCAAGTTGATACATCTTATATTTCGTTCGTTGATAATCCCACAGGAACGTATCATATACGGAATAAAAAGTTGTCCTGTGTAAAAATTTGGATTAACAGTTAATAAAATAATGTTCCAAATATCATCCAAATCTGAATGATTTTAACCATCTCTATTGCCACGTATTCAAAAAAAATCAAATCATACCCAAAAAAATTTCACCGACCTTAATATTTCATGTTTATTTAAAATTACATAATACACTATTTTTATGGTGTATTCACTTTATATTTTATTCAGTTTTAAATGAAAGTTTAACTATAAACAAAAATAAATCTGATGAAGACCTTCATCCATCATAAAAATAGTGTATTTTTTTATTTTAAATAACTTGAAAGGCTTGTTGTTTTTTTCTATGACACAAAGAGGTCAATAATGTAAATAAAATTTTATTATTTTAAGTTTTCATAGAAAACAAGAAAGCAAACACAAAAAATTCTGAAAAATTCATATTCCAATCTCATAATAGTATTCTAATGAAAATTTTTATAGACATATAACCTGAACTAAAAATAAATTATATAAAAGTTGCCTATAAACTACTTGATTTCTTTCTCACAGAGTATCAAAACAAATGATAAAAAATACCATATACAGCATCCATTTGGTTAGTTATTAGAGATCTTTTCAACTTTTCCCCTTCGTCAACTTTATAAAGATGAATCTCTTAGATAGAAATCACTATAATTTATATAAATGTAAAATGCGTGTATAAAATTATAATGCAGATAACGCGTGTTGTGTTTTGAATACAGTATGAACAAAATAATATTTCTGTGTCACATCAATTTTATTTAAATTCAAATGTATCTATTTAACATCTTATTTTTATGATACAAATTAATAACTTTTGCAAAAAATCAAAGGGTCAAACTAAGTTTAAATGTACTACGAAAGTACGAAATAAAGAAATTAATACACGCTGTTTAAATATAAAAAAACGTAACTACTATAACGATACGTCTATTTAACTATAACGATAACTTGATTACGATAATTCCATACCGAATTGTTCGAAATTTTTTTCATAACTTTTGCTACCAATTCTTCCCAAAATATAGGTCATTCCCATAAACATAACAACAATACTAATAGCAAACAAATACTGTAAAAATGTATAAATGTATTTTGTGTACTTCAACTTTTGTAAAATTCAATATTTATATAAATTTTTCGGCATATCATTGAATTTTTGATTTATTATGACTATTATGTATAGTCCATGATCAAATATTAATTAGAAGTACCTGGATGACCGAGCTTTGCTCGGTATTTTTTTTTTTTTTTTTTATAAAATGTGTTTTTTGGAAATTATATTACGTCGAGGCGAACGACGAGTCCAGCACTCTAACACTTAGCCACTCCAATGACTTTAAATATTAAACAAATATATCATTACATTATAAAAAATTATTGATAAAACACGAATAAAATGACATTTTCTAAAAGTGATTCCTAGCTAGATCGATTTAACGCAATTTCAAAAATCGAATGTTTTTATAATTTCTGTAAATTTTATTTTTCTTAAATTATAATTTTATATTTCTTAAATTATAATTTCTGTTTTCAAGAATAAAATGGCAAGATTAATTAATTCATACAAAAATTAATATTACTTTTTATAAATATTTGAATGCAATTTTCTTACTTTTACTTGCTTTTCCATCGTAGATACATTTTTGATTTATATCGAAACAATGTTGATACGGAGTATAAAAGCACTTAATGTTTTTTTAAATATATTATGCAAACCTTTTGTTGTAGATTTTTATTATAATGATAAAAAAAATACAGGTTTTGGAGGATACATAGAATATTCGTATATTATTATTACATCAGACATTACTGTAACAAATAGACATATTCACCCAAATTTGTATGCATTATAGAAGGTGTATTCCAAACAGGGCTGTACACCTAAAGTATGTCATTAATACTTAAAATAAAATTATTATTTTCAAATTAATATTGAAAAAAACTACACTCACTCTTTTGATTATGTTGGACATGTTTGATTATGGAAGAAGTTTATCTGTATAACATTCTTATTCAAAATTCGCGTCTAAGACGTCATGTACGTCTTATCGCATATCAAAAATTCGACCACATAAATAAACTTCAAGTCTGAAAATATATTTTTTTTTTTATTGTGAATTATATCTCGTACACCCCTGATATAAATCCAAATAAAGATTTTAGATAAACCATTATTACAGTCTTTATAAAATACTTAAGTTTTTATGTGAATTTTATAATGTCGCATATCTAAACGAATCTTTTAAAGACGTTTCTAAAAAGTATTACAATCTTTTTACTTTTAACATTTTTGTGTGTTTTTTTTTAATATAAAATATCAATAGTTAATGTAATAGTAAATATAATTGTAATTTTCTTATGATTTTTTTGGAAACTGAGAGCATTAATTGCAGATATAACAAATACAAATACAAATAATTGGTATTTTTTATTATTTAAATTAGTATTCAATATATTATATAATTAAGTAGAATAACAATATTTAAAAATTTCATAATCAATAATTATACTCAACATTTACATAATGTCAGAGTATATTATTTTTAGTCACAAGTATGTAACGAAAATATTGACAGCACAAACAAAATATTGGTATAGATGTTCATAGAATCACTTCATTAGTCTATTTTCGCATGTCTATATGTCCGTAATCAAGATACTTCAAAAACGAAAATAACACGCAAAGTGAAATTTTTGTGATATATTTTTGACATAAAGCCTGAGTTTAAGTTCGTGAATGAGCATAATCGGTCCAGTGGGTTCAATGAGTCCCGAAATCAACTTTTGAACCATAAAAGATAGCAGAATAGTTAAAAGATAAAAAATATTAAAATTTGTTAAATACTTTTTTTTTTTAATTTCTATGCAAAATGCTCAAAATGCTGAGGCTTGTCACATGTTTAGCTAAAACTTAGCTATTAAGTTCATATTATAATTCAATTAGTAGAGGAAGTAAGAAGTAACAGATGACTGAAAAAATTTAATTTTTTATTTACAATGAAAACATGGTAAGCTGAAGATTTTTACTTCGATAAAGAAATTGAATTTTTAAATTTTTGATTATTTATTTTTTATAATATTCACATTTTTCTCAGTATCGATGTTAATTCATTAATTGAATTCTGTTTATGTAACGAAATCAAATTTTTCATATTTGTATCTATTACTATATGAAATGGTATCTATACAAACAACTAGAATTTTTGGGAATATGTTTAAAGGAATTACTGTGTTTTACATTAAACTGTCTCGTGTACACCAACCATATTGTTTATAAAATGAATGGTACAAACTATGTCTAGAATTTGAGAACGTGCATAGTCGAGATGTTAAGTTATTAGATACAACATAAAGGTAGAGTATAAAAGATACAAACATCTAACTCATACTTTGCAAATTTATAGTTTGTACCAATAACGTATATTCACATTTCTATACCCTCAATGGATACATAAAGTGAAATACACGTAGTTAGACTTATATTTGTCTATTTACTCTTATTTCTATATATACTTCTAAGTGCTTTCTAAGTTACACTGCTAAAAATTTTAAAGATAGTGATTGAATTTGTTCATCTTAGTCGACTGACTGTAAATCCGGCTATCCAGCCACTTTCGAACTTATTAAGGAGGTAGTACGTTAAATAAAAATTTTGATTGTTAAATAATATTTTAGTATTTTTTATTTTAGACTAAGTAATGTTTACTCAAAATTACATGTACAAAATATAGTGTAAAAATTAAAAAATTATTTAAAAAAATTCTAAACATCTTTCATAAAAACAAAATGAATCACTTTTATAACCATAGAATTTGATAACCTTATCAAACTAAATCATAGTCGGTTCAACTCTAATAATTATAAATAAATTTATTGGAAATTCTGAATTCGCCCAGCAGCTAATTACAAATCCTTGATTTTGTCCTTTTTAAGAAATTATGTACCTAGACTTCTAGATGTGTTTATAAATTTAATATAAAATTTTCTATTTTCCATTTTTATCAATATTTTTAAATTTATAGTCCGATTAATCCCTTTATTCGTCTACAACTGTTGCATATTGATTGATGGTGCAATTTCTTTATTTTTAGTTTTTAACACTTGAGAACGACCAATCCCTGTAATTAATAGGCAAATCTTTTGGCAATCATACAGTCCATTTAGTTATAATAGTTTGTTATATAATAAATAATATTATATTCAAATAACATTATTTATTTCTTTCACATCACTTCTTTGTCGGATGGTCATACGATTTTTGAATACTCAGTATTAAAGAAATAAAACACAACACAACACAAAGATCGTTAAAAATATTTGAAATTTTTAATTTCCCTTACTTCAAAAATTTACAGTACCTAAAGCGTATTTTTGAAATGATACCTGCAGTGTTCTGATAACGGGACTGATTCGAGTTTGATTCCGACAAATATTTTAATTTTTTTCAGGATGTTTTAAAT
Organism: Chrysopa pallens; assembly: GCA_020423425.1. Taxonomy (NCBI): domain Eukaryota; kingdom Metazoa; phylum Arthropoda; class Insecta; order Neuroptera; family Chrysopidae; genus Chrysopa; species Chrysopa pallens. The sequence goes on from CM035591.1 coordinate 72,046,441, forward strand.
AAATTATTTAAATCGAATTATTTAAAGTATTTAATCGAATGTTACCTGGAGCAAACATTGAATAATTGTCGAATTATTACATATTGAAATTTATGTATACAATATTTGCGTTCAATACTGCAATCGCGTGTATTTAATTATACATCTATTCTATGTTCTTCTATGCTACAAAATAACTAAGTGATATGAATATGGCTTTCATGGTAGCTTTGTACTCTCAAACAGTATACAAATACTAGAAATTCTTACCAACACATGTGGTACTTAAACTTTAACTAACGTTTGATGCTATATACATTCATTATACTAATATTCTGTATACATTATGACAATTTGACCGTAATAATATTATATAAATACTAATTTTTTGTCCATTAATCTGTCCGGGAAGCAGTAAGATATAGTCCAACAATAAAAAGTAGTACAGTTATACAATTACAGGTTTCATTATAGCTCTCGCAAATAAAATAATTTTAATTGGACTAAGCCTTACAATATTCTACAATGATATGGAATAACCATGAAAAACGCGCAATCAGCCTTACAAAATTTTATCTGGTACACTGTTACAATCAAAATAACAATGTTCGGGTTGTCGGACAATGGATAATTAGTTTTGTCATGTATCATTCGCATTGTTTTCGCATTTTCTTCCAATAATCTTTCTATTAATTCAAGAGTTTCGGCTCCAAAAACGACCGTAAAGAAAAACGTTTTTGTACTTTACCATATCAAAGCAACTCGTGCACTTGGATTTTGACATTATGAACAAAAAAATCACGTGGTGTACCGTAGAATAAATGTTTTTATACTTAGAAATAGAACTAGACTTAGAACATTAGTTTTTAGAAAGAAAATTTGATATTTTACTCATCAAAATGTGAAACTTGGCTCAATACCAAACAAAATACGAATATTAAGTTAAATGCTCTTAAAGGTTTTTTTTCCATTTCTTTCTTGCAAAAACAATCTATGGGTGATTAGGATAAGCGGTCATTTTCTATAGAAAAATCGCACAACAAAATTTCTGAATATTAATATAATTTCTAGAAAATCAACTCATTTGTGCAACATTATTTATCTTAAATTTTTAAGGAAAGTAATGGATTTCACTATTTTTTATAATCACTTTGCTTTGTTTAATGAAAAATTTTGAACGTCCATAATTTAGCTATTTGTTAAGATTTATAAAAAATAACTTCAAATTCATGTTCTTGACGTAACGACGCTTCAATTGAAGTAGTAAAAAAAATTTGTGCATCTTGCCTATCATATCAATGAAAATTTCATGAATTATATTAATGAAAATAAAATTTTTGATTCCAATCGAAATATTAACAAGTTAATGATTGAAATATAATTTATGCATTAAATAAAAGTATTAGGTTGAAAAATTTTTAGAATTGGATTTATTTTAAATTAATTACACATTATAGTATTTATTATAATATATTATAATAATCAATACATTGAAAATTAATTAAAATTTAATACAATTATAATAATACTTAACACACCGGTATATTATTAAAATTTTTGGTATGGTTATAAAATATATAGAGAAATAATTTTATATTAATTGTGTTACAATTTACAACACTAACTAATAGGATGATGGCAGAATACTTTATAAAATATATACATAAAATGTTACCACGTTTACAATAATTTTCATTTGTGAAAATGCTTTTAAAATTATACACACTTATATGTTCACTATTATAACTACTTAAAATAGCACATGTACCATGTATTACACATACATAAAACATTCATTTATATATAAATCTAATTTATTAAATCTGAAAATTTTAATTTATTTTAACTTTTATATATACGAAATATACCTCTTGATTATTACACAATTACATTCCTCTAATAACACTCATTAGAACCATACATAACCTTTTTTAATAAATCCTAAATTGGTTTGTCTAAGCTTTTTTGTAGCCTACAGATATCCATGGTTGCATTCCATGATTTCTCTCTTATATATTTTCAACCATTACTTAAAAAATTCTTCAAATTGAATTTATTCATTTTAGACCAGTGTCCATAATTTTTTAGACAAAAAAAAAATTATAGTTGGATGAAACCCATTGGAAGAGAATATAACTAAAATGGAAGGAAAAATAATATAAGGGCGATCAGAAGTCGGGAACTCGATGGGGGTGAGTTATTAAGAATTAAGCATGGCTTATCTCGATTTCCAACCAAGCTACAAGTGTTATGAAAAAAGGTGTAGGTTATAAAAAGATCTACAACTTTTGTATTTACACTTTTTTCATAAAGTACAAAATTTTTCGATCGAAAATTAGGATACTTTTTCGATATATATTTAAAATAAGGTGAGAGAGTAAACATTTTAAATCAAAAAAAAAATTACAGTGTATTTGGAACATAAAAAGGTAAATTTTCGTGAACAAAATTTTTTTTTTTGTAAAAGATTAATAAATAACCAAAAAACTTGGTTATTTTATTTTTTCACATAAATTTGGAGATTATGTGAAAAAAGTTGTTTAGATCTTTTTATTACCTACAACTTTGTCTATTACCTTTTTTCAATAGGAATTGTAGTTTTGCCGGAAAACGAGATAAACTGTGTTTCACCCTTAAACCTCTTCCACTTCCTGCCTCAGATCGATCGTAAATTTTTTTTCCTTTCATTTTTGTAATATTCTCTTCCGTTTCCAATGTAGGGTTTCATGCTAATATAATTATTTTTAGTTTAAAAAATTATCGACCCTGATCTAAATCTATCCAATAATATTGAAGAAACAAACTCTTTTGGTTTCAAAGTTATCTTGATGATGGACGGTCAGATATATAACAAATTTTGTTACTCTTCAATATTTCCTAACGTTATAAATTTTAGACTAAATTTAGTATACTTTTATAGACAATAAAAATATTATACACTTATATGTTTTATGTGTCTAAAACTTTATAGAACTGAACATTGACAACTGACTATGTAAAAACAAATTTGTAAATTTTTCAAATAATATTCAAAAATAAATAGGAACATGCAAACAAAAATTAAATTGAAAACAATAAACACAATTATTATTTTTGTTTAGTATATTAGGTTGATGATATGCATAAAGGACAGACTACTGACAGACAAACGAATATATAGGTAAAGTACTTTTGAATTCCAGAATTCAAATTTATTTTGCTTGATGTTTTTTTATTCAATTTGAAATAAATTGTTGTTGAGTGACCTTTTTCGTTCTTCTATTTTATAATTTAAATTTCATTCGTTTATTTGACAGATGATATGTTTGTTAACTTTTAAATTTACTCCCCATGCTATCATTTATCTATCTTAAGCATAGGTATGGTATTGTACTGAATGTATTTGTTTGTTTTTGTGTACATAACATATACTCTGTTCAAATACTTTAAATAATTCCAATGTTTTTATACAATTATATATAGTTATCTTTCTCTTACATCAATATCTTCGAACAGTTTAAAAATTTTATTTTTCCATGGTTCAAAAAATTTATAGTTTTCTTTCAACATGTAAAAATAACGACCCCCAACTGACGTAACGGTATTACTGATCTCAACAGATCAACAAAGCTAAGTAACATTGTACACTGGTAGTACTTGAATGGGTGACAGCATAGAATTACTGTATGATGCTGTTATAGCAAAGTGACTTAAAATAAATAAAAATAAATAATTAAATAAAAAGTAAAAATAACTTATTTAGGAAAAAATTAAAACATTGTTATTTTTATAAGTACCTTTTATTTTTATTTGTTCCATTTGTGGTTTATGGCCCCGTACACGTAATCTTTTTCAAAATATGTGTTCGTTTTAGGCAAACAAACCGCATGATAGAAATGTTTAATGCATGATACAAATACAGATTCGGTTATTTTATAAAGAAATTGCGTCTTTATTGGTCCGAAGTTGTTGAGTATCCAACAGATAGCAGAAGAACTGTGATTATGAAATAATAAATATTATAATTATGAAATAATAAATGGAGTCGCAAATAAAAGTATTATTTACGGCTATGGTATTGATCATAAAATATATTTTAGACCAATAATTATTATAACTCCAAACCATAAGAATATCTGTAGAGAACATTGGAAAATTTTTCTACGCCTTTAACACATAATTTAATTTTATTGGGCAGTAAGAAGACATTTTTATATTTCGGTTTTTCATTCAAATTTTCTAAAAATTAATGAATGTATCACGCATGTGCATACAAAATTTTAACACAATCGGATTAACAATTCCCGAGGTATTGAATTTTAAGTGAGCTCAGTTTCTAGAGCTGTATCTTCGAAACAATAACTGAATCATAATTCAGGTGAAATATTCATAAATTGAGACCGTCTCGAACATTTAGAATATTGTTTACTAGGAAATTATCCATTCAACAGTTTTGAAGTTTTGTGTCTTATATCTTATGATGGTAACATACAGACCGACAGACACACAATGATAGTTTCTCAAGAAATTCCAAAACACTGATAGTAACAAAAACTTTTAAAGTGGATGCAAAAAAAAAGGTTTTTATTATGAATAATATTTTCGGTATCGCTAGATAATGTCCCAAAAGTAAACAAAATTAAATCCACAACCTTTATAACACAAAAAAGTATAATTAAAAAAAAAAAAAACATAATGGTAACTCTAAATAAGATAGCAAGACTATACAAATAGTTTGATCAGACTATATATCTGTATGCCTAGGAATATACTCATACCTTACATCATAGTATCAGTACAATCAGACAGTTAAAACTACATTATAAAACATGTACATCAGCTATATAATATTAACCATGTACGAACCAAAATCTATTTACCTGTTCTACCTATAGACCAGGGTTGATAATTTTTGAAACAAAAAATTATTATAGTAGGTTGAAGTGGAAGGGGTGACTTTTTAACGGTAAAACACGGTTTATCGCGATTTCCAGCAAAACTACCATGGGAAAAGTTAAAAAGCAAAGTTGTAGGTAAAAGATCTACTTTTGTATTTTCACTTTTTTCCACAAAATCTCAAAATTTATGTGAAAAATTGAAATAACAATGTTTTTGGTTTTTTATCTTTTATTATTAAAATTTACTTTTTAATGTTCCAATATTTTTGGTTTAAAATATTTATTTTCTTACCTTATTTTGAATAAATATCGAAATAGCAACCAAATTTGTTTAAGTAGAAATACAAAAGATGTAATTTTTTTATTACCTACCACTTAACTATTGTCATAGGACTTATATTATTTCGAGTTAAACCGTGTTTTACCGTTAAAAAGTCACCCCTTCCACTTCCCGACCTCAGATCGGTCGTAAATTATTTTTCCTTTTATTTTTGTTATATTCTCTACCATTTCCAATTGGTTTCATCTTACTATAATTTTTTCACTTTTTACCATTTTTCAAGGCTCCTACCCTGGTCTACTATGAATAAACGTGCAAATAATATGATATTTGAAAGAAAAAATTTGAAGGTGAAAAGAGAGAAAATAGAAAATTGAATAACATATTATCCAGACAATATTTTTTTATAGTAATATGTGTAGAGATATAGAAATTTGTATTGTTCATCAAACATCGGTCTTTCATTATAATTTTTTCGTTAGTGACATGTTTATTACATTTATATTATTGTTGACACAATATAAGTTCAAGGTTGGATTACGATATATTTAGGATACAGTTTTTCCATTTTAAGTTAAACACACAAAATTTTATATCCTTGAAATGTCTTCTTTTCACGTGTCAAGACAATAGCTGCCTTGATACGAAAAGATATTCTCCTCTTTCCGATTAAAAACTCGTCAAACGCACACAGTGATTAAAATTACAGTGCACGGGGTGGAGATTAAATAGTATTGGGAAGTTTAATTTACGCTATCTAACTATATAATAAGAATTGTCATATAGATACTTTCAATAGAACAACTGCCTAACAGCATGTCTTGGCCATGCTGGAGTTATACATTTCAAGTGTTAATATAATTTATTTCCCGTTAATAAAAAATTACTAACACCCTAGAAACTCATAAGTCCACTTATTAAGTATAAAAAATTTTAGTACTTACCCTGACTGCTAGTTGGCTATAGTTGTTATTTAAGGGTTTAGTGGTATTTAATGTTACTCCTAGCAGTGATCAACAGATGGCTAAAGTTTTTCATTATAGGTAAAGAATGGAGGTTTTAAATCTTTCATAATACGAATACAACAATGAAATTACAATGAATATGAGTTAATTTTTTTATGTATCTATAAGTCTTTTTCTTTCATCGATGAAATTCACACACATTTATAGATTTTGAAGTCAATTGTTCGTTAAATACAAATAAATAATATTATTTATTATTTGCTCGCAAAAAAAGTTAATATTAATTTTTAAACAAAATATATTCATCTGCGCATGTGACAAGTAATTGACTTTTAAAATATATAAGTGTTTGTGAATTACATCGATAAAAGTAAAAACACAAATATAATTGATATAAACCCAAAACAATTAACAGATATTCAATTTTATAATTCATTGTTGTATTCGTTTTATTCGTAATTGCTTACCGACGGTGAGAAACTATCTGTTGGTCATAAGTACAAAAATTTTTTGCATAAAAAGTGGACTTATGAGCTTCTCTGGGCGTTTGTATTCTTTGATCATATTTATTATTTAGTGGGAACTTAGTTTTTTTTTTTTAAATTAAAACAAGTAATTAATTAAATAATATCTCATGTAAATTAAAAAATTTATTTAAGTTTAGTAACTACTTCTGTCGGGAAGGAGAAGCCACACCCGGCAAATTTCGTAACAGGTGGAACATAACTGTGGAGGATTTTATTAAGACGTAAAGATCATTAACAAAATTTCATATTTGTCAATCGTAATTTTAAGTTACTCGTTACTTAAAATATTGGTTTTCATCTACCGTTTATCGTAATGATAATCTATATATACGACAACACGAATCATCCTAAAAGATCATATTCTTCGAAAGTAAAGACTATATATAACGATAACGTTAATTGCAGAGTTACGATATAATTTTATAATAAAATTGATGTCATCAATGTAGCTATGTTCCTTACGATTCAACGAACTGCATGCAATGAGCTATGATCTAAAATGTAGTATATGGATAATAATAATATACATATATCTACCATTACGAATCAATCTATCTTACATATAGATATGCAGATTCTATTTACTTTCTAAACGGTACTGCATACAATATCATGATAAATTAGATTACCTTATATTAACTTTTGTTATTATAGTTAGGTACAAATGTCTATTCTCTTCTATACAAACATTTTTTCAAAATTATTCAATCATTTTAAAATATCATTTCAAATAATGTTATTCTCTTAATCAATCGTCAGATTAGTAAAATGTACACTTTTCAACACGTATTCAACCTACCAAATCTTAATCGGACGCGCTCGATTAAATCCTACTATCGTTATATTCATTTTAATAGTCTGATCGGCTACTATATTCACGCGGCACCATATAGAATATTTGGTGGAGGTTCTCAACAAATCTAAATCTAAAAATCCCCGCTTGGACGCCCCATATCATGACACATGAATTTCGATTTTTTCCGAGTGAAATCAATCATGGTCTATCTGTTAGTTTTTCTAGTTGTAAAAGTACTTTTAAATTGAATCAAAAATGTTTTGAATGATTTAAGTCATATACCCAGTTATTGAACTTAGTAACGTTGGCTATATACGAAATTTTGTAATTTAAATAATACTTGTCTAACCTAATAATTTAATACATTGGTTTAAATTTCCCAGTGTAGTATGTAGGTAAATACGGAACTGGCTATCTCAATTTATAAACAATTCTGAAGATTTTTTAATGAAAATATAAATAATTTACGCTATTAATATTGCAATTTTATAAATAAGCCTTTTATGTTAAATAATAAATACGTGCCCTAAATACTTACAACTGTTAGATACAAACTAATTACATTTATATGTAAATTCTAAAAATGTAACAGATTTTAAATTGAACCACACTGTGAAAAATAAAAACTGATCGTAAATCTGATATGACCAAATTGTGTTGACATCTTTAATAATGTATCACCCAAAATTGTCATTTTGCATTCGTTTCACAAAAATAGTTTTTAAAAATAGTAATTTTATTTCTTTATGGTACCTATATTCAAAAATATAGATCGGGGGATCTATATTATATTTAATACTGAAAAATGACTTGTCGTCTACAAACCCCAAAAGTACCTACACACATCCTTGTCACATATTTATTTTGCACACACAAAACGTAATATATTATTATAGTTTTGTTCAAATTACATCCCCTAAATTGTGTGTGAATACATTCGTATTTTTATTCTATTTTAATCTAACAAAAGAATTTTTTTTTATTCAAAATTATTCGCCCTTAATACAATTTGTATAACAGTGATTTATTTATTCACAAAATTTTCTTGCACCAAATAACAAAAATTAATACACAAGTAGCGCTTTTAAAGTATGAAACGACATTTCTTACTCGCGTTGTCCTAGATAAGAAGAATTTCGAAATACGAAAAAGAAATATCAAAATCAAGTTATTATTTTTCTCAAACAACAATATGAATAACACACATGGTACGATGATGTTTATCGAGTATTATAAACATACTTATCGTTGTCGAGTTTATGTGTGTATGTAAAATGTGGCGTGAGTCAAATTGTATTTTTATTAATCGATTTTAAATAAATTACTGTTAAATTTGACTTTTTATCTATATTACATTTTAAACTAGTCGATAATAGGAGTTTTTTAACGTAATAAAATGTCAATCTGATTATGTGTTAGTGTTCTCATCGCATCTAAAAATTAATTTGATAACACGTATAATAGGTAGGTAGGTATCCTATTTCTACCCTAAAAAAATTATAATATGTTTGTTATAAAATCAAATATAGAAACAAAGTGATACAAAAGTATTCGTTCTTCGAATTATAATTATAATTTCTTTCTAAATTATAACAGTACTGTGAGTATATTGCGACCTTCTACTGATGCTTATTTGAAAAGTTTCATACGAGCAATTCAAAGTTTTGTATTTGTGCGTACTTAAGACCTGCATAAGACTTATAATACCACATTAAACCATTAATATGTACAGCAATTATTAACTCTAAAAAGCAATGCTAACTCTACACACATAATAACAACCCAGATTCGTTAGAGTGTGGCCACATACACTCAGAAGTCGTCAAGTGCATGAAAATAGATTTTATTCAATTTTTTTAAGTTATGCAATTATCTCTTCTGAATTTATCGATTTCACTATAATTTATGATAAAAATTATTGTATGCGCTATTATAAATAAGAATTGTGTTGTTTTGATCACTGAAATGTAATTTATTAATCGATCACATGTGTTAATTTGCCGCTAAAATCAAACGACGAGAGACTGCATTTGACCGCACCTTTATAGAGAAATAAGTGTGTCTATAAACGTTTTAATCAGTGCTACTACAAAAGCATTTTGAAATGCTAATTTTATCTAGTGCTTTTGAAGTGTTTGAAGTCAGTGAGTTAAGATACGTAGTAAATATTTATATCCTAATTCTTATTATAAACTTCCTGCTTATAGTTTTGATAAGCACTACCTTTGATAGATGTTTGAGAATCTACTTATTAATGACATTCATTGTATGATATATTTTTGTTTTAAATGAATAATAACAAATGTCAAAATAAATATAATAAAAAATTTGTACACATTCTTCGAAATTGATCTTATGAGATGTTGACTTTTGCATCTCATTGTAAAATTGATTTTAGAATAATAATAAAAAAAGCTTGTATAAAGAATGAATGTCATTCAAAAACTTAATAAGATTACAATATTAAAAACCCACTCAAATCTTTATTTATATATCCAAAGTAGTAGGTAGGTAGGTACTTCTTCATACTCTTCATTTAATATTATATTTGTTGAATTTTATTTAGGTTACCCATTTATTTATAAAAAGTTTATGTTAAAAAATAAATGTTTTAAAATAAAATCAATATTTTCAGTGATTGAAACGATTACTGTTTAAAAAATTGACATAATACGCTTATTTAATTGATGAATCAATAATATTCCTATTTTTTGTTTATTCAAACTGTAAATCCTATTACAGAGGTTGTTCAATTCTATTGCATCTATCGTTTGAACTAATTAATTATTTGTTATAAAATCACAGAATATATTCCAAAATCAAAACGGTTTCAACCAATATAAAAAATCGTGGACGCAATGTTGTCGAGATTTTGGTGTCACATCTGACCTCACATAAAATGGAACTAAACTAATTTTATTATTTGTTAACTGTTATATGCTCTCTTTGTTTCTTCACATCCCAGCAACATGGTACAAGATCATTTGTAGCTGAAACATCAAAGAAACCGACAACAAGAGACCGTTTTGATTTAGGTATATATTCTATGATAAAATATAAAGTGAGCACTAATAATTTTCCGAAACGAGGAAGATATTTTCTTGAGAAAAATATTTGCTTCTTGCGAACACCACGTTCATCTTGTTGATATCCAAACGTTTAATATAAAAAAAGTGCAAATTCTAAGATTATAATTTATAAATCGAAAATTTTAAAATGTATAAACTTACACAAAGATTTCAAAATTTTATAACTTTTACTTCTTTAATTTTTAATAATAGCTTAAAAAGAAAAGGATAACAAGCTAATAATGGGTGTAAGTTTTATTGCTATGATTTACTTTGATTATGCATAATATTTGTATTTTATATAATTATTATTATGCTTACTTGTTTGTTTACAAACCATATCAAATCAAAAATATTTCGAAACGATATCGGTTAAAAATATTTATATAAGAATAATAATAAAACGTGTCAACAGTAAGTATACCCATTTAAACGAAAGAATTATTTGAATTACCATAACAAAATACAAAACGACACGAGGTATTTTTATTGTACTTAATGTCAAACACAAGAAGAACTGAAGAACTTAGGTATATTTTTAGTAAAATGTGGTTGCACAAGATGTATCATGAAGATTTGTGTTACCTAAGAGATTTTTTCAATGACTAGTTTATCATTTTATTTTTTTATCATTATAAACAATCGTGGTCGTAATAAATACAATATTTATTCAAATAATTTATTCTTATTAAAATTCTATTCAAACAATTATCACTTAAAAATTTCCATTTTTCATGTTCGTTTGTTCAAATAAAAGGACAATTCAAAATAATTGAATTATTATTACTATATAAATAAGTTACTAAAAAAAGGACTAACGAAGCAATGAAGCATAATTAATGCTACATTTTCTATAAAAATATTTATTGCAGTTTCTGCTTATAATAAGCGGTCACAGTTAAAAACACATGTGTACAGACGATATAAGTGAAACTTCATGATCAGGAGACAAATATCGAATTTCAGGAGAATGTTGATTGTCATATACATACGTTAAACTTATATAATCTCCTACTTTGAATTTTCGATTAATTTTTTTATTAAAATAATGAAATACTTATATATACATACTCTTACAATACATCACTGTTATTATGATGCCTTTACGCAGGCTCACGCACAGCCATACAAATCCTGTAATAAAGCACCATGTTTATCTTATTCTCTCGCACCTAAAATATTATTGATACTTCTAATTCATTCTCTATCACGTTATATCATATAGGTGTCTGTGGTTGTCCATGTCTACTGTCGCTTATTCGTTTTATCGCGTTTGAAATCACAACGATACTTAAGAAGTTTAACTCCAAAAACCTAATTTTAGAAGAAGTCAGGATAAAAGAAGAGGCTTGTTAAGTGTTTTATTATGTGTTAGTTAAACTAGATACTAAAAGTAACTTTCTGAATGTGGGTTTTTACATTAGTTTACTTTTATAAGAAGGTTTAATTTGAATAAGGAATTCTTTAAACAAATTGAAATTAACCGATGTTGAATAAGTATAAAAAGTTTAAGTGTTCGTATTTTAATCATTTTTCCTGATTTTTAACTGGACTATATTAAAGGGCTATTAATAACTTAAATATTTGTCAATTCCAAGGATGTTAGAAAATATCACATTCATACTCAAATGTTTATACTCTTTTTTATCATTTCATCCATGTTCAGTTAGAAAGAAAGGTTCATTTGTATTCGAACTAACCTCTGCGTTAGGTAAAAATTTTATAATTTCATCGACAATTTGAAAAATAAGAAGAAAATATTGAGAGCGAAATAGATAGTGAGCAGACACGGTTTGAACAAGTGTGTAGAATAAATTTGGAAAAATCATGCGTGTTAGGAAACCTATGTTATATGTTTGAAAACCTGCTAGATGGTAAAACGAAAATATTGTGTACCCAAAACACTAATAAATATAGTAAACAACATTTTTTACGTGTTATTCGAAAGCATACAAGGTATAGTCAATACAAAATATGAATAAATGTTTGTTCTACCTTTAACATAATATAAAAAAGTTTGTTACACTTTATACACACACACTTACTCTGAGTTAGGTATTATTTCTTATATGTACAGTACAGAAATATTGACTGTGATGAACAAACGGTTGAATCACGAAGGGGATTGTATAACATAGTATTATATATCTCCTATTTCTATGTACCTTTCCTGATGATAATAATAATATAAAAGACACAAGAACCAGGATGTGCTTGGATTTGTCTATTTTTTACATATACATATATATATTTTTTTATGCACTCCTTACGTATATATGTTTTTTTACGTATATTATGTTTTAAAGAGGGAAAAAAGGTTCTGATATTTCCATAAGTTCTAGAATCTAAAATTGTTTTGTTTTGCTCACCATCATTGTTTATATTATTTTATTTTTTGTTATTTTTATTTAAATTACCTATTTCTTACGTAGTTTTACAATTATAGACAATAAATACAAGTTCTAAAATGGTAAATGTTTTAGTGTGATTCTAACTTGACTAACTAGAAGTTAGCTTGTTAATAATATTATTAACTTTGGGAAAAATTCATTTTTATACTCGTATCAGATCTTATGCACGTATGTACGTACTCATATGTAATCCGAGTAGGTACAAAATCATTGCCAAAGAATGTTGAAATCAAGGATTCTTAAATTTTCGTACGGCTTCTATAAGAGTTAAAATTCAAATGAATCGAAGAATGCTAGTTAATTTTTTTTTTTAGAAAATAAAGTTTGCTCTGAAAATTTGAATTGTCAAACAAATCATTTAATGTGCCATTTTCATTGTATGAAAGACACATTATTCTCAAATAAAAAAATGTAAATTTAATATTTTTTTTTTTTTCAAAATAACATTATAAAAGCTGAAAAAATTAATCGTTAAAAAACATGGAGCGATATATAGTACATTCACAAAATTTTGTAGTGAATATAATTATCCTTTACATATTTTGGGCATTTATGACAAATAATGAGTATTCTATCATCTTAAAAATTATATGCAGTGTTGCTTTAATATTTCTAACAAGAGAGTTGAAAACCTTAGGGGCTAAAAAATTTAAGTATGATTTAGTTACTGAAAGTGAGACAGTAAATAATAATGAACAACCATCAATTATGTCAGATGAAGTTAATCGTTTCATCGAAAATAATAATGAGGATGATAACCTCAAATGTACTAGTGCGTTATGTCCAACAGGATGTACTAATATTTTTGTTGATCATGGAATATCTCGAAGCGTAAATCCCAGTGAATACTGTGAAAGGAATACCCATGAAATTTAAATTTATATGCATAAATATATTCAGAATTCTCCGTTTTAGGCCTTGTATTGGCCATTTAATTCATTTTATAATTAGAGAAATATTAGATCTCATATACCGCTAGGTACTCTTAAACAGCAAACGAAATGGAAAAAGTTTCCGTGTGTATCTTGCGATATCTAGAAAAAAGTAAAGTTTTGGTTAAAGACTCCGCTTATTATAATACCCAAGATAAAGACTCCGTTCGTACAAAAATTGAGGTAATATAGATATATATTACATATTAGAATTAAATCTATACATTTTTGAAAAATAAAAAAAATTCTTTGTGAATTAAACGTGCTTAATTTCGTGTGTAGATTTTGCCTGTTCGCAATTTTTTTCATCCTTCCTGATTTTCTCGAAAACGTATCTGCTATTTATTATGTAATACCAGAAGCAGATCAAAGTTTCAGAAGTCATAAACGACTTTTGGCATTTGCATTTTTCCGTTTTGTGTATAAATTTGGCTACACTAATGAGTAATTCAACATTTATATAACTATAAATTATTATCTAACTAATTAAGAAATGGTTACAAAATTCTATTTTTAAATTCTCGTTGTATCGTAAACGGCTTGCTCTCCATTTAATTTTTCTTTAATAAACAAGTGGTCAAGGTGCCCCCAAAGTTCACTCGATGAACTTCCAAATGAGTAGAATGAAAACATCAATAATTTGTTAAATGTTACGAGTTTGTTTTGGAGATAACCAAGACGAAAATAAACGAACGCTCATCCATACATATGGCACACACAGGCATCTCACTGAAAACGTTGGGTTTGGGTTCCATTGACCTTAAAATGTAAACATATATCAAAATTCGAGATTCACAAAATCGATTACATTATAGGAACTTGAAAACCATTGGGAATTTAAAAATATACGTCATATAAATGTCATAATTGAAAGTTTTTGATCTAATCTTATAAAATGCTTAGCGCTGTTTTTTAGAGAATTTAAAAATTGACTGTTTAAAGAACGTTACACCATTGATGAGGCATGTTGTGTTTGAAGCAATTGTATTGGCGGAGGGTCAGGAATTCTTCCTAAACATTGCATTTTTTGAAGTGAATGATCAAAAAACGGTAAAGATTCGATGAAATCACAACATTGATGTATGTGGAATGCATTGCTTCTATTTGACTACGTATTCGGAGGTAACAAAAGTATAATATATTTAGTTAACATAAAATGACTTAACTTTCTTCTTTGTCTATGGTACTTATGGTGTAGATACAATGAAAATTGTATTCATATAGACAAGACAATCATTTAATTACTAAAAAGTTCAAAAATAATATGATTAATCAAGCAATTAACTAAGATCTATTCTTCTTAATTAATGAATCATAACGCAATACAACCACAATAAACATGCACAGAGAGCATTTGGTCGAGTCAAGTCATACACACTAATATTTAAAAATAATGCTTTGAGCTTCATGTAACTTCTATACATAATATTTGTTGTCTCAATAAAATCTTTTTCATTTTTAAATGAATTGAATTATAAATAAATAAAAATTAAATCAATGGAATTCACACACCCTTATAGATTTTATAAATCACATAATTCGAATTCTTTAATTGCATGCGTTTTATAAATGTCTACAGATGCCCATTATTTGCCAACATTCAACAGCTATGGTTATCTGTTAGTCACTACTGGTAATCACATTAAATACCAACATTGAACAGTAATAGCTAACTAGTAGTCAGAGTATAAGTACTTAATTTTTTGGATAAACAAAAATTGGACTAATAAGCGCATTTCATTTAAAAAGTTAAAATCCGTCGAAATCTCAAAATAAAATTTATGTATTTAAGGCTTGAAGCCCCTATATTAATCTATATATAGAGGCAATAATAATAAAGCGTTTTATAAAAAATATTTTTACTTTTATTAATACGCAGACAGCCTATTATATGATTCTTTTTTTTTTTTTTTTAATTTTATTGTTTTTAATTATTCTCAATAATATTCATTATATTATTGTGAAAACAATAACGCGGTCGTCTTTTTATTTATGATAGCATTATGAGTGTGAACTTTTATATTATAAAAACAATAAGGTATGGAATCCACGACACCATTGATGATTACGTTGTCTTCTATATTTTATCTATCATCTCAAAGCTAGTTTATTTATTTGTTTGCTCTTGCAAACTAGTCTACTTCGACGATAAAACATAATCCTTTCATTTTTGTGCTCAAAACTATTTTAAAATTTAAGTGGAAGCAAACTCCACTTTCAATTTCGATAAAATATCGTCAAGCAAATGCAGATATGTTTATAATTTTATCTTCTCTCATAATTTAGTCAGAGCGTCTTATAATTTTATGGTAAACGACTTAACAATTCGGAAAAATAAACTTTTTTCTTTTCTGTATGCTTAGATTAAAAAAAAGACCATATTTTAAATTATGTGATCGAATTATACACACAGATTTGTTTCAAAAATTAAGCTCTGTTATTTTAGACAAACATTGTTTTTTCCTAGATTAATAGTACTTAAAGATATTTTGATCAACTATCAAAATTCATAGTTTTATGCATGAGCATAATTCGAAATTGTATTCTTTTATTCTCAGAAAATTTTCACCGTTTATAAAAAAAAACGCTATGGTGACGATTATTATCAACATATTTAATGTCATTGCAATGTATTGACAAGTTAGTCAATTTCAACATTTTTCATTTGCTCCAAGTAACATTATTTCAATTTTTTTTCAACACACAGATTACACATCAATTCAACTTAACATATTTCTTTCAATCTTAACTTGTGTTAAATTACAAGGATCATAGTAACAAATAACATAGTTCATTTAAGACGACGGAATGCCATGTGTCGTGTAATTTCAAGAAATCTCTCATACATATTTTATGTAAATCATTTTCTCAATGCAAAATTGTTTCAGACTGTTAAAGAAACATTTAAAAAATGATCTCAACACAAATATGTCAGGATTGCCCTAACATACCATGTTTTCAACGATCATTATAAATATTTATTTTGATCTACTATCTAATCCTGTTTTAAAAACACCTACTATACCATTAAAAACGATAAAAACAAATTAAATATGTTTTACTTAAAGTTATAAAATTGTATTAAAACATTGAAATACAGACTTTTTATGAGTTTTTCTATCAGTTACTTTTATTAATAGCTTTCTTTATTTTTGATAATTCTGTTTTGTTCTGTTGTATTACCGAATACATTTTTATAGAAAAGAGCATTAAAAATTTCTTTTTAGTAGATAATTTCAATTGATCGTGATAACAGAAGAATGGTAATAAAATTGATTTAACCGTGTTTTATATTTTCTTTGATGGTGATAATGCTTTATAACCATTTGTTTATGTCTTACAATTAAAATTTTTGATTAAAATAAGTTAAATAATTCTGTTTTTAAATTACTTATAAAGTTATATAAACAATTGGAAACACTTTTTTTTAGTACAATAAACAAATATTTTTGTTATTGAACATTTTTCGATTTGTATGTAAAATACTATTTCAAAATATCTCAAAACCGTACAAAACATTTCTTCTATTGCTGGATATGTCAAAGAATTGGTGAATTTCAAAATATTGAAGTAGCTATTCCAAAACAAATACGAGTTTAAATGCTGTCATCTATACCGTGCATAGTACGTGAAAGGAACTTCTTAATCGAATGATTCGCTACCAGTGTCTAAAATTTGTAATAAAACATTCACATGCTAGTAAATATAATTATTTGTTCAATTGTTTTCATGTAAATTGTATAGCAAATATCAAACAAAAATTTTGAATAGATGCAAAAAAAGACATTTAATAGAAGTTATTGGGTTGAAAATTGTAAGAATGACTGAAGAAATTGCATTTTTAATTATTTTGAATTGCAAATATAAGTAATTATTCATTAAAATTTTTAAATAAATTTTGAGAAATTTTAAAGTATACTCTATTCACAGAGTTATATTATATATCTTTTTTTATTTTATTTTTTAATTTCTGGCTTCAGCTATTTTCAGCTATATAGCCATTAACCAAAGTGGATTATTATTATTAAACAACAACAGTACACAGTAATGCTAGGTGGTCACCCATCCAAATATATGACTGCTGTTGCTTAACTTTATTAGTTGGTCTAAGCATGTCATTACGTTACGTCAGTCCGGGGTCTTATATATCATTTGATTGATAAACTAATATTTCGTAACTATAGAAACGAATGAAAACATTTTGATGATCGGTGCTCATAATTTCATTTTCTTGTCTATGGATTTAGTAGTAGGAACTGGTTGATACGAATTATATGCCCATGCGACAGATTGAATTTATTTAATATCTAATAATTAGAAGACGTGTGAGATATGGTATACGACTTTTTATATTCTGCCTCCCTCACTCTGAACTAATTCATTTGTAGTTATTTTTATTTAATGCGACCCAATCTAGTAGGTAATCTTTAGTAATAGTTTGTGTACCCAAAAACAATAAACAAGCATTATCATTAAATTTCAAATATCGAAAAAGTTTTAAAATAAAATTCTAATTTTTAGAGTTGATTTTTAATCAAAATGACGTGAAAAAGGGAATAATTCAATACAATAATCCTACTCACAAACTTTCAATATCTAAGGCTGTTAGTTAAAAGTCAATATCTAAGGCTGTCAAGCTAAAATAATTCAAAATTTAGGTAAAAATTCAAACATTTAAGAAACTTTTATATTTAACAGGTTTATTAGTATTTGATAGTCGAATATGTGCCTACATAATATTTAGAACCATATATTAAAAAATCATATAAATTCTTTACACATAATTAATGGGTAATGGGTGTTAACATTTGGTTAAAAATAAGAGTGGAATTTTAACATTTCATTGTCTTCGTATACGATTAAATTGTGTATAAAACAAAGAAGGTGGGATAATAGATATAACTTTTAATTTATGTTTTTTGTGTATAAACACGATGATTTAGTTTTAAAAATTAATAAAGATTATAAAAATCTCAGCGACTAATACGAAAGTTGGTTTCAATTAAATATTTCGTACTTCGTTTTTCTTAATTCTTCCTATCCTTTCATTATAAGGCATAATTTATATTATGTACAAAAAAATATATTCGTTGTGATAAGACAATTATTGGTTTTTATTTTTAAATAATACATTTGCGTCAATTCAAATTATTCGAAAAAATCTTAGAACATCACTCATCTACTTTTTTAAGGTATTTCGATCAACGTAAGACTGAGAGTAGGAAAGAAGGACGACACAAAGTAAAAGAACTTGGAGAAGAATTAATTTATCGTCTTTTTTTCTGCAATAAATGTTTAAACTTTTTCATATTAACAGTAAAGGATAGAAATTCTTTTTTGGAAACGAAACTAGACATATGAAAAAAAAAACAAATAAGACATGTTTTGAATGCTCAACGCGGGTTGTAATTTACCGTCTCATTTACGAAAAATCAATAAACAAAGACAACTTTATGGCGAACATTTTATACAATCCACAAGTAAATTGTACAAGCGGCAATTTAATGCAATTTTTAGAAATAATTCATGCACGCACGTATAAAAATAAATGGAAAAAAATGGTAGTCTTAGAATCAAGTTTAGAGTCTTTAAAAATAAATTGTCATGGCAAATTTTGCACAAACAAATTTTATGCTTATTGGCTATGCAAATACATGTAGAAATATAAAAATATCGTATATATACTAGTGGGCCCATGTTGGTGGGCTCCGCATTTCCAATATAAAAAAACTAGCTAAAAGTACTTGTTAGTTTTTTCATGAGTTGCTAACTATGAAACTAACCTCTCTTTTGACCTGAAGTATATAGTTTTCTTCAAATTTTTAATATAAAAATTTGGTAATTCAATATATTTAAAGATATAAAATTTTCACACTATACAACAATAAATATTATACTTTTATATAATACAAATATATGTAATAATATTATAAGATCCTCGAAACTTCTAAATTCGACAGATATATTTAATTTACTTCATCTATAACATTATGCATACCATAATACTCTTATATAATGCAAAATATCTAGTATTTATATGGTTTAATTTGGTATAGTTTTGAAATAAGAAACTATACACATTTCGTATTGTACTAGAAATTCGTTCTAGAAGTTTATTATGCAAGTTATGGTTGATTATAATTATAATGATTGTTATAAAGTATGTAACAACACTTCAATGCTGTGTCAAATTAAATTATTCCTAGAAAATGATATTACATTGATATTCATGTACTGTTTTTAATATTTCTCATTTATACGAAGTAAATTAAATTACATCCACTTTCTAAACAAGTAGTTATTGTATTGTAAATTATCCATTTTGTTATGGGCACATCTATTCTTTCACATTCAAACTATAATTATGCTATAAAACTTAACAGAAATGTAGTGTAGATTGGATATTTATAAATAAAAAGTTTCATTAATTAAATAAATTAGAATCTTGTTTTGTTACTGAGATTTAAAAATTATAGAAAAATAAACAAACATACAAATGAAAATGTATAATTAAACGAATAAGTTCTCACGATTCAAAAAATAATCGAAAAAATTTAGTTAAAAATTTATAGTTATTAATCAAGTGAAGATAAAAACTAACAGAGTTAATTGCTTACATACTCGGCATATGTTTGGATTACATTGTTTACATTTTTAATATGCATTCATAAAATACTATAAATATCCACTTTATATAGTTATATATGAATACATGTATAATAATAATATCTATTGTTGTTCCCTATATGTGTTTATGACTTACATTTGAGCTGAAATTCTAGCCAATCCAAACAAAGTTTCAAACAAAAATTGTTTGTTTCAAAAAAAAAATAAACATTTTTTATTTTTTGAACTTTTCATCTATCTTCTAGTTTAAAACTTGGGTCAAGGATCTATTGGATCCCTGGACGGATTTTGCTCAATCACGAACTTTAACTCGGTTTTTATTTTAAGAATACGTCACCAAAATTTTAACTCGCTTTCTCTTTTTGGTTTTAAGTCATCCTGATGACGGATGGGCGAACGATGGACATACGGAAATCGGCTAATTGGCTAATTTATATAAACACTTATACCAAAAGTTTCTACGGTCAATATTAGGAAGCGTTACAAACTTTAGACTAAAATTAATCTATTTTGACATATTATGTGTGTCGAGTATAAAAATAATACTTTTTGGAATGTGTATGTACTAATTTTAAAGCTTAAGGATTCTAAAACTTGGACATGATAAAAACTTAATCCTAAACTTCAAGCATATATCTCATTTAAACTTTAATGATTTAATAAAAAATATTTTTTGGAAAATAAACGATTAAATTTATAGAAATGAATTATAATTAATTTTCCTTTGCACATTTTATACTTTATAATTAAATTTGTCAACATGAAAGCTTTTATATCGTAATGAAAAAAAATATCATTAATCAAAATTAGGATTTTAAAAGAAAATTATTATATTGTTTTCAACCATAAACGAATTATAATTAGTAGTACGAGAAACATTTTTAAAATAAATTATCGTTTGTGTGATTTACTATGATTATATGGTAGTTTTCATTTTCACTCACTAATAAAACCGAAACATTTATTATTGGATAAAACCTTAATTTATTGGATAATTTTAGTTAGTAAAGAAGACAACAGTCACTGTATTTAGCTAAGTGATAACCATCTGTTAATATAGAAAAAGTGTTAATATAGAAAATTTGGACAACTGGTGGTCAAGATAGGTACGAAATTTGAATACAAAAAAATTAGACTTCGGGGCTTATATGGCCTTTGTATTCTTTGGCTATACTTTGGAAAATGAATAAAAGTATTTTTTTTATTAACATTAATCTTATAAAATTAAATATTTTTATTCTTTGAGAAATTTATTTACGTATTACGTATTAATTTTTTCATTTTTTTTTTTTTAGTTTTATGATTAGAAATTAATTGAACACTTCTAATTGAATTTGTAATCAAATGAAAATAGAAAATAATTTAATAAACACATTCATACTAAACTTAAGTACATGATGAGAAATTCTTCACTTTTCAATAGTTAAGAATCTAACTTGTGAATAAAAAATTATATACATTTATAAAAAAAAACTAATTTCACAAGTGAATTAAAATATTTAATTATATGAACTGTATTTAACAGGAAATTCTTAATTAATTTACTCTTTTTATTTTGTGCTTGTAATGTATATTTTTGTAATTAATGAACATGTCATACAATATTTAATTAATAATGTCTTTTGTATTATTGTTATTGTAGGTCATAAGCACTCAATTATTTCTTGGAATTTTTTGAAAAAGTTCTGGATTTTGAATTTATTCACCACAATTACTCCATAATATATTAAATTTTATAGGCATGTCGTTTACAATGCTATTGTGCATTACAAATACATACACCACTTAATACATAAAATAATTGTAATATTAGGCGCGACAAATAATAATTACAAAACCACAATTGTTAATTTTTTTTTATAGTTTTTAGTAGTCAGTATCAATAAACTATTATTTTTATTTTATTTTTACGTTTTTGAATAAAAAATGTAAAAATATATTAAAAATAAAATAAAAATTATTTTTCTTAAATTAATAGAAATGTGTAATACGTAATTATTTCACTATTATTAATTCATATTTGAAAATTTCATTACTTTCTTTTGATTTTCTCTATTTAGTTTTATGTAAACTGTTTTTAAGGTTAAGGGAAACGCAAAATTCACGCAGCTTTAGATAGTCCGTCTCAAATATAAGATTTCCCATCCTATTCCACTTCAAGGACAACTATCCATTTTTTGGTGAAAATGTTCAAATCGTCTCATGAAATTTTGTCTTTGATGATATCTCCAATTGTCTATTTTCTAGACTTTTATTTCTAGATGAGAAGGAGCTGTTTATTGCAATCCATGTGAAATGATAGGGGAATATAGAAAAAATATATTTAATGCATTCCCTTTGGCTTTTGAAAACCGGGAAAAATACCAACTTTAAAATACCAAAGAAAAATATTTTCTTGGAATGTACAAAAGAGAGGGTGGGGGTTAGTGGCAAAACCTCCTTTACTATGAAAAAAAGTTTTTTTTTCAAGATTGTTTTGTCTATGCCTACTAGAAGCTTACGTTGTAGAAAATAAAATAAAATTTATTATTTATGTTGAAATTCTGTAATTGAAATGTAATTGAAACAAAGGTAAAATCCATGTACCTTATCATATCTACTATAATCTTCAACAAATTGAAGCCTTTTTAAAATATATTAATATTATGCATAAGTGCCCTGCAGCATTGAATGTCGATGAGTTATAATAATTAACAATATGAATAGATATATTATAAGTCTTAAAACAATCACGTAGGTATAATAATTGTATTCAAACATAATGAACTACAGAGCCAATGCCCGCCAGAACTACGTTATAGTATAAGGCGTCTAATATTTTCTAAGCATTTTCAATAACGTATTATAGATAACAATGTTTACGGATAATAAATTTCCAGACCTGGTGCCCTAGGAAGGGAGGAGGTAAAAATTTAGAAATATTATTTTTAAAGATTATACAAAAATTTTTTTACATCAAATTGGTGCTTTGTGTTGTTTTGCTATGATTATAAATAACAGAGTATTCAGAATTTTACACATATACACACAAAAAAAAAACAAAGAATTATTTTTATGCGAAATTTTATGATTTACAATTTGAATCTCCAACTATTTTTGACATTTTTTTTATAAATGCCTTCCTAAATAAATCCTTCCTAAGCATTTTTCTCTACACTATTGATAGCGCATGGAACAACAAGGGCTTGTTCCATGCGTCTTTAAACTGCGACGTAGATTTGGCGGGCCTTGATCCTTTGCCTGTAAGTTCATACAATATGTGATTGAATAAACATTTTATAAAATCATTATATCATGAATTTATGTATTGTTTATAAATGAATTCGTTGTTTGTAAACAAGTTATCATTATTAGTTGTTCAATATTTGTACATAGGTATATATATATATATATATATATATATATATATATATATATATATATATATATATATATATATATATATATATATATATATATATATAAAAGCATATATATAGCCTGCATACATTATATATTTATGTATATACGCTTTTCACAAGGTATTCAAATATCAAAAAGTAAACGTACAGATATTCTGATTTACCCAATAATTTGCAAAATAATTGTCACAATCGAGTCCCGGGTATAAAACTGTACACTTCTGCTCAGTATATTGCATCTAAATTAATTAAATTTTATTATACATATTTTTAATATATATATGGGTTAATCCCAGAAACGTTTAGTCGTGTTCGTCGTACACCCAAAAAAACAAAGAGTTTGTTGTAAGAAATTCTGTTAAATCAATATATGAATTTGATTTGTTAATTAAAAATGTTATTTTAAGCTATTTACTCCAGGTAAATTTGGATATAAGTGGCTATTGGCTTTTTATGGCGAATAACCGCCATATTTCTAATCGTTTTTAATTTATTATTTTATTTATTTCAAATATAATATATATAAGTATATATTTTTTATTTAAAATATAAAATATAATGAAATAAGTATCATAAGTAAGCACTATAAAATAAGTAAGTACTATAAAATATCACCCAATCAATTTGTTTCCTGTGTTTTTTTTTTAAATTCACAATCATAATATCTTAAAATCAAAAGATTCACAGATGAAATTTGACAGTGTTCAATAATTAAAAAATGTTAAAGGCATCGATAATATTAAATACTTCATAAACTATAACTATGAGGGCAGTAGGGTATTTAAACAATTAGCAAGCTAGTTTATATCTATATTTGTTATGAATAAAAATCTTATTGGTCTTTTAACAGGCTTTTTTCTGCATACAACAGAGAGCGGGATAATATTATAGGTACTTAGAGAAAATATTTCGTTAAAGTTTCATACAACCTATTTGAAGCACCATCTATTTTCTCTTTCCGAATTGTATACCTTTTCAGTTAAGGAAGAATAGAAAAGGAAAAATATACGCCATTTATAGGAATAGTTTCATTATTGACAAATTTGGTATGTTATTCAAATACTAATCAAATGTTTGGTTGGAATATTTTATCGCACGAAGTGAATGCGGGAAATGCGGTT
The DNA here is from genome assembly GCA_020423425.1 of Chrysopa pallens. Lineage (NCBI taxonomy): Eukaryota > Metazoa > Arthropoda > Insecta > Neuroptera > Chrysopidae > Chrysopa > Chrysopa pallens. The sequence continues at coordinate 72,071,425 of CM035591.1, forward strand.
TTAAATGAGAACAATAGGGTCAAAACGTAACGCGTAAAACTTTCCTGGTAAATATAAAATATAAATAATAGTAAAAAAAATTTATAACGCAATTTTTTTGTTGACATATTCATTACAGATAATTTTTTTAAATAAATTTTTACATTTTAAATATGTTTTCTTACCTTGTGAATGAATGTTATTGTTTTACATGTATAAAAAATTTAATAAAAAAATTAAAAACATTCACTTAGTTGATTGAAAACTTATGTAAAAGTATTAGAAATTTATTTTAATGTTTAATGGAATGGTTTTTTTTTCTACAGTGAAATAAAACAACACTTTTATTGATGATAAATATCAATAAATTAATACATAATTGCTTAAGCTGATCGTGAGAAGGTCTTTCTGTATCAATTTCAATATCATTATATATGTTGTATTTGTATAATTAAAAAACAATAGAAAAGTTTTTACTTTGATCCAATGTTTATACTATTGTATTATTATTACTATACCCGTAAACTTCTTTAATGTTACTGGTTAAAACTAAACTTTATTTACTAATTATATTTAGAAGTTGTAGTACTAGTAATGTAATAAATTGATAATGGATTGTCAAAATTTGTTAAAAAACCCAGCGAAATGTTATACAAGCAAAATGTTAAAAAAAAAAATTAAATTAAACTAAAACCTACATTATACTTTTAATGTAGGTAATTAATTGCATAATACACACGGTGTCAAATGAGATAATTTGAATTAAAAATCGCATTTTATGTACACGTAGCATAGAAGAAGCATGAGACAATGACCGATTTGTTTATCTTTGTCCTAGAGAGAATGTTGAAAAATTAGTATTTTTTAGAAGAATATGTTCAATATAACCTTATAAGCTTAGTTCAATTTTTGTAGGTCCAGAAGAAATTCGAAACACCATTATTTTTAAGAAATAACATTTACATGAAATTTTTTGAAAAGTTGATACCTTAGATCTTATCAAATTTGACTTTCAATTTTAAAGGCTTTTTATCTGTAGGAAAAAAATACTATAGAAACATAAAATTAACGAAAAGTCGGGACAGATTTGTTTGTGTTCTTAAATTATACATTCTTTAACTTCCTCTAAATAACTTTATCTGTCAATCATTTCTTCAATCATAATTGGTGCCTTTTTATCATAAGGGTATGTGTACAATGACTATTTTTTGGCGACTATAGATATCAATTGTTGATGAGTTAGGACTATTTTTACTTCGATTTTGGTTACATTTATTTTGTAAAGACGTCTTGCGTTCATTTAGTCTATTCATTCGAGATAGTTTCCAATTAATCTTTCGAAGCTACGCGTTTCAAGTAAAATAGTATTAATACAACAAATTTAGAACTATGAACAATGATATTTTACCGTATCATGTTGTACCATTTTGAATTCTCTGACTACTTGACTTTGTTCACTGTATACTTCTGGAATCCAAAAATTGTAACACTTTTACCTGTTTTATTATACTCGATTATTATGTTGTGTTGAGTTGTTTATCAAAATTAATTAAAATTTATCTATCTAAAACATTCAGTTGAATGTGAAAAAATTATTAAATACACCATAAAATTAGTGTATATTAGAATTTTTAGTTAACATTAGATTAGTATTAGATTCAGGTCGTTTCGTTGTTTTTGATTCCATATATAGACTCTACTTTAATTCCTGTACTATTGAGACTGGCTGTATATTTGCTATATACAATCATATGGTTGAATACATAATCAATGGTGATTCTATGAATCACTATTATAGAGTCGGTATTATTCGAGATAGGCGTCATGGATAGAAGCAATAATATATAGATGTTTTAATCTATACATAGCAAAACAGGTATTAAATTTTAATGATAGATCACATTGGTTACTAATATGAGCAATGTTTCACTACAAATAAATCAGTTATTGGTTTTGTATTCATGATATTTTTATCTATAATTGATAACTGCACTATTGGTTTAAATATAAAATTTCGACTTCCACCTGCATTCCCTTAATGCACATTGATAAGATGAAAATTGAATTTTGATCCATAAATTGACATATTTCAGATATTTATATCTGTTGGTCTATTTAGTTCAGGATTAAAATTTTCTATTTAAACACTGTTTCCCGACAGTACAGCGGCAAAAGTATTAGCTTTGTATCTAAATTCTACCTATGCACAAATATAGTACCAAGACTGATGGATATTATTTTTTTTACGTATTGTACTTATAACTTATACTACAGTAAATTTACACCAACACTCACTCACTATAGTATATACATAGGAACTAATCTTTTAAATGTTTAGTTATTTTTATATTTTGAAAGTTCTTTATACAAAGTTTTACTATAAATTAAATTTTTCTATAATTTATTATATAGCTGTATTTTTTTTAATTCGACGGATTCTTAAAGATTCCATTTCACGTAGATAGTTTTACGGTGGAAATTAGTAAAAATGGCATTTCTATAATTTTAAGAAGAAAATCTTTAAGCTTATGCACTTTTTTCGCGATGGCTTTCGTATGTAATAAATGTTAGAATTGTCTGGCAAACATGAACATTTTAACACGTGAATGCACTTGTCAAAATCAATGAATATTTTCTACAACATCTATTTCGATACATAAAAACATTATGATACTGTTTCCAATATTTTTTTTCGATTATTTAACATTTTATTTTATGATGTCGTTTTTAAAGTTTGTTTTTCCTTATTTCAGTACAAAATAGAACAAAGAATTTAAACGTAGATATTAAACGTAGACTTCCATTGAGAAAATTATTTTTAAAATTTAACAATAAAAGAAAAACATGATTGTTAAGTATTTATTGAAATTATTTAATCCCATTTAATTTTCAAACGCTTCGAACCTTACACAATATATTCTTCATGTCTTCGTCTCAAAAACTATGTTTTATTATTGATTTTTATATTGATTCAATAGTTCAACTCCAAATATTACAAACTCCAAACGAAAATTCCTATTAAATTGAATACTAATAATATTTTCCCATTGATTCTACACAACAATGTGAATCTAGGGCTCCTCTACTACGCCTTGGTATTACATTATAGCATTAGCTTTGATCGTCTGGCCTTGTCAAGTCTATGGTTCATAAATCTTGAATGACTTCATTTTCTCCACTTTTTATAATCGTTTTAACCGTATTGATTTCGAAAATATGATGCTCGTGAAAAGGTCTATCTTAATTACAGTTCTTTATTTTATTTTATGTATCCAAAAAACTGCTCTCGTTAATCTGTAATGTATAAATTGAAGAAAAAATTAATTAAAATTATATTCCGGTTTTTTTTTTTTATCGTATCATGTTTATCATTATTTATAATAATAAAATTCTTTTTCTACATTAAATAACAATAAAGCATAAATATGTTTATATAAAATATTGGTACCTACCTGTAATCTACATTTGATTCATAGTTACCGCCGCGTTGCGTCGATTAATTTATGATACCTATAAATTATACATTGTTAACAGACAAAAATTTATGTGTATGTTAACGAAACAAGACAATAATAATAATAATAATAATAATAATAATAAAATCAAAGGGATTTTTTTTATATTTATATGCGCATAACGTACATAACATGTATATGATATAAAATTATCTACAAAATAAATGTGCCTAATAAATTTTTATTTTAAATAGATAAATAATATTTGTCATTTAATTCCAAATTCTATTGGTTGGATTAAAAAGTATAATCGTAGATTAAAAGGTTTTGTGAATATCACATTATATGGCATCCAAAACTTTCCAGAATAATGAATTAACAGATTATTTAGAAAAAGAAAGGATGGAATATATTTTTTGTGAATTATTTTAAAGCAAGCAATTTAAACATCAAATCAAATACTGAATTTATATTCATCGAGGCAAAGCAAATTCTTTTTGATTGTAGGTATATCACTCAATTATGACAAATTTTTCGAGGTTAGATATAATACTCAAAAGTAAAAAATAAAAAAAATATTTTCAAAATATTTTCACAATTCGTTTAGCGTTGAGTTTAGTACAGCTTCAAACTGTTAAAGTTGAAGAAAAACAAGCAAACATTTTGGTGATTTTATGTCACCCAAAGACCAAAGAACCTAATTTTAAAGGATGAACGAAAGTAAAAAATTATTTTAATTTAAATGCTTCTATAAATTATTTTCTTGTAATCAATCGAAGGCAGCAACAATCATAAGATTATATAAATAATTCATGCGTTGGCTCTGCGAAAGGTAATTGACCACGTAGGGAAATAATTTATGGATGTATTTAATTTATACTTCCATAAATTGCCCCTAGACAGCGTCGGATATGTTTTATTCTCGGGATCTATTAATCTAATAGAACTAGAGTGTGAATCGACCAATCTCTAGAGCCGTTGAATATTCCAGCACGTAATTTATTTTGACTGATATACCTGTATACCTGTTTCATACATACTTACGGTACATCAGCCCATCACCACAATTGACAATTGTGACAACTGTGGGACTCGAACCTACAACCTCAGTAAACTGCGTACTAACAAAAAAATATTAAATTAAAATGTATAATGAAATAAAGATTATATTTTATATACATATATATTAATTAGTTCTTTCAAAGTAATTCAAATAATTTGTTATTATATTTTATCCTTTTCCTTGTACCCTTTTTAAATCATAATTTTGTGTGTGGTATAGTCCTAATTATTATCTCATATCCTTTATATAATTAACAAAAATTATGATAATAAAGAAAGCAAGTCATATGAACACAAATAAAATTCAGTCTTCAGAGAGATGATGTATGGTATTAGAGAGTATTTTGCCATAGCATCCGGTACAACTATAACACCAATTTATGTTGACAAATTTTTGATTTAAAATAGGTTTATTCAAATGGTGTGTGCTTTATTCTATACAACTACAACAATATATTATTTAAAATGAACAAAAATAATTTAGATGATATATATATAAATTTATAGGTTATGTATTGTTGTCTAAATATTTATGTAAATGAACTCGAATGACTTTTGTTTTGTTGAATACAAATAAATAAATATGTACCAAATGAAAAGCTACAGATACGTACATACATATACATGCATACATCATTTTAATTAATGTTCTGTGTATTTACATTTTAATTAATCAAAATTGTAATTATTATACTAATTAATATAATATATACAATATGAGTGACAAAATTGTACTATACACAATATATTATTGATACTTATTTAATGATATTTGAAATATTTGACATTCACACTTATACAGAATGACATATTATAATGTACTATCAAGACCTCACTTCTCTCACATTAATTACTCAAATAAAACTATTACATAAATGTAATAAAATTTGATTTGCGTATGAAAAATTAAATTGAAAGTCAGGTAACCTATTACCGGACTGATTATAAATTACCTATATTTCACATCAAAATGTGAAAAAAGAGTAAATACCATAACCAACCTGATTAAAAAACATAGTATAAGCGATCAAAGATTATTTTCTTTTCTTTTCTATCTTTTTCTTTAAAACGATGTATTTTATGTGAAGATGACGTCACACGTACGTATTTCCCTCTTTGTGTAAATAGGAAGTTTGAATGTCCATATTTTGCTTATTTTTAAAGATATATAAAAAAAAATGACTTCAGATCCATGTTCGTGAATTCAAAACTTGAAGTGTTTTGAGTTCACGAACATGGATCTGAAGTAATTAAATATTTATTCCGGTCCCCTATTTAGATTTTATCTAGAAGTTTATTTTGTGTAAATCTTTTCGACACTCCCTTTATTTTCATGTTGTGATTATGAATGCCAAATTTCATTATGATTCTTATTTTTCAGTTATTTATTGCAAATATAATTGTAATTCGTTTTGTATGTTAAAATTTGACTTTTATATATCACTAATATACTAAATATATATTATATAAAAATATCCAATATGATTATTATTATACGTAGATTCTCTGTATAAAAGTTAGATACATTATTTCTAAATTTATTATACTTATTTAATAATTTTTGTTCATCTTTTTTTTTTTTTTTTGCATTAAAATGTCTTTCAATCGGTTATAATGTTACTAAAATATAAAAATAAAATATGTTTGGTTGTAAATGGGTTTTATTAAAATACTAAAACGAGTAAAATCAATAAAAGCGACAGACTATATTTATAAAAATTCAGTTTTAAATTTAAACAGAATATATTATAATTAAATTTAGAACATATTTTGTGATTATACATACAAAGTATATACAAGCAACATAACACCTGAATAATTGAATAATCAAATATCACACAAATAAGTATAAAGGTTTTATTTTATAAAAAATTTAAAAATATCATTTCGAATTAACCTCATTGAAAACACTATTTTGAAACAACATTTTGTCCGTAAAGTCAGTAGCATACGACAACAATTTTGTTTATCAAAAACCATCAAAAGCTGAGTAACGCTTTTTCGGGTATATCTTTAATAATAATAAACGACAAATCACATTTTTTGACAAAAAGTCTTCAGGTTCTTAACTATTACAAATACACTTCAAAAAGACTTGCATTTTCCATAAAAATATAAGTTTCCTTATGGAATATGACAAAAATTATTTTAATCCCCGTAACATAGGAAAAGTATACAAAGTATCGAGTTACATATTACATTAAATACAATAAATTATCAAAAAATACATATTTCAACTACAAATTAACTTTATTTTTAACTTACTCAACTTGGTCTCTATATTAATGTTTTGTTGTTGATATTTTTGAATACAATTTGTATCTGCGATACACCGAAGTTTTTTCCGAAAGAACCGAACCGAAGGTACTTGTTTTGAGCACAGTTATAAGAAATTTTTTAATGTCATAAACTTCACCGTATTTGCTATTAAAATATTAATTTTTATACTCAACATACATAATATGCCAGAGTATATTAATTTTAGTCTAAAGTTTGTAACACAAACAAAATTTTGGCATTGCTAGCTAGTCCATTTTTCACTGTCCACCCGTCATCAAGATAGCTCAAAAACAAGAACGATAGCAAGTTGAAATTTTTCTTTTTATTTTTTTTTAGTCACGTGAATGAGCAAAATCGGTCTATTAGGTCCAATGGATCCTATAAAAGATAGAACAAAAGTTCAAATACAAAAAATGTTTATTTTTTTTGAAACTAACAACTAACTTTTGTATGAAACATTTTTTCGTAAATTGTTTGATATTCAATCATATATCGAGTTTCTAAACAATTTAGTTTGTTAGTTATTGTCTTCACTTGGTTTTACATAAAAATTAGCAATTCATACACGTATATGCTTCAAGTTTGGATTTTGTATTCTTTTAAACAGATTCGTATATATAAATGTAGTAACAGACGCAAGCAAAATTATATAAGATATGTGAATACTGGTGCTGGCTACAGAATCACTGATGATAATCCACATATAGTGTTATATGTAAGTACAAACAACAAATAACGCCTTTTTGATTAAAACTGCATACAATAGAGTAATGTAGGTGAATAAAACAAAACATACAGAACGTGCAATGTGCAGCACGGTATATAAAATACAATATATTTAACAACTCTTTTGTCGTTTGTTATACGAAGAAGTCACAACAACAACAAGCATTGATTTATGAATTGTTGTGCAAACCAACCTCAAACATTTTATGCAAAATATTGTTGTTATGTATGCATGAAAAGACGAGAACGGCATCTTATTCCCCAAACATTGCATTAATATTATACATAGTTTTCAAATAACTATATTTTGTCAAATAAATTGTGTTTGCTTATATACAAAACTTTATACGTGATTTTTATGTCAATGTTATCTAGTTTCCTACTTTTTAAGGTATTTCTATCCTGGTATTTGCTTGATGGTGGTTCATAAACGCTTCCTTAAAAAAGTACTTATAACACAGTGTTTGATACGGTTGCAAAGGATGGGGCTCGCTCTGATGTGGTCTTTGGTCTCAGTTATTAGCTTCGCTCGCGAGGGACATATAGGTGAAAATATATAATATATTCATATTTTACTCATTTGTTATACGGTATATTGTAGTATATCGTAACAATTTTTAAATATTTGTTTTACAATAAAATATTTTAAACAAAAGTTGTATGTGTTATTAAAAAAATTAACAATTTTTGTATTTACGCTTACGTTATATCTCATTAGTAGTATGGGCAACGTGCATAAAAATGTTTCCTTTCGTTTCGATGGTTACAAAATACTTGTTGATCAATCAAATGATTCATAACTCTGTTAATGGCGTATGATTTAACAAACAAAATATCTTCAATCATTCTTACAATATTCAACCCAATAACATCAATTAAATACTATAATGTTTAATTATTCAATAATTTTTTTTGTTTTGACATTTGTTATACAATTTACATGCAAACAATTGAAGAAATATTTACATTTCCTAGCATGTGAATGTTTCATTACAAATTTTAGACACTCGTACCGCATTAAGCGATTAAGAAAACAAACTATCTTCCCTTCCACAAACTTTGCAAATTTTTATGAAACTATAAACTGAATCAAACGAAAATTATAAAATAAGTTTATAAACTAAAAAATTATGCACGAATATAAAGACAAAATAATGATCTTTGAGGGAACGTAACTGTCTTCAAAATAAAACACCTTCAAATTTAATTAAAATAATACTATTTTTTGCTTGTTAAGCGTGTTTTCTCTTAACTTAAAAAATTTCATGTTATCAAAGAAAATTATTCAATATCCATTTAATGATAATTATCAACATATCAATAAAGTTATTTTTAATTTTGAACATAAACATTTTACAAACAAAGCATTTTAAAATATGCTTCATGTGGCTATCTACTATATACATAGAATATTTGATGTAATAAGCAACAATAATAAACAATATAATTTCGCATATTTTCCATATTATAAATTGAATATTTCAGTATGGTAGAAACTTCAACCAACATGAATTCATGAATCAAATACCCAAGACAATATCATATTAAATAGTGTTTAACGAAGGTATTTGTCTCATGGAAAACTAACTTTCATATTACATTCTATGCTCTATATTCGTCTTTTATCTGAGAATTGAGCTCACTTTATTATTATTTACTTAGTAATTTCTGCTTAATAGATTTTCTAAAACAATACTTTAGAATTAATGACTTATGTGTCAGATATATTACATAGGTACTATATTCCGCTTGGTTGGACAATATCAACTTTACAAACAAATACTCTATAATTGCACATTGTTATTTTTCATAAAAAGGCAAGAATTTCAAATTTTATGAAATGTGAATTGCATAATATTTAAATTATATTGCATATTAATATATTAATTTCATCGGAATCTTTAAATTTTACTCAGTTAAATTTTCTTAATAATTTGTATGTCAATTACAATTGTAGTTATTATTTTTAGTAGTGTGGGGTGGCATTAATGGTTGCGATTACTGAAGGTTCACGAACATAAAAATTTGAACTTTATACTAAAAAATGATAAATTTTACTAAATCATACCATATTAAAAATTCTCATATAAGAAACATTTAAGAAGACTAGATATAATTTCAATTTTAAAATTCTTACCTTTTAATAAAACCAATACTCGCAAAATTTTATCCTTACTCCATAAAATGTAATTAACCAAAAAATTTGAAATGCGTCTTTATTTATTTACATTCAGTAACTGTAAATCAAATTTTCATATATCAACGACTCAACAGGCACAAAATTTCTCCTCCCATTTTCCCTTTCAAGTAGAAATTTTCAATAATATTTTTTTCTCTATATTAAAACCTATATTTCAAATTTCACTTGTCTCGATATGGTAATTTTGGCTGTAAGTTGATAGTCAGCCCGGACAAAAACACATAGGTTTATAATATTATAGAAATCGACCATAGGTTTTTCAACGGTTTTCTATTTCAAATTTATATAAAATGTTTATTTTTATAATAATAGATCATTTAATTAAATGTTCTTCGAGTTCATAAAATTTTTTATACAAATTTTTAATATTAGACAAGTTTATAGCATATTTATTTCATAATAAAAGAATATAAAGTCAAGGATAAAAACAAGAATAATATGGTATATACCTTTTATTATAATTTGTAATGTTAGGCAACTTTTACAACACAACAGTAAATTTTTTTTTATATATAAGGAAAAAAACGAATAAATTATTTGAATTATTTCAGCCAGAAATAATAATTTGTTGTTTGAAACATATTTCAAAACTGAAAAAAAAAAAAAAACTATTTTTAAAGTTTTTACATTTTGTTTTGGAATCATGTAAAGTGTCTTTTTTAAATGTTCTTGTTTTAATAAATTTATGAAGGAGTTAAATATAAATCGTGGGGAGAGAAAAATTTATAGATAAAAATAATATTTCTTTTACAGATATTACGTAGAATTTTTATTTTTTTTGTATTCTATTTTATAATGTTTTTTTTATTAGTCTGGTTGCTTTCAAAACTAACCGTTTCCATTTATACGATAACGAAAAATCTGGAAAAGAATGAAAAACAATTATACTATATGTATTGTTTTTAACTTACCATTACATCATTTTTTAGTGTTTTTTGTTTTTAAGGATGAGTAAGTGAAACATTATAAAGACTAGATAAAAAATCAAATTGCAAATTTTAAATAGAGACAGACGTATATACTTCAATGATATATTAACTTTTAATAGTTATTCTTACGTACCAATATATTAAACGCTTTAGGTTATTTTGATATAATATAAAAATAGTTTACTGTAAAAGGATTTTTTTCAATTACTTATTTTTTTCTACTTTAGTTTTTTTCAATAAATTGTTCGAAATAACATTACAAAAAAATCATTTAAAAAAGAAGCAATATTTATCTTTTTCATTGAGCTTTTAAAATTATCATAGAGAACTCTAGGATTTTTCGAACAAATGTCGATTTTTTGCTCTAGATTAAAATTTTTGATTGTATTTTAAAATCTTTCGACAACAAAGTAGTTACCATCAGTATGAATTAGCTAGTCGCAATAATTCGTTGAGTAGATGTTACTCCTTGCTAATTTGGTGACGGTTTGTAAACCGACGAGATAATTTAAATTGATGATGACTACTTTGTAGTCGAAATATGTATTTATAAAATAGAAAAACAACATTTGATCTACCAAATTGAGGCTAGCTAGAAAACCACTTTTCTAGAGTTTAATTAATGATTAAGCTATATCCATACTATCATTGATCGTTTTGAACATAAAAATTTTGAATTATTTAACAAACATATCCATTAATTTAAATTATTCGAATAAATTTTAGCAAATATATATGCAATTAATTTTATTGATCAGACTTGATGTGGTATACAAATCAAGTGGCTTTTATATCAATTTGTATTGATAATTAATAATAGACAAGTTTACTTCATTTAAGTTTCATTATTGACCTCTGTAATTATTAGTTAATTTAATCAAATGAATTCCAAATAATAATTACAATAGTAATTAATAAATATGAGGGCGTATTGTAGACAATATTTGTAATAAACAACTAGTAAAATAATTTAATTATAAGAAAGTGAAGAAAAACTAGAATATTAGCTTCTGTTGAAAGAAAACTGTATTTTATTCGTAAAAAATGTTTAGGCTCCTTTAAATACATCAAGTGCGTTTATATGAAGATTGATTTATTGGTTGTGCCTCGTAGCACAAAATGACGGTTTCGGAATCATTTCAGGAAAATTTTCAGGAAAATATAGAATGTAATACCTTTTGAAAATCGAGTAACCAAACCAAAAACAAAAACTCTAAGAAAAGAAAAAAATTAATTTTTTAATATCATTAATTAAACCGACAATGTGTTTTCGAATAAGACTTTTGCTTGTTAGTTTAATTAATGTAGAATTTTTATACTCGACCAATCCATCCGTCCATTAGCCGTCTTCAAATCAAGCCAAAAAGCGATCTGCTATCTTGCTGGCATTTTGTAGACCAAAAAAATACAACACATTTTCGTTTCTTCAAAGTAAAAACTCAATACTCAAAAAAAAAACAAAAAATGTTAAAATTTCAAATTTAGCTAATATCCACATAGGTATATAATTATAATACATATTATTATATAAAAAAACATTTATGGCTATATGAAATGCAACTTAAAGTATTTTATTAATGCTAATCATTGAAAATACTTTATGTATATTGATACATAACTCTATTTTTAGAGTAGTTTAATGATTACTATTGTATATTTTCTTGTTCTATTTAATTTTTAGTTTTTTTCATAATTAACGATTCAAGTTTTATTAAGTATTTTGATAGATATTCATTAAAGAATGTTGTATAAGTTTGTTCAATAATAGCTAAAATTTTACAAGTTGCATATTATAGTTCGTAATGGTCTTTAAACATATTGTAAATTATATATAGTAATTGTTATTCGATAGTCAATATTGAAGCCTTGTTATGTACATTACGTACTAACTCTACAATCATATGATATACATATATAAATAATTCGCTTTTGATATAAATTATCAAACAGATGCATCTATTAGGACTTGTTTCTCAATTTTTTGTTATCATGGATAATTCGAAACTATTATACCACCCATTTTTTAAATTTATTCTTATTTTCGAAATAAAAATCATCATGAAAAACATGATAGAATGATTAGAATTAATTTTGACATTATAAAACCTTCATAGCTAGGCTAGTATAATACCTACACCAAGCATAACGTTTTTTATTAAGTTTACCTGTCTATTTGCGTAAGATATATTACTCCATATCAAAAAACACTTTTTCCTTTCGTTTACTATATCGACATGTGTAATCTTTTTCGTAGACATACGAACACACTTAATAATGATATATTGAAATAAGGAAAAAATTTTGGTTTGAAAAAAAGTTTCATGTAAAATTCTTAGTAAATTGATGTAAGACTTCGATTTTTTACTAAACTCATGAACGATGCTGTGAACGGACTGTTCACAGCATAGAAAATTCACTTTTGTGTACTCTTTATTAGGAACACCTACTCAGGGATTATTATGAAGTGAGTAAAATTCGTATAAAGATAGTCATCTGTTGGGTAGAAATGGGTAATTTTGGAGAATAAAACGGGTATTTGAACATCTAAGCATTGACAGCAATGGTCTCATGTAAGCTCGACCTAGCGACTGAGCGCTACGATGCGAAATTATAAATAGAGAGCAAAGCTTAAGTTTTTCTTACGTCTTAAAGTCGTAGATGATTTTTCTAGGGTTAATAATAATTAATTACGGAAAACAACTTTAAACATCGTAAAATTAATGTATTTTATAATTAGGAATGAAAGATTCATGTGTTACAATTTTTTTTAAATTGAGTATATGTTATCTGAAAATTATTTTATACATTAATAATAATTTTTTGTGAATTTATTATTATTCATTTATTATTTTTACAATAATTAACTTTTTATATTTGTAAATTTGCTAAATCAAATTATTATTTTCAAATTGACATAAATTATATTTCTATTCGTACATAACAGCAGCTTCTGTGTTTTGAGTCACATTATATTCACTATCCTGATAATATTCATTCTTCGTGATTCAACCAATACATTGTTAATACAATCGAAATACATTTTAATGATATATTGATTGTTAAGTTTTATTTTATTATTCACACATTATAGATTAAATTTTGTTTGTGATCTTGATTCGGTGTACTTTCGAAAATAACAGCGTGTACTATTAGTAGAGTGCACGTTTATTTATGTACGCATGCGTATAACAAATCTATGAAATCAATATGATATAAAATTGACTAAACGAAAACTTTAAATGAAATTATTATCTCATATAGCTATTTTTGATCAAGGATATTCTATATATGATATTCTATTTCTAACTTAAATTTCTATAAAGTTTTGTTTTCCTTTACTTACTCACAGAATTGATTTTATTTCTATGCAATTTAGTGATAGTAATTTGTTACCAATTTATTTTTACTGATTTTAAGATCAAACTGAGATGATGTTGTATAGATGTAATTATTATATACTTAATTTAATTAAGTAATATTGCGTTTTAATGGAATCTTGGAACATGAAATAGAATTTTGTTGAAAGATAATCTGGAAAGATTCTAAGATAATATACGCAGAACATGTCTACACCTTTTATGTACAATTTTATATCGAATATATTTTGTATCCTACAAATAACTAATTTGATCGAAAGGAATATCAGGTTTCATTCATGTATGGGTATCTATCAAATAAAATATTGCTGAAAGAAAAAAGAATTTTAATATATTTTTGGGCAATACTTTACTAAGATTTATGTTTATACATATATTTTGCATATTTTATATGAATATGCTCATTTAAATATGAAACGCGCTCTATTGTCAAATTAAATTTGATTTAATCAATCAGATATTGTTGATCACTTTCTTATATTTTATTAAAGTTTAGTATTATCTTTGATTAAAGTTTAATAGTCATTTGTACGGTATTAAAATATCTTTTAAACAATACGTTTGAGTATTTTGAGTTTATATTTTTTAATATTTGATAGTTAAATCATAGAATACTAAATGGAAATGTTATATTACAACAATAACAAATGGTATAGGAAAAAATATTTTGGAAAACGAATAGGAAACAAACTCTGTAATAATAATGTTACCAATAACTTTATGAAGTTTTTGAAAGCTGCATAAAAAAAAAGCCAATATGATCTATGCGGGCAATTTTGTATTCTTTTATGTAAGGCATATTACAACGCTATTATGTTATAAAAATATTATTTATTAGATTTTTATGCAAAGTTATTTTTTTCGAATCGTCCTGTATCCTGCAGTTGTTTTTAGCTTGGAATACTGCAATCCAGTTGTAATAAACATGTAATATTTGTAAAATGTATGTTTTGTTATTTATATCTTGAATAAAATGGTCACTTTTGAAATAATTTTTTTAGTTTTTTTTTGAAGTTTTCTAACATTACAAGCATATATCATTTATATCAATCCAAATCTAAGCTTTTTAATTACCTAAGAAAACAATTGTAATTCTGACAGAATTTATAACTTTAACTGTATAATTTTACCATATTTTAAATAGTTAAATAGTCTACAACTTGGGCAACGACGAAAAGTCTAGATTTTGTATGCATCAGAATGAAGTAACCACATACGCTTATGTAAATTTTGTGTAGTTTTGCACTCAAAAATTGTGAGGACCATTAAAAATAGCATGGATAGTGCTATTTTTATCAATATCCAGTTTTTATCACTCGATATTCTTTCCAACATGATCTCCCTGATCAATACTGAGTTTGCATTTAATAAATTTCCTAAATTTTATACATCAATATGTGAAACTAAAATCAATATCATAATAAAAATGGATAATTAAATTGAAATTGATTCAAAAACAAAGAAAATATAAGCTCTCAAAGTATAGATGCATATTTATTTAAAACACAAAGTTTTATATACGAATTTCGATTTTTGTATTATTTTGTATTATATAAATAAGTATTTCGACTACAAAGTAGTATTACTTGTGTGTTATTGTCAAATTCTATCATCTAGATATTTTTAACAATTTTTGTTGTTTCAATTCATTATACATTTTACAGAAGTAGAAATGATATTTGCATCTCTAAACTTCGGTTGTAAAATCTGACAATCGCATAAATTTTGCTTGTGTTCATAACAGTAATTAAAATATAAAATTTGGAAACATGTTTGTTTAAAAGTCACATTAGAAATTTAAACATAAAACGATTGTATATGAGGGTATTATACGTAACAAGATGCATGACCAACAAAGCATCGGTGTTCTATTGGGCTAGCTGTTGGAAGATTCCATGTTCGATTCTCGGTAGAAGAAATGTTTCTCGTTAATTTGAGGAAATGTTACTCGTTGCTAATTTGGCAACGGTATGTACGAAATATATTTCGAAAAACTCTACAGTTCTTTTTGGTAATATTTAAACGAACAAAAAAGGTACAAACCATATTACAAAGTTACCTTTTAGAAACAACGATTTTTTTTCAATTTAAAATTTCATTTTTCGATCGAACTCTTATTTTGTTGATCAAAAATACCATTAATCACTCTAATCTCTACATATGATTTGAATGTAGTGTCTATCACTTTGTAATTATCAAATGAGAAGATACTTTTTTCCTCTTTTCACAATAAATGTAAACTCAATTTTTTCTACGTTCGTGCACTATAATAGATACGTTTCTATTATATCATTTGGAATATTCTACTGGTATTATTAATTATTTAAGTATAATTCCGTTATTTAAGTTTATGTATGAAATACACTTCTTACCGTAATTTTATTAAGAATAAAATTGATGATCATATTATTTAGAATAAGTACTGTAAATGTAAAAACAATTATACTTTTTAACATAAATAAAACTAATACTGTATATATTTTTGTTCCATGCTGCTTTCTTCTATATATTTCTATTTCACTTCACTAATAGGATTACGATGTAAGTATATTCTGAAGTCCTATCTAAGTATTCTATGTTGTAGACATTTATTTCATTATGTATTTTGTATGCAGTGTTTTGTATTTTCCATATTTATTTTATTTTCATATTCTAATTTTTCTTTACTAATTTTACATATTTGAAAGAAAATTTTGCAACCAATTGTCTGGCTTAAACATCAATGATTTATGCATGAGTTAATAATTTCTGTATTTAAACTTTACATTTGTTTTTGTATATAGAACAGATATAGAATTTATTCAAAAATATCAATTAATAACCAAGCTCATTCACATTTTGGTTAATTTCAAAAATTTTAATATTTAAAATTATAGCGACCACAGGCATTTAATTTATTCGCGTTTTATAATTAGAATGGGAACATGATTGAATAAAAGTTATTTTCTACCACGTAGTTTAACAAAGTGTCATTAGTGCGGCAATCTGAAAATAGCAATTTTCAGGTTGTCAGAAAATTTTATTAATGTTTTTTATTGAATGATATTTCCATTACTATAATAAAAAAACTAAATATAAAAGCAATAACAAAAAGAGTATAATAACAACAACTTTTCAGAATTTTTGAAGGGGAAGTTGTAACACTAATCATAATTTAGGTCACATGCATCATCGCGAAAAAATCCGATGGATCCACGGACTAATATCCTTATAATACAAATAACCTTAAAAGGAGCTTTACATATCGCGAATGAAATGTTATTTTTTATTGAAAAAATTATTTTACAATCCGGTTTCATTGTGCATTTCCAGTGTTTTGATAAAAAAAAACTAAAATTCATGCTATTTAAAATTTTATTTTATAGCAAAAATCGAATGAAAAATTTTAAATAGCATGAATTGTAGTTGATTTTTATCAAAACACTGGAAATGCACAATGAAACCGGATTGTAAAATAATTTTTTCAATAAAAAATAAGCATTTTCACTTTTGGAGAAAAAAATGTAAATTTTTTTACGTTCGTATACATCATTCTTTTTACTTCCATTATGCTAGAAGAGAATGTAGTAGACGATTAATGTTTTTATATTTGATACAAAAGCTATGCATGCTACAAAGTTAATGTGAATAGTCTCTTGCCTAACTGTATTTATATTTGTATATAAAATATTATTGTTTAAACGGACTTGAGTTTTTGAAAGAGACCTCTAGAGACTCGAATAAAAGACAAAATATAATGATAAAGTATATATATATAAGAAAGCAGAAAAAAGCATATATATATATATATATATATATATATATATATATATATATATATATGCTTTTTTCAATTATTACTCTAGAGGGGTATGGCTGGGGCTTAAATGGAAGCCACCTAGCGTTCAGACAAGCGTTTGCAGCCTATAATAGAGAATAATCTAAAAAATTGTAATGATGCACAAGAAAGTTTTAATCAAAAAAAAATTTTTTTTTTCAATAAAAAATTATTATTTAGATTTCATTGGGTAAGAATCCAATATCGTTGTATTGTTACGTATGATACAAATTTATGAAAATTCGTATCATTGTTGTTTACTTACAAATTTTTGTACACTGTGTTTCCATTTTTTTTAAATTGAAAATTTTGGTACACAATTTTTTTCTCTTATATTACCTATGTAATATAATAATAGTTTTTATCTGAAAAATCACGTCAAAATCATAAAAATCAAAATTATCGTTTGCGTACAGCTAAATAACTATTGTTCTTCTCTATTATAGGCTGCTTGACCAATCGCTTGACTGCAAGCTTGGTCGCCTCTACTTAAGCCGCGTCCTTAGTCGAAGAATTTTTCACGATATATCTATAAACAAAATTTCAATTGCTACTAGCATACTTTTTTCGAAAAAAAAAATTCTCAATATTCATTCCGTTTTCATGTCAAGATTTAACATACCAAATTTAATAGCATTTGGATAATTATTTTTATCTTCTACTTTAAATAATGTAATTTTTTGTTGTTGTTATGTTGTACTTTAAAAATCAATATTTGAAAATTTTTTTATTGTTCTTTTATAAAAATTTTGATTTATGATATTTTAATTCAGTTTGTATTTCAAGTACACAATTTTCATAAAGATATCATTAAAAATAAATTAACTACAGTTTTTTTTTTTTATTCAAATAAATATTGGTAATGATTTGTATACCGCAAGTAGTGTATTAATGTAATGTTTTATGTGGATAATAAATACAAAGTTGTATGTATTTAAGGCATTTCATAATTTTCAGACAAGTGTTAAAAAAACAAGTCAGGGGCGGATATATGGCCTGGCGCTTCTAGCCATTGCAAGGAGTCTTGATTCATATTATCTATTATCTTTCCTGATTATATATTTTCTAAATTTAATTTTATTCCACACAAATGAAAAAATTTTTAACTAGTAGGTAATAAAGAGTGCAAATTTATTAAAGTTATTCTCCCGATTGCAAGAAAACTCTTTATATATTTTTTTCTACACTTCTCACACGTTGGATATTATTAAGAGATGGTATTAGCAAGTTTCTCTCTGCAGATTCGAAAAAAACGTAAATCCAAGAGTCGTTAGTAGATATGTTTTTATAAGCAAAACATTCTAATTGGATATTATTAAATAATTATATGCTTGAAAATGATGAAATGCCTGCGTTATACGCATAATATTGTTTTAGTTTTTATGAATATATACCACTATTAATATTGATGAGTACAGCTGGTTGCCACTAAATAATTTATTTTCATAGAAATAATAATCATTAGTGGTAAACAGTATGTCAAAATAATCAAATGTGTATAACTGCCTATGTTAATTGGATATTCAATAATTTTATATTCCCCGATTTATTTATTCTATTGTTTTTAAAGATATTTTATTTTTTTGGTTCAAAAATGTACGGTTGTGACGGTTGAAAAATGTACATTCATAAGCACTCTCACTCTCAATTCGTCTCAAATAAGAATATTATTAATGAATAATATTAAAATTAAATAGGATAATACTGTATATCAATCGATTTTTCTGCTTTTCTTTATATGGACCGTAAAATAGTTTTAAGTCAGGCTGTCTCATTTTCCAAGGTTTATTTTGAAGAAACGTGATAGGTATTTCAGTCAGTTTTAAAGATAGAGGAAAATTAATAAAAAATAGAGGTGGAAAAACTCTGTGAATAGCATATGAAAATTATTGAAAATAAATATGTTTAGCGAATGAATTTCACCAATAACAGAATTTAACATTTCACACGAATGACCAATTGGTTGAAATACGATCGTGATATTGCATGGAACATCCCAATTTTTTTCTCGATTTTACTATTCGAAAGTATAAAACTTATGGTTACTTTGTAATTCGTCGGATATATTGGCATCTATGAACAATCTAGGCTGATAATAAGTAGTTACATTTTCTTTACCGTTTACTGATGTTATGTCAATATTTTATGTGACTTATTCGAAATATCTTTTAATGGTTGTATTTAGGAGATACAAATGTTTCATTTCAACATTACGTCCTTATTTCAGTTTTTATGCATTTGCAGTGATTTTACCTATCGTGTTGGAAATATCTTACACGTAGAATTTATTCAGAAAATATGGTAGGCGACAAAAGGGCTGAAAATATCTTTGATTGCGGAAATAACATATGAATGCTATGATGGCTATGCGTTCGTCTCATATATTTCCCAGCACTTTTAAGCTTTCTTCAAGATATAAGCAACGTATTTTCTTCTATCATCATTTAAGGCCAAAAATTTGTTAAAATTGTTAGAAACCAGTTGCGTTTTGTTTTATATTTGTTTGTGCCTAATTTCAGCAGATTCTACAAAGGACTCGTTTCAGAAGTGTGTAATAATTTTGAAACACTTAAAATTTTTTAATACATGTAATCGCCCAACGCACTTTCGAAATCGATGTAGCTGATGTGTAAGTTTATTTTGAAAAGGACTAATAAAACTTTAAAATTCCGCCTAATCCAAATTAAATTGACGATGCGGTGCACACTGGAGAAACTTGCTCCATGAAACGGGTTTCGTGAAACATGAAACACTGAAACTTGCAACAGATATTTAAGATTGACACAGGTTGGTGCACACAGTGTTGATGAATCTTTAGTTTCAGATAACCGTCTTTTTATAAATTCAATTCGTTGAATTGCTTTCTTGTTGCTTCAGTCTCACTGTTTAGTTGTATTTTATTTTATTATAAAATACACTTGGACTAATGTTATAAGTGTTTTTTGTGATTAGCGGATTCACTACTTCTAACAATCGATAAAAAAGTGCTTCCACATCTGAAAAAATCCTAAAATTTATCAGGATCTCTGCTTACATCGCAAGCTGCAACAAAACAGCTGTGCTATCGATCCCTGTTCATCGTGTGAATCCAGTACTTGCGTTTTTTCTTGTCTCATCTTAGCCATCACCACAAAACTGATGGTACTCGTTTCAATTTCGATGCGTCTGTGTACTCGTTTCAATAAAATAGCTTTTTAGAAACTCATTACATAAAACCAGTTTCATGAAACAAGTTTCTCCAGTGACGGTGCACACTGCCTAAGTAATATTTTCTATATTATCCAGTATAAAATTTATGAAAACTGATCATATACTTTACGTAGTTTATACATATATAAACAAAACCTCACACATTTTCACATTTACAGTCTTATAGGAAAAATATATAAATACGTAATGGTCAAAATGTTTTAAACATACTGTAGAATAATATGGCGTTTAAAATGATTTTATTTCCATTCTATATAACTACCATTTTAATAATGATTGCAGTAATATAGTTGAATACAATAATTTTAAAACGAGTGTATTATTTCATATAAAATTTAATATATTTGCGAAACGTATATATACATTTCAAATTAATCACTTGGAAATTATATCAATTAATTTTGTAGTATTTTGCAATTTTTTGTTTTCATAAATATTTTCCAAAAATAATACAATGATATTATAACGTATATGAAAACCAATTAGTTCTCTTGGACTATTAAATAGTGCAATGCTATGCAATTTATTTCCATTTACATTTTAATTATCACCCCCCAGCAAAACATCAGCTGAAAAAGGTGGATACAAAAGTAAACATGAAATACAAAAAATATAACGCAGTGATCCAAACAACTTCGAACAATCAAAAAATTCAAAAGTATTTTCGAAAATGTTTTTATCTCCCACAATCTTATTAATAACCATTTTTGTTCAAAGTATTTATTGAACAACTATCTAATTTTTCATGAATTTAAATCACTAATTAAAAACACTTACACGTGAGATGAAAAACTTTAATTTTTTGACGATTTTAAAAGACTGAAATAGATTTTTATCTCATAGCTCACACGATAGGATACATTAAACTAAATAGGTAGCCAAATTATTAGCTTAGAGAAGCTGTAATTCTAACTAAAATATATTTAAATAAATTTTTGTTAAAACTATTTATAGAATTTTATTATCCATACAATTTTAGATTTTTATATAAAATGAATTTTTGGTCGCAGTCTATAGGGAATTACTAACTCTTACATACCAACTTTGAGTTTATTTTAATTGCTAATTATAAATTTTTATTATTTTTTTTAGTAACATCTGTAGATATATTTTTATTAAATAAAACTTAAAATTTTAAATTGAGTAGTAATTAAATATTTAATTACCACTCGCATCTCAATACCTTAATAAAAATGTCCGATTACATCCATTTGAAATTGATTCGAAATAAATTGGAAATGAATCAGATTTAATCAGAATTTTGAAAACTTATTCATACCGATTAAAAAATTTGAATGGATTTTAAGCGGAAATTTTTATTTGGGTAAATGCAGTTATTATCTCAATAGGCATGCATGTATTTATTAACAAATAACTTTAATTAACTTTTTATATTCCTATTGTAATAAGATAAAGTACATAGGAATTAAAAAATTTTCTGCTTACCTCCAAATTTGTTTTCTCATATTTCGAATGCTTAATATTTTAATGGTTTACCAAGTAAACTGCATGTTTATAATTAAATTACGTTTTTTTTTTTCGATGTATCTATAATAATTGAATATAATCTTTTTACTAATGAAAATATTTCTTTTCAGATACGGATAACCAACGAGTGATTATTTTAGTAAAAGATGTTAATGATGAACCGCCATATTTTATTAATCGACCATTACCAATGCAAGCGGTTGTTCAATTAAATGCACCACCAAATACACCAGTTTTTACTTTACAAGCTCGGGATCCAGATACAGACCATAATATTCATTATTTTATTGTACGAGATCGAACAGGTGGACGTTTTGAAGTAGACGAACGATCTGGTGTAGTACGAACACGTGGTACAGATGTTTTTCAATTGGATATGGAATATGTATTATACGTAAAAGCTGAAGATCAAAATGGTCGAGTTGATGAACGACGATTTCAATCGACACCAGAAGAACGATTATCAATTGTTGGTGGAAAACGTGCACCTCAATTTTATATGCCAAGCTACGAAGCTGAAATACCAGAAAATCAAAAGAAAGACTCAGAGTAAGTATTTATGAAAATAATGGTGGGTTTTTCGTAGGTAGGGGATGCGAGTGGCCGGACGCATTATCTATATGATAGGTGTCTTGTGATTTATAGACCGGGGAGGTGGGCGCTAAATGACACTTTTGCCTCGAGCGATAAAAAATGTAGATCCATCCCTGTTCGTAGGTAAAGACCCATTTTTGAGACCCTTAGAGCGTTGCGTGAACTAAAAATTGTTCTCTCTTACAATAAAAAAAAATTGATTAGGAAATATATAAAAATAAAATTTTCGCCTGTTTTATCTAAAACTTTTTTTTAATAATAAATATTTGAAATTTCAATATTTTATAACTCACATTTTGGTCATCATTTTTTTAAAGGTCACGTTAAATCTGCAAAAAAAATTGGGATACATGTTTTTTTCAAATTGGAAAACATTTTAAGCTTTCGAGGTATTTATTGTATCTAAAAGTTGAGGCTTTTAGAACATTGACGTCAAACCCTACAAACTAGCTTCACTTTATGGAGACATTATCAGATTGCTTGTATATTTTTCGGTCAATTCCAAATACAAGTAATCTATGACCCAAACGACGACTGATTCAACTGTTTTAGAAAAATGCGCAATTTAAAAGCCCATTAACGGTCGTTCTGTATTTTCTCAGAATCATAGATGAAAATAAGACAATTTTTATTAAAACACAAATTTATCTTAAAATAACTTTAGAAAAAGGATTTTTTTATCTACTCCTATACGTTCCATTGATTTTTTATCTGAATCTTCTGAGTTATTTTTCTGTATTTAACTTAAGTACTGCTTTTATATAAATCAAAAATTAATATCAATTCGCTTTTTGTTTTAGTATAATCTCGGTGAAGGCAAAATCTTTCGCCGATCGTGAAATACGATACACTCTAAAAGCGCAAGGACAAGGAGCAGGAACTTTTAATATTGGACCTACATCTGGAATCGTTAAATTAGCAAAGGAATTAGATTTTGAAGACTTGCGACAACCTCATGTATATTCATTAGTTGTAACAGCTACAGAGGATTCTGGAGGATTTTCAACATCAGTTGAGGTAATTTTCGTATTTCATATTTTTTGATTTCCTTAAGATTAACTTAATTTATTTTTTTAGCTTACAATACGAGTGACAGACGTAAATGACAATGCTCCTAAATTCGAATTGCCAGATTATCAAGCCCATAATGTTGATGAAGATATTCCACTGGGAACAAGTATTCTAAAAGTAAAAGCGATGGACAGTGACAGTGGTGCAAATGCAGAAATAGAATATTTAGTTTCAGACGATCATTTCAGTGTGGATTCAAGTGGAATTATTACAAATAATAAACAACTTGATGCTGATAACAATAATGCGTACTATGAATTTGTAGTAACAGCAAAAGACAAAGGAGAGCCATCAAAAACTGGAACGGCAACTGTTAGAGTTTACACGAAAAATAAGAATGATGAAGAACCTAAATTCTCACAACAAGTGTATACACCAAATGTTGATGAAAATGCGGGACCAAATACATTAGTAACCACGGTTGTTGCATCTGACAAAGATGGTGATAATGTACGATTCGGTTTTGTTGGTGGTGGAACAAATTCGGGTCAGTTTGTGATTGAAGAAATCACTGGTGTCATACGATTACATGGAAAGTCAATATCATTGGATAGAGATAAGTATGAGCTTAATGTTACGGCTATGGATGACGGTGCATGTTGTGCGAATGGTGATTCAACAATTCATACAAGCACGGCAGTAGTTGTTGTGTTTATAACTGATGTTAATGACAATAAGCCAGTATTCAAAGATTGTGGGACTTATTATCCAAAAGTGGAAGAAGGTGCTCCAAATGGCTCTCCAGTAATAAAAGTACATGCAACAGATGAAGATAAAGGTGTTAACGGTCAAGTGAAATATTCAATTGTACAACAACCAAACCAAAAAGGAACCAAATTTACGGTTGATGAAGAAACTGGTGAAGTATCAACAAATAAAGTATTTGATCGTGAAGGCGATGATGGCAAGTTTGTGTCGGTGACTGTAAAGGCTACCGATCAAGGTGAACCGTCTTTAGAAGGTGTATGTTCATTCACAGTTGAAATAACGGATGTAAACGATAATCCTCCATTGTTTGATCGACAAGTAAGTATCAATAAAGTGATAATAAGAGGCGAACTGTGGAGTATAACCATCAAAATGTTGGATTGACAGGCTTTATCAAAGTATGTTATTAGAAAAATCAAGATTTATTTTCAATTTTAAAGATTTCAAAACTTAGTACTATAATTTAATAGAATACCTCGTTTGAGAACTTAATAATATACGTTAATAAGGTATTTTACTGCTTCAAAATTTGCTTTATTTCAAAGTGTGATACTTGACTCAATACAATAACAAAATTCGAATATTAAATTAAAATTGAATCAAAAACGCAAAAGTTATAAGCTCTCAAATATTATTTTCTTGTTCTTTCTTGATAATTTTGTTTTGGATGTATTCTCTCTGGGGAAACTGTATAATGGACATCATTACATACTATCACTATCTTTGTTTAGTTATCAATCTTCTCGTTAATTTAAAGTTATCGATATCGAGGCATGATTTATATATTCCACAGAAACAGTGGTCTATAATAAAATTCTAAGCAATTAATTTCAAAGCGGCTTTGAATTTATTATAATTAAATCTGTTGTTAGTTTCCTTAATATTTACAATTTATACCAATAATTACATTAGTTGAAATTGTTAATGAAGAACGACAATAGGCAAATTATCAAAAGTGACT
This sequence comes from Chrysopa pallens, assembly GCA_020423425.1. Classification (NCBI taxonomy): domain Eukaryota; kingdom Metazoa; phylum Arthropoda; class Insecta; order Neuroptera; family Chrysopidae; genus Chrysopa; species Chrysopa pallens. The sequence goes on from CM035591.1 coordinate 72,097,282, forward strand.
CTTGATAGATAAAGGAACCCATTTAGTTTGTGGTTTGTGTTTCCGGAGGCACTGGCCAGTTTGCCACCAATTATTGTATAGTACCTATACTTACTATATGGTTTATGTTTCGAAAGTATTTGGAGTTACAGGGCAGTAAGTTATGACGTCATCAATCGCTGCCATATTGTGTTGGTTTAAGGCGGGCGCACACCATCAGATATTCTGGTCATAATTTCTAATCAAAAAAGCCGATGTAACTAAATAACATGTATTTTATATTAAGCATCAGATTTTCTGATCAGAAAATCTGATGGTGTCCGCCTATTATCAGAATTTCTTATAAGAACATATAACGTTGTTGTCTTATGTAGGCCATCTGTTAGTTAAAAAAGTAACTAATGAATTTATAGTATTTGAAAGTTCATTGGTTCGTTGTACGTACCCTATGACATGTGTTTGCTTTAAATTTTTGTCTGATGTATGATTAGATTTTCTTATAAGAATTTCTTATAGGACTGTCCTATGGTGTGCGTCGACCATCAGATTTTCTGATCAGATATTCGGTTTGCACTTGCTCTAACTTATGGCCAGTGATGGCATAAATGTATGATATCATGGTTATTCTTGATTATATGTGTGGGGTTTTTTGCTTGTTGTAGGTATCATGATGTTGTAGAACTTTTGAAACGGATACAATCCATGATGCCATCATATCTTACTGCCAAGCAAGACCAGCATCTATCAAAACATAGCCATTATACATATTTAGCTTCTGTTTGTAGCCTTGATGTTATTTCTGGCCAGTATGGTATGATGCCATCAAATACGATATTTAACTTTCCATAGATGATATCATAATTTACTGCCCAGTAATACCATCATGATTCGGAACATACACAAGATCCGAATTGGCGGTCGTCATTAAGGAACTCAATATTAATTGTTAAAATTATGAAAGAAATTCAGATTGCGATAAAACATTATGGAATTCTCATTATTATACCACAATTATTTTCTAATTATGTTTTATTTCATCAATTAAAGAACTTTTAATTCACAAACAGGAGACACTTTTTTTATATTAATTTTTAATATTATTAGTAGTATTAGAATTATGTTAAACATCTTACATTCTCGAATACGCCGTATTAGATAATAAGTCGTATTTGACTCACTAAAAATCCTAGATTGTCCAGGATCTAGGATTTAAAATGCCCAGAATTTGATTGTTTAAAAGATTAAAAAAAACAAAAGTTTGCTGTTCGTGAATTAAAGAAAGATTCTTGAATTGAAGAAATAAAAATTTTTTTAGTCAAATAACCTTGGTATATAATAATAAGAGTTTGATTATGATTGAGAATTTTTTAAATAATTTTATTAATTAACATTGAATTTATTAATAGATATCACAGTCTAATTAAAATGCCTGAATGTCAAAGTGTCATACTTACATTAGGTACAGTAGATACTAGATCAATAAGTATGCTGTAAATGAGTTTGTATATCTTTCAAAGTTGTGTATCTTTGTCTGCAGATTGTTAACCATTTCAATGAATGTAATGGCCATTGATTTTGCTATAAAAAATTTAAAGTTTCTTATAAATTTATTGCTTAGAATTTTGTTCTAAATATCAATGTTTCGGTGGAATGTATTAATCAACCCCCAGGCAATGCAGAATACCTCAAATAAACGAAAGGGTTATTTCGCCAATAAAATATTGTAAGAACTTTTCTCTACATCATTGTTGTATTCAAATATCGTTATTATGGTGTTTTACTAAAGGTACACACTTTGAGATGAACATCAAATAATTTATTATTATTTACAGTCTCTAAGATAAAGATATGAAAATTCTGAGTAACTATTAGACAAATATAGTTACTTATAGTTACTTTGACATTTCGACCATTTTAACTTTCAATCTTAAGAATTCAAAAATTTATATACAGTGCTTCTGATTTTGTGTAGAAAGTATTTTCCTGTAATTCTTATTCTAAAACATAATAATAGAAAGATAATTACGCGCATTGTATATAAAAAAATATTGATTTAATAGAGATAAAAATGGATATACGAAAACTGTAGTCAATCTTTGGTTTGAAATTGTTCATAATAACTACGGTTTATCTCGCTTCGGAATAAAAAGACTCATAAAGTTCAATGACAAATCTAATTCATAATAAATTAATAACTTGATTTAAACTAATTTTGTTTTTAATAATCACAACTTTGAAGAATTAGTTCTTTTGTTGCATATATAAGGGGCTCTTAGGATTCCAGTTCGCCTCTGGTGATAAAATTTTATTCAACACTTTACATCTTTGATTTTGATTTGCAATATGAACAGTTGTCAGCATCTTAAAATAAAATCATTTCTTTTTAGAAATACGTTGAAAATGTAAAACAAGATGCTAGTATTGGTACAAATATTTTAAGAGTATCTGCCTCTGATGAGGATGCTGATAATAACGGTGCTATTGTTTACACTTTAAGCGCACCAACAAATTCAATGGATTTAGAATATTTTGAAATTCAACCCGAGTCGGGTTGGATTGTGTTAAAAAAGCCTTTAGACGTAAGTGTCATATTTCATTGTGTTTTTATTTAATTTTATGATTTTTTGATTTAAAATATTATTTCTTGATGAAAATTAATAAGATGGTATTATTGGATATATATAAATAAATATAAAATAATATGTTAGGTTAGAGAATAATTTAATTCAGGTTGGACGTGTGCGTGTGGCCAAAGAAAAAAGGGCTAGATTTATGTGGAACGAGGCAATATTGTGTTCAACATTTCATGTGATCAACGGCAGAGCCCTGATGTAGATAGCGCTTGTTTCTTCCTTTCAGCACACATTACATTCAGTTGCTCTAATAATATTATAAATCTCACCACATTATTTGATGAGATTTCAGCAGTAAGCACTTTTATCTTGTCCTGTATTGTTTTTATGATCAGTTTCGTTTATACGGCACACCCGCATTTTACAGCTAAAACAAAACCTTTTTCAATAAAACAATTTGGTTATCGTTTATTTTGTTATACAAAAATTTATTTTGAAGCTGCTGAATTTTTTTTTATAGCGACACACTTCGCACCTCGTTTGTTGTAGTCGTTACGGCAGCATCGAACGTAATATCGGGCAATCTTTGGATTTTTTTTACAGGCGATAATCATGGATAATTTTTTTGTGCAGCGGATTTTTGAACACATATTTTTTGTTTTTGTGTGTGGAATAAACAATTTTTTTCTTCTGATAATAATTTTTGATTGAATATTTTTGTATGTGAATTTTTTTGAAATGATTTTTTTCCAGGAGCTGTAATTATGTTTGTGGCACTGGCTACCGATATCATAATATATTAAAAAAACATTTGATGATTTTAATATTTATTGAATTTTGCATCGTGCGTTGCGTTTCCAGAGAGTTTTAGCCAAATTTTTGAGTCCCGGGGTTTTTATATTAATGGGCAATGGCACTCTCTGACCACGCATCTCAACGATATGTATAACATAATTGTGACATTTTTCCTTCTGTGTTTGGGGCGATACCGCTATTCGATTTGCCGGTATTTCATTCGGTCAAATAAAATATTTAACACAAAGAAAACGTCCATCGGGTTTTTGAAGGTCGTTGGCTTAAAAAAATAAATCGGGTCAAGGAGGTCCATGGATTTTTTTTGCACATCCTTCTTGTTCCCAACATTTAAACCACCCGCCCCATGGTATAATGAAATAATTTTTTATTTTTTTTTTTAATTTTTTGGAAAGCTCAATAATAATTTTTTATTCTGAACTTTCTCGTATTTTTTCAATCTATAAATTGCATGCAATACAATTTTACCTTCGAGCCTGCTTTAAAATGTTATGATATGATTTTAAGTTCGTTTTCATTTTGTTGAATTATTTTATTTATTTATATATATAATGTATTTCTATAATTGTTGTGTATGGTTTTTTGATTTTTGGTTTTTTCTTTTAATTTAATTGCACCATTTCTGTTCTTCGGCATTGCCACACCGTCCACGCCAGGGATGTTTTTCAGTAAGTAGGTACAGACAAAAAAATACGAAAACAAAACAAAACAACAATATTAGTTAAAGACATTTGGATTTGTTATCTAAAAAATTCTAAAACCATCAAATTAAAATATAATAGAATCTAAATTTATTTTTATGTATTATTTTATAAATGTATGTATAGTAATTCGGAGTTTCAGGCTTTATAAAAAAAAATTTACTATACCATAATCTTCGATGATTGTGTGATTTAAGGAATCTTTGGATTTACAGAAAACAAGAAATAATAATAATACAGATAAAGCCAAAACTAAAAACTAAAATTTATATTAAAAAATTTTGCTTTTCAGTTTTTAATTAATTATTTATTATTATTGAAATTAATTAAATGTTGTATATTTTTTAATTTTCGTTTTTAAATTTATTTTTTTTATTATAATTATTATTTTAATTTGTTGTTATAATTTGCTCCATGTTCCCTGACCATTCCCTCTTATGTTTTATGGTGATATAGCGTGACAGGTATCGTCTGCGCGTGCGGGCCTCAGATCGGGGCGAGCCGCCCTCCTATGCGGACGTGGACGTTGAATTAGACGTCGTAGACAGGAACAATAAACCACCTCTGTGGGATGCTAGTGTGTACGGCCCCATACACATCAAAGAAAATGTCACAGTCGGTCATGTAGTGACATCGGTGAAAGCCAGGTTGGTATAACGTGTGGAGATGCTGCAGTGATTTTAACAGCGTTATTTATTAACTATTTATATTTAATTATTGTTTAAACGTGTGGTCATAAATGTATAATATAGTTTGTGAACCACTGTTAAAACAAATAACACAATGTATGAAGTGTGGACCACGTAGCCGTTGGGATGGGATCGTAATTTGTTTTATCTATAGAAAAAGAAAATTTAATGGGATGGGACGCGTCGCGCTATGGGGAAAAGTTACGTGGACCATTTGCTTCATTCAATCATACCCTTTTTAGTACTGTAAGTTAATCAAATATTCCCTTTTCTCCATCAAACTACAACTCCGCTCTCTCGTCCGATTGATTATATTAATATTTATAACATTAGTTTGAGCCTTCACACTAACAAACTAACGGCGTGGTTTTGTATTGTTCCATTTATATATCTACTTCTAAAAAATCAACCAATCAAATACGATAAACAATAGAGAGAGACATACAAGCTGGAAGCCATGGCTCAAGACAAGGGGTATCCACCCTTGTCCAGAACCGTGGAAGTACAGATAGATGTTGTGGATCGCGCAAACAATCCGCCCGTTTGGGATCATACAGTTTATGGCCCCATCTACATAAAAGAGAATCTCCCAGTTGGGGCAAAGGTTGTGTCAGTCAAGGCCAGGTCAGACTCAACAGTCGATGTGTTTTTTTATTTTTAATTATATATTTAAATATTTTTTTTTTAATATTATTATCCTGCACGTCACGAATAAATATATTATTGGTCTGTTTTTAATTTTAATTTAATTTTCTCATTTTTAATTTTTATTTATTTTTTTATTTAAATATCAGTGCACGCAAACTACCCTTTCTTTTTAATTAAAATAACATTACTATTAAACTTTTAATATTCCCGCTCAAAATAAAATATTACTAAGTATTTGTCAATTTAAAACGAAAGAAAATATTAACATGAGATGTAATATTATCACAGTTATGCAATATTGACTGTGATATAATATTGTCCTTTAATTTTCCTGGCACGTATACCAAAATATACATCGACCTATTGCACGTATCCTGCCATGTCCAACACCAACTGTTAACCGTTCCTAACTCACCCTTATAAAACACCCCATGATGGCATATAATTGGATGTTGTTGTCGGGTTCGCAATAGCAAGAATAGCACGCTCGGGCAGGTCGCAGGTCACGTTTAATGCTTGTGGGGCTCACACATTTTCGGTTTTCACTTCTAACAACAACATTCAGTGGTATGTCTGATATTAGACAAAGGCAAAATTTTTTTGTAAGCCTTGGTGTAGACTTAGAACATTATCAACGCTTCACGTTGATCATGATACAAAATTTGTTACTTTTTTTTTGTTCAGCATTTGCAATAAAATAAATGATCGCTTTGTTATTTTGAAACTTTATATGAATATCTATCGTTCAATTTTATTTTTGAAAATATTAAAATCTTATCTCATGTATTAAATGCCTTGGCATAAAGATCTTTGAAATGTTTTACATTTTAAAAGAAATTATGTGTCACAAAAAATTGACAAAATTGACATCATCCAATAAAGACATAATAAGTTTGGGGTATTCGAAATTTTATAGTGTAAGAAGATTTCGGTTTGATTAATTTTTTATGTTTGAAAATTTTTATTTAATTAATTCAATTTATTTAGTTTAAGTATCTTTTAGACAAATTTAAAAATTACTAGTAATTATATATTCCTTTTTGATTGGCGATTTTTGAATTCAGACTTATTTTCACCACTATTAGTTTAAGTACAGGTAGATTGGTGGGTATATTAACAATGTAAAATTGTCTTTTCAGAGTAAACTTGATTAGATATATTCAAGTTTAAGATTTTTCTTATTAAAAAATACTCATGGCAAACATTAATTCAACCAAATTGTAGTTTGGAGTATTTAAAATCGTATTCCTATAAAATGACAACGGATTTCATATCGTTTAGTGCAATACAGTTTAAATATCTATTACGTGTATTGCATAAGCAGCTTAAAAATACAATATATAGCTGGTATTCATATTGATACCATGAGATATCTTTAGCTTACAAAGATTATTTTTCATCACTTTCTTGAAAACGTAGTTTTACATGTAATATCTATGGGGATAATACATAATGACGTCAGTACACTATCTTTATCTAATTAAGATTTTAGCACTTCCATACTTTGCTTATTTTTAATGATTAAAAAAAAAAAAACTACTTCAGTTACCTGTTCGCGAAGTAAAAATGAAAAAATTTTTAGTCAAATATCCAATTAAAACCATAATGTGTATCAGGAATTACCGAAACCTATAAATGATTACAAATCAGCATTTCTGGAAGAAATACAAACTTTGGTGTAAAATAAAGAAAATAAAAATGTTTGAATTTTTTATTAAATTTTTTTATTTATTTACGTCAATTTTCTCGAGCGCGCACTATTTTTTGCGATTTTTCTGTAGTATGAATCTTTTATTAACGTAGCGTTTCGTTCGACTATGGCGATTAATCGATAAATATCAATTTTTAAATTTGCAATATACATACAATGACAAAGATCCCGAAAAATGATAAATTTTAGTGAAAAACTGTCTATAAAAAAAGAAGTCTATCTCTAAAAAAATTATGTTTTATCCTAAAACCGTGTTTAAAGAGACAAAAATCAATTTAGGAATAAGTATTTTAATAAAGATTATGTGTAAACGGGTAAATTGACACTAAATCTGTATAGCTTTACATTAAACAATACGATTTTTTTTCGTTTTGTGAAAAATATAATAAAAATAAAAGGAATCACTTTTTATCTCCATTAAACTTATCACACAGTAAAACTGCTGTTCCCAAAAATAATAATAAAAATTCGACGTTAGTTAAAATGAAAAGGTCTATTCGATTATATTTAACAAACACGCTTTTAAAATAAATCACAAATCGGGATACTTTATGAAAAATGTTTTTAACAAAATTAAATTACATTCACAAAGATCATTGTTGTAAATGCTGAATGAAATATTTTTCTGTTTTTGAAAAAATTTAGGATAGATGTTTTTTTAAAAAATAAATATCATTTTGACTATTAATAAATAATCTACATAGAAAATCATTTGCATGTTGCATTTGGTACATGTATGCCTTTGAACAAAAAAAATAAAATAAAATAAAATAATAATAGTAAAAAAATAAAATAAATAAATAAAAATAATTAATTCTCAGTAATTACAAAAATTGATTAACAACAATTCAAAATTAAATGTTTTTATATGTAATTTTGAATAATTAACATTGAGTTAGAAAAGTAATAAAAACATTTTTTTTTTTTGGGAAAAGTGCTGCATGTAGCTATGTCAAATTTTTTTACATTGTATAAATATTACTCATTTGGCTGATTTTTCAAATTTCATATTTTTTTTTTGGGCATATTTGACCGAGCATTTTTGATATGCAATTTTTTTATGAAGTACATATTTTTACACGTTTTTTTATTTTTACCTGCAATTAAGATTGTAGAATAGAATTAAAACAAAGTAATTTTATATATAGTTCTGGTATTGAAAACAATCCAACGGTTTTCTACCGGCTAATGCCCGGTTCAACTGCTCAAACAAATAAATTTCATACTTTCTATCTGCAACAAAGAGCGGATAATGGATTTACTTGGGCGGATATAAAAGTTAATCATCCGCTCGATTATGAAACTGTGCGAGAATATAATTTAACAATACGTGTTGAGGTAAATTTTTTTATTTATATATTAAAAAAAAGAATTTATTATACATTAAAACTTATTATAAATTAGAACAATGGGGCCCAACAACTAGCATCTGAAGCTACAGTCTTCATTATGTTAGAAGATGTGAATGATGAAATTCCACTCTTTACTGAACGTGAACAAGAAACTGTTCTGGAAGGCGAACCAATTGGTACCAAAGTCACTCAAGTAAATGCTATTGATAAAGATGGAACTGGTCCTAACAATGTGGTATGTATTTGACATATTAATGAAATTATCTAATGGTCGTTCGAAATATTAGTTTATTTTTAGACAAAATTTGTTTGGTTGAAATTATATTTTAATATTAAAGGCCTAAAAATATTAATGAAATTATCTAATGGTCGCTCGAAATATTAGTTTATTTTAATCCAAAATTTGTTTGGTTGAAATTATGTTTTAATATTAATGGCCTAAAAAACTTTTCATAAGTAATAAAGGAATACTGAGTGTTATTTTATAAAAATAGATAATTCGTAATGAAATAATATCACGGATTGATGTCTTTCCACCTAGGCCTTAGCCATTTTGTTGGTTTTTAATTTTTATCAATACGAATGTCATTTATGCTGGTCTGATATCGAAATAATTAACATGTGTGAAACTGACAACACAAACCAAATAGGGTATCTGACTGATTCTAATTTTGCGTTATTTCCCCTCAACAATTAAAACTCTTTAATTGAAGCAATAAAAAAATTTAGTCCGGTAGCCTATTCAGATATGTATAAACATATCCCATCCAGACACCAACTAAACATATATCACTTAGACCTTCAGTTTAACGACGCCGTAAAAATTTTAAAATATTCAAATTGTTCTTATTTTAAGTTAAGAACTAATCATGTTGAAGACTGTAATCGAATATTCTAAAATTAGTCACTTAAAACTTGCCGAAAAAAAGACTTATTGAATAAATACTCTAGACCCACACTTGTTATTTTTCATAGTAAGTTTGCAATCTTCTAACGTATGCTGCTTTTGTAACGTAAGTTGCAGTGTCGACTTGAAATTGGTGGTCGCGTTCGCGATAATACTTAAAGTTCCAACATATTAATGCATTGTCATTCGAAAATCTGTATAGTATACTATGCAACTTAAAAGGGACTGAAATCGGTGTACTCAATTTACTTACAGCTTGCTGACTTTACCACTTGTAACTTACTTAATGATTCATGTTTTTCAAATCATTCGTGCATTAATTCGATAAAAGTGAAGTTTAAGTCAACTTTGTGACTTTGTAATTTTGCTCTAGTTTGATTTACTATTTTTAACACGTCATTAACAAAACTCAGTGTATATAGCAATTTCAAGCCGTGTTAATGTGTTTAAAAAGCCTGAAAGGCCATAGTTATACCCTCATGATTTTCGTAAAGTTAACATAATTCAGAAAAAAAAAAATCTCGTTAAAGTTGATTTTTATTTTTAATTAGATATTTTTAGTCGATTTTTTTAATTGGTGTAACCGGGAAAATACTTTTACTAGCTCAGTCTATTTTTTTATTCTTATATAAGTACATTATAATTAAAGCATATAGGTACAAGCTAAGACGTGTAAAGTATCCGTGATTCAATAAAAATTAGTTGCCATTTTTTATAAACCTCAAACAGTGTTTTTATATTTATATTTATTTTATTTTTTTCTTTTTTCTTTTGAAATGTGATGGTCTTTGGGTACCATCTTTGCCTACTCTATAAAATGAAAATGGATATATGTGCATATAATCATTAGTTAGTTTAGTAGCTTGAATTTATTTCTCTTATAGAAATTTTCGACGAATTATTTCAGCAAAATATAATAATAATTTTTAAATAATTTATTTATATTGTTTTAGGTATATTACTATATTGTGGACTCACCTCGTAATGAGGGAAAAGATTTCTTTGAAATCAATCAACAATCTGGAGAAGTATTCACTAAGATTGTTTTTGATCGAGAGAAGCAAGGTGCTTATGCTTTGGAAGTGGAAGCTCGTGATGGTGCCCCTTCAGCTCGTCCTAACTCTAACAACATGCCCAATTCAGGTAGGTGAACTTAATTTTTATTTTGAATTGTCTCATCAATTTTTCCCATAAAGTTATTAAACATATCACATTATTAAGAAAAATTGCATATACAAAAATTTCTCCTGAACCTTTTTTGGATAATGGCTACCTAAATATATAGGTGACTTGCATGTTTTCCGGAACATGACATATTCTGGTATATTCTACACCTAAAAACATATTGAAAATTGACATGTGTTGGCGTCATATAAGGCATCAATATATTCACTCGTAAACCTAAATCATAGTTGAGTATTCTGCCATATATCTTGTCATATCATTGTTTATTTATCTTGTTACCGTCGTCTCATTGTTTATTTGTCTTGTTACCCAAAGTTTGTAAGGTTTGATTGAGATTACTTTGACGAAATTTTATTAAAAGGTTTTGTAAAAATTTACATATTTTATAAGTAACAAATTTTGTATAAGTAATTAAATACTTTCTAATTATATCACAATATATCAAAGCACTTTTGAAAAATGGTCGACAATTTAATACTGTAAAAATATGAATAGAAATAAATCTCTTCCAATTTTGATAAAAAAAACCTCCCCATTTTTATGTTGGGAAGGTTTGACAGATTTATTAAATTTCAAAAAATACATTTTCAATATCTTAATCACACAGTTTATTTATATAACTGTGGTTGTAAGTTAATTTCATTTTTATCTTAGCTTTCTATTCCGATTTTCTATTTTCCCTAGATAGAAAATTTCCATAATAATTGATTCCAACAAAGTCTAAATGAGGTCGAATGAACGGTTTACAAGATATTGCCATTTAGAATAAATAGTGGTAGTAACGTTCGTGCTATTGTATCTCTGAAACGACAAATGATAGTTAAGATTCTTCTGAAATTCGAAATAATATTTACCAAAAAATTTTATTTTGTGAGCTAAAATAAAAGTTACTAAAACGCCATTATATTTAAAAAAATTTAAATACGACAAAAAATTTTGGTTCAGATATACCTGACAAGTAATATGGACAAGTCGATTACTTTATGCTTTCACTGTTTCCTCTGGTTTTGTGTAAATTATTTTTAAATAATTTATTTATTATACAGAAATGACTATAACGTTGTCATGTAAACGTTGCTTAATGCACTGAAAAATGTTAAGTTAACACTAAAAACTTTTACATTTGGGTTTTTTTTTGCCCCATATTTGAGTAGTTCTTTAAATACTATTTTTGGCATGAAACCATTTAAAAGAATCTCTCCCTCCTCCAACGACAAATGTATTTTGAAACCATTAATGTTTATGCATTAATACTCACAATTATAATTTTTAAATATTTATGTGAAATGAAAACAGTTATTCATATATATTTTTAATTACTGCTGTACTATTGTTGTTTATAATTTATTATTCTCTTATTAAATAATTTAATATACATTCTTAAGATATATTAATGTAATTATGAAAAAAAAAAAGAAGAAACAAATAACTCATTATGTATTTTATTTAGATAAGAAGATAAAATGCAATGAATACTTTTCATATATATAAATGGATAATAATTAATAGCTTTTGATGTTTTGTCAAATTAGGTGTTATTAATAAAAACATTATTTAATTCGTAACAATTATAATTAAATTATTTTATATTATTATTTTGTATCTACTTAATGCGGAAAAAAGGGTTTTCAGATTCATTTTTCGGTATTTATTAACAAAAGAAGTTAACGAATTCAATAGGTACTGTAATAAAAAAGTGAATAATATTAATTTGATGAGTGTTTATTCCCGTTAACTTGGTCGAATATCGAAATAAATTTTCACTTACTAAAATAAATTTATGTTTTTTATTATCTCAATTTTATAATGTTTTACGAAAACCTTACTAATATTATATTTATCAGGTTAAAATATTTCTAAATTTCAGTTTGGATTTTATTAAAATTACCTTCCAAATAATTATTATTCATTAATGTTTTTCTTTAGTGATATTAAATAAAATATAAATATCCAATTATTTTCTAAGATTTAAGACATCGTATTTTTTAAATGGTTGTAGTCTTGAAAACATACTTCTGTTATTTCTGGTGAAATTGCCAAAACGGGTGGGATTGATAATTAGACATAATTAAGAATGAAGCACTTTTTTAAAGTAATAAAATTGTTTTTTTACATTTTTCGAAATAAGTTAAGAAAATAGTCCCTTATTCTACTGCAAAAAGATACCTTTCTTTCGAATTTATTATAAAAAAGTGAACGAAAGGTATGCCATTCGAAAATTACTAAGGAGGTTCAGAATGTAAAAATGACGTGCGTTTTGCCCGTTTATTTCGAATATCGAAATTAATTTTTTGTTTGTTTTTTTTTTTTTCAAATTTGGTATTAGGGAAACATATTTTAATAATAATAAAACAATAAATGAATTGGATTAATAAAATTTTTTATGGCCGTAAATAAACTGACAATTTTGAAATGAAATATTTGAAGCTTCAGATTGCTTTAATTCGTGTTTTTATTCACAAAAATTTTCATCTCTTGTACGCTTAAAAAAAAAAAATATAATGTTTCATATCACTTTAATCTTAAGCAGCAAGTGGTTGAGAATGCAAATAATTTTTGCATTACCATATAGTTGAGTAGAGAGTACTAGCTTTGGAATTTAGTATTTTTTTTGTTATTACCTATATCCTCTTATTTATTATTCAAATACTTCTTTATTCACTGTTGATATTTATTATTTTCGATTAACGTTTTCCTGGAAAAAAATAATAAAATAAAATCTGTTTATTAAAAAATTTACATTATTTAACAATTTGAGAAAAGTAGATATTATTTAAATTGATCAATAAAAATAAACTATAAAATCTTATGATTATTTTCTAGTACAAGCATACTTTTCTGATGTTCTTACAAAAATTGTTAAAAATATCTATATTATTATTATTTTAATGATTAGGTGGCGCCCAACATTCTGATTTCTCAAATTATACTTATTTCTAATGATTATCAATTAAATTTTGTAGCATGGTATTATTTCGAACAAATATGCATGTGGGTAAAATGTGTGTTGACTATCGATTGTAATTCAAATAACTATTATTGGTTGAATGGAGCAAAAAAAAAAAAAATGTTTTGTTAACATAATATGAACTTCTATATAAGGATTTTCTAATTCTCTCTTTCTATCAAGATTTCTTTAACACCGTTTTAAAAAAATTTTGGGTGAATATAAAAAATTTATTTCCTTACAAAGTAGTGTTCGTGTATAAATTGAATTTTGAGCTACTTTCCTGTTATTTTTAAATAACTGAATGAGGTTAATTATAGACCACCCCCCCTCAAAAACGCATTCCTGAAAATGTGAGCACTTTGTGATTTTATCATATATAGGTCAAACTAACATAATAAACAATAAAAATGCAAAAACACTATTGTTCCTTTCTACCCTTAAAATTTCTACAATTTATGCTATTAGTTGATATAGCTCCTGCGAAACGAATTTTTTTATATTGAAATCAAGGAGGATTTTCATTGGAATATTACTTTATATTTGACTATATTAAATACTATTTAATTAATAATGGCCTTTTCATGGTGTTATTTAAAATAGCAACACTATTATTATGTATTTAATTAGATTTTCTTTTCCTGTTTCCATGACAAACCTAGTCTGTCACCAGATTTTGTTAGAGTAAAAGTTGTCATACACTTACGGGATCCGCGATCTTACAATTAATTTATATCCATTTTTTTATCTTTCTTTAAAGTAATTGAGTAAAAATAATAGAGAAGTGATTTGGTTTAGCATTTTAATTTGACCACGACATTTTTCTCGATAACTTTTAAAGTCGTTCGAACTATTAAAGAAAAAGAAGATAAAACTTGTTAGGCTAGACATTTAAGGCTGAAACTTTACTGGACGTTTATTGCTTAAAATGAGTTCTTTTATGAGAATTCAGTGGTAAAAAATTTGATCTTTAAGCAAACCTCGTTAGATGCCCCGAGGGTCACTGTTTATTTAAAAAAATTAACGCAATTAATTTTATTTTCAAAAGGCTCGATTCTTAATCAAACTCTGTATAACTCAGAACGTGAAGATATCATAGTAACTCCGATTTTGCAAATCGATTCGAAAACTATAATTTTCTTAATTAGGAAGCTAAAAATCGTATTTTAATGATTTTCATTGTGATGAAATTAAAAATTGAGCAAGCTTACTAAAGAAAATGTAATAATTTTTAGGCTCATGTCATAACACGCCTTTAAATGTTTAATAGTATGATAATCAGAAATACATATGACATAGGCAAAGATTGATAATATAATTAAAATTGTGATGATCGAAAATTCTTCATTGACAAAGATAATCAAATATTTTATTTATATATATATATATATATTATTTTTCCTTAAACAATTTTCTCGTCTGTCTGTTATGCTACTATACAATTTCATTCGTTTAAAATCCCATCATTATCTAGAAATATTTATAAATTACGAGTATATACAACTTCGTAATATTTCGTTCAGCATCATTTATTACTATATACTTTTGTTTGCATATTATTGTCTATTTCTATATATTGTAAACAACAATTTGTTATTTATCATAAATTTGTTATTTATGAAAAAATTAATTGAGTTCACTATTGTATATACTACGGGTTTAACGTCTTCGTGTTTCTTGTTCGTTTAAACTTGTATTTATACTGCCAGTAGTTTTTCATCTCTAGGGTTCTTATTACTCCCTATTGTATAGCTATTTCAAGATCGCCTAACATTATTGTAGACCATCATTGAAATTTTTAGTTCGTTCATTTGTCCATCTTCGTTGTCAATTTTTGCGATCTATCTTGGAATAGTAGTTTACTTATTAAGTAAGCTTTCATTAGCTGAATTAAAGGTTTTTGTTTCAAAACAAAACAGTCTGTGAAAATTTGTTACAAACAAAAGTTGTTTGTTTAAAAATAAAACACATTAGGTGATTTTATGAATACTTCTTTTATTCTTCTAGAATTTTGTTGGTGATTTTAGTATTTTAAGCTGGAATAGTAGGTATCGCTTACAAATTAACCTTTGTTTTTTTTTATATAGAGATCCATTTGAAAGCAAAATAAATAAAATATAAACAAAACATATAATTATTTTTAGAATGATTCCTATATTGTACGTAAATCCTGTAAAACACGATTGAAGAATTGATTGAAGAGTGAGGTGTTTTTGTAAGGGTTTTAATTTAATAAAAAAATGCTTGTTGCTATGCTTACGTATTTTCAAATTTTTCAACATAAGTATTTTTAACGTCTATTGATTTTGACATTGGAAGAATAGTGCTTTAACTTAAAATAAATGTATACAATGAAAAACTGTTCAATCGAAACAAAATATCCATTTAATTGGATTAAGTTTTCTGTAAAAATGTAAAGTAAAAATGTAGAATCATAATTTCAATATAATAAGTATTAAGGAAAAATTAATAAATAAATGAATATTAGAACGAAATTACAAAAGAATGGATAAAAGAAATTGAACTTTTATACATTTGTCGGTTATAAATGAATCTATCTATATCATACTTTGGGTTTTGTAACTAATGAATAGTCTTTATTTTGAATGTATCTTCTACTTTTAAAAGTATCTTCTAATTTTCGTGATCTTCGATAATAAATCAAAACCGCTTAAACATCGTTTGAACTAAAACTTGTATTTTAGGGATCTGTTTATTAATGATTTTTTGGTTAATTCAGGTGGTGTCACTTGCTCATAATTCACTCATGAGGCATTTATTATATTTTTTTTTGGACATGAGACATTTAGGTGGTGGCTTACTAATGGACAGTTTACTCTATATTTATAAATGACATGCTAGGCTTATGGACATCGGAACTAAAGAGTTTTCTTCGAAACTATAAAGAGAAAAGTTGATACACGGTTGGTGCTACATATCTGTACTATAAGACCCAAATGACCTTTGTGTATATTCTGTAATAAACTTTTCTATTTATCTACTAATTTCTGTCGCCTTCTGTTCGTATGAATTACTTGTGTACAAATAACCATAAAAAATTATTTAAGTAGGGTTTCTATTGATTTTTAATAAATATTTATACATTGTTAACTTTTCATGTTAAAAACTATTTTTATATCTATCGCATCTCATGTAGGTAATTTTCTTTTAAATACCTAATAAAAAAAACATACATTAACTGAGAACTTTACGAAAGAGTTAAAAACCTACTTATTTTGTTTTTTATGTGATGTTTTAACGACCAGAGTATCATTTCCTTACTTTTCTTATCTTTAAAATTTGACAACATATATACTTATAATAAAAACAATACAAAACAACACAAAAAACTTAACGTAAAACGACATTACACCGCCACCGTACGCCAAACCACGTCTGCTTTAATATAACTTGAGAATACACACAGAGGTCGTCACTTATATCAAGTACTATAATTAATCTCTTAAATTGTTGAAAATATAATTATATTTAAATATAAATGTATGTGTGTATATAATAATAACCTTTTGATAAAATTATAAGAAAATATAGTTTGTAAATATTATTAATGAGAAAATATTTCTGAAATTTCGAAAGGGAATGGCTGTATTGTGCAGTGGCAGGGCAAGACTTAAATTTGATGTGGATATGACATTTCCCGTGATCTTTTGATGGGGTATACATTTTTCAAAGTTTTATTCTTAAAAATATTAACATTGTACTGTAATCAACATGAAAGAAAAAGTTTTAAAAAATCAAGCATTATAGAAAATAAAAATTTCTTGTTTTTGTCCCTTTTGTCGAAAAATTTTGTCGCTGTGTACCTAACTTTTAAGTAAGGCATAAAGAGCGGAGCCTAACATCGTCTCTGATGTGTATGCTAGGCGCTTGACTGCTGAACGTTAACATTGGCTAAAGTGGACATACTAGAAAAGTTTTAACTTAAAATGTCAGAAAATCTGCTGTGCATTACTGTACTTGATATGATTTAATTAATACAACAAAAGGTTTTAAAAACATCCAAATTCAGAATTTAACGACAGTGTCTACACAAGAAATGAAACTTTTCGTATGAATTAATAATAAAACTGATAAACTGTTAGTTGACGGAAAAGCGGTAGCTTTGTATTTTTTGGTTGTTTTATCTATCAATTGAATAAAAAGTTTAAGCTCTTTTCTATTGAGACCTAAAAATCAAACCAAAAATAAAACTATATAGTAATATAATAAAAATTTATTTATATTTGCTATATCGGTAGATTTTTCGGCTATTTTCAAAGGCTTAAAATATTATCTATTTTAATCTCCTCAAAGCCACCAATAATGAAAACCGTATTTAAACTCCTGTAAAGGAAATAAATTAAATTATAAAATATAAATATTAATTATCAGGTGTAAAACGAAAAAAAAAATTTTTTTTTGTGGATTCTGAAAAGAAATATAACTTTATTGTAGGATATTTTCATTTTTCAGGGTCAAGGGAATATATCAATTTCAATATTTCTACGTTATATACTACTTGATTCTATATTTTATAATTTAAGTACTGATACTTATTTAATCTTAAGAAAAAGAACTTTTAAAAAAGTAAATTTCCCATCTCATCTTATCTAAAGTTTATGAGAAACTATGTAGATGAATGCAATGAAAAAATTCACAAACTTAATGTAACAAATTTTTTTAACAAAGTTTATAACATAACCTATAAATAATGTTTATCCAAAATATTCGATTCTATTGTTTAAACAGATTTATAATCAAGACTGATAATGAAATATTTATAATGATGCTATTCCTGTTTAAAATATGGAAAATACTTATTTTATTTCTTCCTCGAGTATACTTTTCAATGAATACACACATTCTTTGCTCGATGGAAAGTTGTTAAAATTAAGTTATGTACGGCATTTTATTATAATGGTTGTTATCATCAGAACGTGTTGAAAGATAGATGAAAAACTTTTTATAATAATAATAATAATTATTATTATTATTATGATATTATGATACTTCTTTTTAGTATGGAAAACTTATTTAAATAAAATGAATATTTATTAATTCTATAAATTTTGAATGAATTACTTTCTACTTAGTATCTTAATAATTTTTTTTGGGCGTATATAAATACCAATTATTTTATATCTTATGTTGTATACCGATATTATAGTATTATTTCCGGGTTCGGAAATATTGGTCTTTTGATAAAAAAAAACTTTTTTTTTGTTCCGATTTCAAATTTTGTTGTTGATGTTTTGGAACTTTCTGAGCAATTTACATTTTGTGCTTGTTGATATGCCTGTGGCACTTATTCAGACGAACATGCATAGTTTCACAAACCAAAAATCGAATGTTTGCAATTTTGTGATAAACAATAGTGTAGATGTTAGAGATGGTTTCACTTTAGGAAAATCTCATCCATTAATCACGAATCCCGAAGTGTAGAGCTTAAAAATTATGTCTTTTATTTGTTTATTTGTTTTTCTTAATTGCATTATCTCATTTGTTATTCACCCGATTGTGATGAAATTTTATACGTATAACAATGTTAAATTTACATTAGTAGTTTAAATTATTTCAAAATCGATTATTCAAGAATGTCTGTATTGAAGAAAAATATAAAATTGGAACGAATAAACTTGAAAAAATATATTAAAGACATTATTATTAACACAAGTTCTTTCGTCAATGTTATGATTAAACGAAAACAAACAGGCGATAAATGGAGCATAAAGCACGTTTAGATTGTGTGATTACATTAAATAATTGTTTGTTTCAAATGTGTCTACTGTTAAGAGATCTATAGATGGTTTCTAGATAAATTTAGGTTAATATTTTATGTCATTTTAAATATTACAACACAAAAAAGAAAGTATTCAACATTTTGATTAATTTCAAAAACTAATTAAAAATTAAATTTGTTCATGTCTCAATTACTTGATTAGAGATTCTAATCATGATTATTAAACCGAAGAAAAAACTTAATTTGTGTTCTCTAACGTAAGAAACTATAAAATCTCCTTTACTATATTTTATTAGATGAATGTTTAAAATTCAACAAGTAACTGATATTTTCTGCAAGACTATTTGTCCAGTACTAAAGAATAAATCCCGAAATTGTATAATTAACAAATTGAAAAAAAAATCTGGTAGCTTCCCTTTAATTTAGCTGGATCTATTTTGGTGAAAATTTATTTAGTTTCAGAAAATTTACTGTAATTATTCGTCGAAAGTTCTTAGTCAGTATCGTTTTCGATCTAGATAGTACATGCATACATTCATATTCGCACATACCTACTTAAAAACTGTTGCATTCTAGGGATCTTGAAATGTGGAGATATTTCAAAATATGGAATTCACAAAATCCGCATCATAAAAGATAGTTTTTTTAAATAATTGTTAAATATAATTTTCTGATTTATTTTATCTATTTCAAATCAAAGGAGACCATTAATATGTGGCCAATAATCAAATTGCAAAGGCTTATGTAATGTAGTATAGCGTACTTTCCCTTTGACAGAAATTCGTTTGAACCGAAAAGAAGTTATTAGTTCATTTAAGCCTGAAAATTTTATTTATCAGCTACCGAAAAATAATAATTATTGAACCAATATAGAGCAAAGTAGGTAATAAATGTAAGTGTATGATGTATATCATGAAATTGTTACAGTTCTGGTTTTATTGTGTTTAAATGCCCATTTGGATCAAAAATTTCAAAAGAAAATCTCACATTAAAAAAAATATAATTAAATATTTTATACTAATAATGTTTAATATTGGTCAAATATTACATCGAATATAGATGGATTGATGATCAATTTAAGGCTCTATTTTTCGTTCCTAAACAATGACGAAATGTGTTTAATTTAAATATAAAATAAAACATATACGAATTATTTAGTCATCATGAAAAAAAAAATCTAGAAGCTTTCATTTTTAACCGGTAGATAAAATGTTATGAAAATTATTTCCAAAAGAATAATTTTTTCTAAATAATGAAAAATAACAAGCAAAGAAAACATATTTAAAATGATATTTTTACTACAAAAAAAAAATGAAAAAAAAAAACTATATATATAACGAAGAAACATAATTTGCACCACACTGAAGCATACCCATGCATCATCATAAGATGAGTTAGCTTAGAGTTGATGATCTGTTTGCCACCATTAGTTATACGTTGCGTTCAGTCGTAACGTTCGTTGGTTACGTTGATGATAAACTTTAAGCACTTTGTTGTGTTTTTCAATCAAATTGAATACTTTATGCGTTAGAGAAAAATTGTGATTAAAGAAATGTGTAAATATTATTACTTATCAACAAAATGTTTTCCAAAGAATGCCAATTTTGCCATATGTATTGAATTTCTTTTTTCTTTTTTCGTTTTTTTTTAATAACTCCTAATCTCCGTTTGATGAAAAGTGATTGCATATGGATTTAAAACGATATAGTTTTCTAAATTTTGGATATTTGATAACTTCTTGTGGAATACAAAAAAATTTAGGTGGTCAAATTTTTAGAAAAAAGTTAATTTATTTTCAAAGAGTGAACGAAATGACTGATTTTCATGAAATTTGGTTGATACGTTGGAAAAATACAATCTTCTTCCAATGCAAGCAATACCAAATGTGTTTTTGCAATTGATGCGAAATGGCATGGCTTGATCAGAGGAAATAGAATTGTTTTTTTAGAAACCACGTCTTCCATGCCTTTTCAAGTATGCGAAATTTGTGAATGAGGCATATAGTAGTACAACTAGTAAATAAACCTTTTTGTTCTTTCATTTGGACACTAGCTTAAAAAAGCTAATACTAAAACATAATTTATACGTAATTGTCTTGCTTACTGTCGAACAAATGAACATTTATCCTTGAAAATTCTAACTAATATACTTTTTGAAAATATAGAATTGTTACAAAATTTGATATATTTAATGAAAATTTCCATATAAAAATAAAAAGTCGATATTATTTATGACATCGAACAAATGTCGATTTTTGACCCACCATAATATAACTCGAAAAAGTATAATTAAATTTTTTTTTTAAATCGTCATTATTTGAATAATGGCTGTCTGATCTATTGTACAAAAATAAAAAATTATAATAATTTACGCTTTAAGCAACCGCTTTAAATAACTGTCATTTCAACTTTTGTATGAATCTTTTTTTCTAAAATCATTATTTTTCGTGTTATTTTGGTCTTTGTCTTATTTTTATTCTACCCAATATATTTGCAGGATATATTTAGAACAATACAAAAGTGCAATGAGACCTTCAACACAACTTTAATACATAAAATTTTAAATTATGTTAAATTTTTGAGTAAGACAATTTTCTTCTTGTTATTAGTTTATGTTGCTATATTAACAGAAATTTACCATTTGTAGAATAGAGACAGATAGATATATGTGTTAATATATATATATGAAATGATAGTATGTATATAGAAGAGCTATGTGTATGCAGTATGTATCTGCATAATCGGCCATGCAGTAAAAATGTCCTTAGTATTATTATCATCATTCATAAATAAATATGCAATTTTAAATTAAGATACAAAAATTTATCCTGGCTGTTTTGAAATCACGTATTTGAATATTTCATTACATTAGAGATGACAAAAATTAAAAAAGTTTTAAAATTTAAAATTTATTTTTTTTAGTTTATTATTATTTTATTTTATAGTAAATTCATATAATAAAATTCTCTTGTTATAAATTAGTTAAATCATAAATGGCATCCGTTATTTTAAACAAGAGAATGTTAATTATTTAAATATTCGTAAATGGTATCAATGTATCAAAAGTATCAATGTTTGAACTACTTATAATTACGTTCATTATTAAACCACATAAAATAGTCCTTATGGTTATGAACAATTTATTATATTAAATGCATAATTAATAATGTATGTTTTTATGGTTTAAAAGATGACATAGAGATTTGGATTTATGGAGCTCGATTGAGTGATTTCACAACACATTCAAGAAATGAACACTATTTTTTAGATTTAAGATTTACCGTCCAAATTTCAAATTGGTATCTAGTTTTTTTTGTTTTTTTTGTTTTATCCTGATGACGGTCAAACAGACGTAAATGAATTAATTCGATGATTCTCCGAGCAACTATTTTGTTAGTGCCTTCAATAATTTTAAGCATGAAAATTTTAAACAAAATTAAATATACCTTAATGTATGTTGTATAATACGGAAGTAAGAAGTATCAAGGAACTATAAACATCCTGAATCTATTTAATCTAGGGAAAGGCTACATTTAATTTTACTTATTGATTTCTCTGTGAGAAGTTTTTGTAATGGGACCGAATTTGTCAATTCGAAATTTTGGCATGTTTTTTCGTTTCAAGGTCACTGGAATCCAATTTTAACATGTTCGACCACAAGTCTTTTCCCAAATTGACAAATAGTTGAAAATAGGAAGATAAAAATGAAAACGTCAATTACATTTTTCTCGATCGTTCATTTTCGACCTGAAAAATTTGATGATAAAATAATTTTAGTTTGATATAAGTTTTATATATCTATCCATAATAATTGATTTTACTTTTTCTTATCAAGTTCTTATCAAGTAAGACGTTTGCAACGTTTGCAACTATGTGTCTAATGGTTTTTAATATTTTAAATGCAAATTTGGAAATTCTTTTCATATTATTGAATTGAACTAATAGTTTTATTTTAAATTGTATATTATGATAATGAAATAATTGAATATATTTTGGCAGTTTGAATTTTATTATTTCTTAAATTTTTATAGCTCAAGTGTTCATGAAGGCGTAATGTTTTAATTTCCGTGTTATCTTTCTTCAAGTTATTTAAAAAAAAAGTGAACATCGTCTCAAAAATTTCCATATTGCTTTCAATTGTTAATTTATAATTAATCTTTAGAAACTTGTAACTTTTTGAAATATTTGTAAACCGCTCATATAGTTATTAAAACTACATTTGCGTGTATTTATTCGAACAAAAAAATATGAGGGTTCGGCTAGGATTTTTCCTGTTCATTTCAAAGCTTGTAAGTGCTTACGATAAACTTTATTTGTCATAATGTTTGAAGACACAATATATTTTGTTTTTAATAAGCTTTAAGTTTTTTTAGTGTATTATATTAAGATTTTCTGGAAATATTATAATTTTATTCTCATACAAAGAACAAATACGTCTCCTATGATCGGAGTTGATTAAAAAACAGTGTGGTGTCTTGGGACACCAGATACGAACGATTCTTTTTTACATAAGTATTAATTTCAAGTTCAAGCCGAGGAAAGCATTTTTTCCCGGTACCGCGAGGTCACGAAACCAAAAAATCTTTCTCAATACACTTTTGTTACGGACGTTTTCGGGCGCGTACTAGCCCTCTCCATCGTCCCATAAGGAACTCCAAAAATAAATTTTGCAATTTTACAATTTTCTTACTTTTAATAAAAAATTTTGATGAATACTAACTGATATAAAAATTATATAAAAATATTATCTGGTTGAGTCAATTTGAAACGATTTGAAAAAGTTTATTAGAAAATACCATTTACAATGTAAAATTAATAATATAAAATTATTTATACATTTAATTACTAATGTTCGAGGTTTATTCATTTCAACTAAAGAATAAGCAAGTCGACGTGAATAAAATTCCAATCTATGCACATAGTTATAAGTTGTATACGTACAATTTTAAGTTGAGTATACACATAGGTATTCTGTTTATTACCTAGCGAATTTCGATAGCCGCAGGTGGTATAAAATAAGGTCAATAGAAATAACTACATTCATTTTGAAATATCTCACCAAAAATAACTAAACCATTCATGAAAATAATACAAGTATGGATAATGCATAGGTACATGCAGTTCCAGACAAAATTATTTTATTATTTTGGGTGGGGTGGGGTTAGTTTATTCCACATTTGATTTGTATATAATAAACTTTAATATTTTCATTATAAAATTGGCTTCTGTTCATTACGCTTGTCAAATTAAAATGTTTTACTTATTCACTTATGTTCCTGAAAGAGTAAACCTAAAAATTCTACTTCTGAGCATGAATTCTTAAGCAAAACGGGGGTATACGTTTAAGTTATTAACGCTTTTCATTCGTTTCGAATTATCGGTGTGAATTGGTTGCTTTTTTAAATGATAGCAAATTTTAAATTTGAGAATAAAAATACTTCTTTTACTAGTGATAAGACAGCTTGCAATATCCAAAAATAAGAATTTAAACACATCTCTCTTAATTATCTTTGTTTATGCTTTCTCTATCAGCGTGTGACCTATCTGTCAGCCGATATATGTTACGTTCACTGTTTAACATCACTCCTGCCCAGGGAAATTGAAATACCTTAAAGAAGATAAGAGTTAGAAAATGTTTTAAATAAAATTGTGGAGTATACAAATTTATATAAAAAGGTACTTGACAATTATTTAACGAAGCCAGATCGCAGCTAGAAGTTTTGACTCATATATGTATACATTTCACATATTATATACATGTAAATTCTATGTATGAAAGTGTAAAAACTACCAGATGCTATAGTTCCGTCATTTTTATTAATTGCCAATAAAAATAAACAAGCTTTTTTCTTCTTAAAGTTATATCAAACTATTCCTACAGTTGTGATGCCCAGTAGTGAGCGCAATATCTTCCGGCTGCCAGAGGACTCGTGCAGCAAAGAACAAAACACAATTTCTTTAAATGAAATGTGGAGCAGGCAGTATTTATATACATGAATAGTACATAGTTAAAATGATGTGTGGTCAATATTAGTCACGTGATTCTGTATTGCCTGTAATAAAATTGAACATGGCAAACCAACCAAATTTAATTAATAACGTTTTTAGGAAAAGTGAGTTTTGTCATTGAATTACTAAAATGCTTTAGATTGACTATTATTATTACTAAAATGATACGTGCTTTTAATTTTAATGTTTTATATAATAAATAATTGTATCGATGTGTATTGTTTAATGCCATTTTTCAAAATCCAATAATAATAATTTATTGGATGATGCCATCAAAATTGGTGTTTTTTTTTTTCTTTTATAATAAATGAGTAGAATACTGAATAACATTAAAAAATATATATATATTTAATTTCATATTCCTAATGGATATTTTGTGTCCATTTCTAATTTGATTATTTGAATTTGATTATTTGATTACAATATTGTAAAAATAGCTAAACTATGCACTTAAATTTTTATTTTTTTTTGTAGTTTTCACTTTTAATTTATATTGCAGATTTTTGTTAAAAGATAAATTCAAATTCTTCATAAAGTAGAATCAATTTCTAGAAAGTGCAATAAAAGTATAAAATAATTTCGAATTCTTCCATAAATAATTCGCTTTTGGCCAATTTTCTTTCCAAGTGTGTGCCAAGGAATCAATTTTCGAAGTTATTGATTGCAACTGAATTATTTATACAAGTATTTAAATTATTTTCACTTTTTTGAAATAGGTTTTATTATCCATATTCAAATTAAAAAAAATTGTTAAATCGGTTTATAAATACCTGTTCGGATAACCACACATTAAAAAAATTAGCATAGTTAGCAAATGTGTTAATTAATGCGGCCTATATGCCCTCATTCGTGACTTGGGAAAAAATTTATTTTTAATTGTTTAGTTTGAGAGAAGCCGGCTAGTTTTTTTTTTTTTTTTAATTGTATTTTTATTTAAATTGTTTTATGAAATAAAGCTACTTGAACTCGACATCTTGTTTTTTTTGAACTGTGTAGTTTTACCAGTTAACAAACTTTTCTCAGCATACATAACACACAGTACTCATTATCTTAATTTCAACTTCTTGCACTTGAACAGGATCTGGGAGATCTTCAATATCGCTTTCTAATAAATGAAACTAATATTGCCAGGCAAAATAAACACTTTTAATCTCTTGTGAACAAGCAAAGCGATTTAAGATCGAAAAAAGCCAAAACACGTCATATGTCCAACTCAGCTTCTCCTAGATATTTTTTAATTTTTGAAAATTATAATAATAATTAATACTCGTTCGATTGATATGAAAATAAGTTTTCATATTTTTTCAAAAAGTCATATATGCCTGACATGTATTCTGAATAATCAAAATTTTGGTAAATAAATTGCTTAATATAGATAAAATTTTAATGTTTTTGTCAACTAAGTGAAAGTAATTTGAATGTAAATATTTTTTGGTATATAAAATGTGTTGTATATAACCGACTGTCGTAAAAATATACGCATGACAGGATGTCTATCTTATACGTATTTTATAAAACTTATATTATTGGATAATAATTGTTTAAGTTTTAGTTAGCAACAAGGAAATAAATTGAAAACACACAAAATTAACATATCAATTAAAAACAGCATTTCTATTTGAAATTACTAAATTTACTTTACTGTAAAGCGTCATAAGAAACCTGTTGAAAATATGATTTAAGGATTATTTATTGACTTGCTTGGCTTACTTGTTATTGAATAATAACTATTCAATAATAATACTAATATTAACATAGTTGATTGTTTAGATCCTCGACATATGATTAATTATCAATGTTTGGACTTTTTTTTAATTAGCATTCAAAACAATATAAATATTCAGTCTATACAGTTATAAATACATATATAATAATAAAATGTAAAGTTTGTTTAAAAAAAATTTTTGTATATAAATTTTTCTTCTACTTATTGTTAGAAAGTTGGGTCATAGATCCCATGGATCCACTGAACTGATTTTGCTTATTCACAAACTTTATTTTACTTTTTATTTTAAAATAGTTAAATTATTGATTCTCAACCCTATGGCGGGTATATAAAAACATTCAGAGTTCGTTTTTATCTTGTTTTATTTTAAATTTGTTCAAAGGTAAATCTGTTGTTTAAAATTTAATAAGGCTATAAAAAAATGATACTTATAAAATAGCTTAAAATCAATGTTATAAATTTTATATCAAACTAAATAATGAAATCCGTTCTAATTACATACTTATACCTAATTTTTATGAGTACTTGACTTTTAAAATCAAATATATAATAAACGACTTTTTTATTAACATTTGTTGTAAGTATATACTGACTGACAATTCCCAATCACTTAAAGATTTCCTTGGAGAAATCAGTACTGCCATTATTTATTGATATTATATAATTAAAGTCTCTTTTATGTATTGCTGTCGTCAGCATAAAAAGAGCTTGCTAGCACAGGATATAACATGTCATATTCAGACGTTAAAAGATAATATTAATAATTTTTATCTTTTTCGATTTAATGTAAATTTTTATCCCTTTTTTTTGTTTGTTTGGAGAAGAACAAATTAACATATTTTTATTACCGTTGTGTATAATCTTTGGGGATTTCTCTATCTTTATTTAACATATAATTTACATAAAAATATATGTTTGTAGTAAAAACAAAAAGGATATAAGTGACAGCAAATGGCAGCTGAAAATTTTTATTCATTTGGAATGGAGTAGAGGAGGACGATTTTACTGAATTTTTAGTTCGTTTAATAACCAAAAAAAAAAAAAAAAAAATTATAATAATACTATACTAAATGTATTATGGCGCATTATTTAAATCAATTGTGGTGGTTGGTTCTTTTATCACAATGAAATTTGCTTTTTATACCTATATAATGAAATTTTACATCAAATTTGTAACATATTGTCAATACTGTGATGTTTTTTCATAGTATCTATATTGATTTAGAAAAACATTATCTCCTAATACATTAATTTTTAATTTATAAGCAATACTTATTTTTCTCTACTTAGCTATTTAACCCCTGACGAAAAAATGACGGGGTGTTATAAGTTTCATGTCTGTGTGTGTGTTGATTTTGTTTTTCTTTTCTGGAAAGGTGAATTACCAGGGAGTGCAGTTCTTAGCTATGTTTGATGAAAATCGGTCCAAGATGACAATCAGTATAATACCATACACTATGGCAATTTAAAATCCAAGATGGCCGCCTCCACAAAATGACGCTATATATTTTTTTCACAACTCCGTCAATTTGGATTCAAAATATGTCGGGGTTTTTTAAATTTTTTGCTTAAATTTGTTTACTAGAAACACTTTTGTCTAACACGCTATTTTACTATGTATGCTCTACAGAAAATATGAGAGAGTGTTGCCTATACTGACCAGGCTTTGAAAAATAAATTTTCATTTAAAGTTGTTTATTAATATGCTTTAAAGTAAAATATGTGAATATAACAACTAACAGAGTTAATGAAGTACTTTATTCTATACTGTGTATTGACAGTGATATCTTGGTAAGTTAAACCAAACAACCTCATCCAAAATTATAAATGCTTAAAAAGTTGACTTATTACAGTAGTAAATTTTACGAAATTGATATGAAGAAAATACTTATTTTCACGCAATTAATAAATAAAAATCTATTCGGTGGAGACATTCCACCATTAAATTTGAACTGAAATTGTGATGAATCTAAATATTTAATGGAGAAATATTTCGTGCAAAAGTTCTATTTTTAAAAACAAACATTTTTTGTATTTGACTTTTTTTCTGTCTGTTTTGTTTAAAATATGAATCTAAGATTCATGGAACCCAATTAACAGAATTTACCAATTCACGAAGTTGAACTCACTTTCAGGTCTAGAACACACTGCCACAGATTTCACTATCTCTCTTCGTTTTTGAACTATCTTGATACCAGGCGGACAGGCATACCAAAACGTTATTTGAATGTCAAGTATTTCTTTAATTTATTTTTTTAAATTTTATTTCTTAGTGCTTCAAACTTTAAACTCAAATTAATATTCCCTCATTTATTTAATATATGTCCAATAAACTAACTACAGTTAACTGGTAAAATGCCAAAGATGATACTGACAACAAGAGTACGTTTTGCTTTTAACTAAAAACTATTTGTGTAACAAGATTTAAAAAGTTTTGACATTATACTACTCTATTAATTTCACATAATCTCCTTTTTTTAATATGTAAACTACACACAGTTTTCATATTATATTTTATTCTTTTTTTTTTTTGTTTGTTATTTTGAAGCTTTTCATCTTTTTTTTTTGGTTTTCTTTCAAATAAATGTAAACATGTTTTTTAGTCAAAAAGTCGGAGTATTAAAATTTAACAGTTACATTTTCGTTGTATTTCCATCGATCAAATAAACAATTTCAAGTTAAAATGACGTATCTTCCTTGCCATTTCGTTATAAATATCTGAGACGACTTTTCAAAAATATTTTTCTTGAATACATATGGCAGTTATATTTATGATTTCCGATTCAGGTGTGACGAAAATTCTAGTTCATCATTTCAATACAAAATTTTTTTAATTTGTATTCAAGGATTATGCGACTTAAGTAAGTACATGAAGGGAAGGGTTGAGATTTAAAATTTGAAAATAATATTGGGCCGAAATTTCAAGTCAATCGGGGTAAAATTGACGATGACATGAATGTTTAAGCATCCTTCTGTTGTTTGGTAAGTTTAAGCCAAGCATAGCAGGGACCTGAAAAACAGACTGAAGAAGGCAGGATTTGTCAAATAGTGGCTTTAGACATCATGTAGCATCATTTATGGACCTGCAATCGATAATTCGGTCGAGGTAACTCGCTTATGAACGTTTTCGTTTATTCAAAATTTTTAAGACCTCAAAGCGTTTTCTTCAAGTTTTCAAAGCCGACCACCGTTATATCTCCGTTTATAAATATTGAAAACTATTTCTGTATATAAAACGCCGAAGAGTTTTTTTTTTTCAAATTAATAAATTTTTTTTAGTTTAAAATAACAAATTGGCCTTTTTTTTCGCAAAAAAGCGTTTCTCATTTAAAAATGTTCCCAGAAACTGGAAAATTGATATTTCGAAAAACACCCGACGGTGTTACCTGGGGAATGCGATTATCTAACGAATGAACTTTGATTTTTATATTTCGGATGATCCATCATTTGGAGCTATAGGGGGCACCGCAATTCGTCTTTTTCCGGGACGCTTCTGAATAATTGCTGCCATCGCCGTATTTCTTTAGTATTTTTCATGAAAATTCTATACAATGCTCTTTGAATATTAAATTTTAATATACCATTCGTTTTAATCAATAGATTTTAACTGCGTCGTTAAAAGATGTTCCTTTTTTGCACGAATAAGCCCTACCCTGATCTTCAGAAATTCTAACATTCATTGCATTAATGTTTTACAACGAAATAAACATTTAATACTTACGAGTATATTGTGTACATTAAGTTTTATAATATCAAGTGATATCTAAACGAAGCTTAAAGCTGTCGATGAAACTTACTTAAACATAAACTATTTTTTATATAAAATGGGTATCCAGGTCTAGGGAACGTCTAAGACCGTAAAAATATCAGGGATTAAAGTTTAAGCAACCAAACAGAAGGCGTTTATTTACCTTCCATATGGGTATCAATTTTTTGGGTACTTATAATTAACATGAACAAAATACACTAAATACAGGTGTGAAACATTGCAATATAATAATATGAATTATAATCATGAATGATGAATTTGTGCTTGAATTGTAGCAAAAATAAACATTACTGACAAAATTTTTAAATACAAACATGCTTGGCATGTTTTAGAACTTGTGTGGTGTATCTATGGGACCCAATGAGCCGATTTTCCTTATTTACGAAATTAAACTAATTTTTCAGTTTTGAGTTTTCTTGAATAGGGGTAGAAAGACGAACAAATATGGTCTTCAAATATTTTGTCCGAAGCGTTAAAAGTTTCAACTGTTACAAACCTTAGACTAAATTTAATTAGCATAATAGTCTCACTATAAATAAACTTAAATAGTCAACATTTACATAAAAAGGAACGTAATACTCGACAAATTGATTAATATAAAACTATTATGTCATCTTGATAAAGTTAGCTAAAATAATACTAGATATTCTTTGCTTAGTTATTCCTTGGCAATGGAGACATTCTTAAGAGAACGGATAGATTTTATTATGTTAAGTACCACCTACGTTTGTACTACATGTTGATATTCTTCGAAAAACATGTCAAGTATGTGATCAAATAGATGATGTCTAACAAGAAATCTTCAAGATCAATTAACTGTAAATTTTGTTTTTATTTCTACTTCTCGGAAGTAATCATTTAATGTTGTTTTTTTAAAGAGTTAGAAAATATTTTTTCTGAGAAATTGAAAATATTTTCTTCTGATCTTTTATTGTTTGTAAAAGACTCCACCAAAATATCTTATCATACGAAAAAAAGGTTTTTCACATGACATCAAAATGAAACTGGAACGAAAATTCTTCAAGGGCTGTAAATTGTTTTAATCACTTAATTTTATTTAAAAATGAGCAGATTTGAATTTCAAAATGAAGTTCGATATTTCTCCCTGGAATTTAAGCATTGAAAAAATAAAAAAAAACTTTTTAACTTATAATACTAATAAATATTTAGCTTTTTTTTTTTTTTTTTTAATTTTTACTCGCCATACTTTTAAATACTTAAAAATGTGGAAAAAACAATTAAATTTGAAAACCAAGCAAAAGCGTTTCGTTTTTTAATCTTTGAAAAGGTGATATTTATTAACGTAGAGCAAAGTTTTAGAATCAATATTTTTTTATTAATTAATACATACAACATTTTTCCTAGCTTATTCGTTCCAATTTCTATAATTCTTTAACAACTATGTTTTAGAATAATTAACATAATTTAAACTACTAACGTAAACCCAAACCACACATTTGTATATAAAATTTCATAGGGTGAATCATTCACGTGATATCGAAATTTAAATGAATCAAAGTGGTAAGGTCTCCAATATTGTTTACTACAAACTTATAAATATTCATTCATTTATTTCTTGCGGGGTTATGCCAATTGAAAGCAAAAAGTAACGTATGCCTGTTTTCGGTAATATAAATTCTAAGCCTTTTTGCAGATGATTTGAAATCTAGTTTTTCCTGAAACTTACTCGCTAAAAATATATAGACATCTCAACTGTAGCTATTTCATTTGAAAATTGCTTTTAACACGCAAATTAAAAAAAAATTCCCGGTATAAAACGTTTACATAATAATCTTGAATTGATTTTATTTCTAAATAAGAAAACGAACACTTTAAAGATTAAATAAAATGTCATTCACGACAACAATAAGAAAGTTTTTCTTCTCAACTCAAAACTGTTTTACAAAAGTATATAAACATTATTCCAGCATACAAGAAGTAAGTATCTAAGTTTGTATTGTAAAGATTTTACTTATTTAGTTTAAAATGTGTGTACTTATCTACCCACCTATATATATCTATCTGTACATATTCTACAATACATAGAAAGTATCTTCTATTGCTTATTGTGATCAACTTTTGGTTACAAATGCTGGTAAAAGTATCTAAGCGACCAATCAATTCATGTAATAACAAACATCATTATTTTTATCAAAACATTATTAAAAGTGGAGTAAGTCTGCGAAAATAAATGTGGTGCATTTTTCGGGATTGAATGTAATATCTAAAATAAGACGTGTAAGGAACTATACTTTTAGGCTTCCCACCATAGATTTGACTGACAGCCCTTCTCACCCCTTAAAAGGAGTTTTTCGGGTGTTTTTGACATTTTCATTTCATATTTTTCATTTTTGATTTATTTGTTCCAGGTCTTGTTAAGGTTCGAAATTTTTACCCGTTTATTGTCGGTATGATTGGTTTATCCGCCCTGTATATATATATATATATATATATATATATATATATATATATATATATATATGGATATATATATATATATATATATCCATATCCATATATATCATATAAAATCCTTATAACCTGCCTTTTTTCTATTCGACTGGTTTAATTTTGCATCCATTTGTGAGTCAAAGATATGAGTCAAAAATGTGGGTCAACATAAACTACTTAAATCCTAAATTTCAAATCTATCCCAATTTATATTCATACATATAACACCATTAACAATAAAAGGGTACCGATTTCGTATTTACTAGAAAGGGTGTCGATCAAATTCGGAAACGGGAAAACTGAGACTATGGTTTCTTACACCTAAAGAAACTCATTTTTTCATATTAAAATCAACCTCTCAACTTTTTTGATCAAAACTCAGGCTTACTCTACTATATGATAACATTATGGTTTAAATATTTACATTAAGTTTTAAATAAATATTTATCAAACATTTAATTGAATTAAATATCAAATAGGATGGGCGCCCGTAATCATATCAAGTCATTGAAAAATACCCTTCAAAAATTTGTATATGGCTTAGTTACGTTTAGCGTAACTAATTTTTCCTTTACAAAAATTCTGAAAAGTGAGGCGTTTTGTTTTTCGGAACCCGTAATTTTATCGATTATCCCCAGCCTCAAATTGATTTTTTTGTTATTATAGAAATCAAACTAAATGTCCGTTTCCGCATAATCTGGTACTTGTGAAAAATAGCAACTTTGATGTTGTTCGACAACAAAATAGCAAAGCACTTCCGTTTTATACCGTAATTTAGAAAAACATTTTTGTATTTGTTTTTAAATGATCTTTCGGTACAATTATAAAAAAAAAAAACAGATTTCCGTTAATTTTAAGACTGTAGGAGTAATCGAAAATTTTGATCTTTGAAATAGAATTAGAGAGGCACCGGGACTAAAGTCCCCTATTGTAATGAAAATATATCAATTTTACTATGTCAATATTAACTTGCAATATTTTGTGTAGTACCGATTTGAATTATTAATTCCAGGCATATTAATACAGACAGAAATAAAGTGTAGTACTTTTATTCACTTATAAGAGTAACAGCAGCTATTTGATTTTTAATCGGATATTTTAAATTGAAAAATCATGGAAATTCATGGAAAATTTCGAATTAAGAAAATGAAAATCTATCCATTGCTGCGGAAAGGTATAGACCAGATGCTCTTTTAAGAATAAATCAATCAATGGACAAACTTTTTTAATTTGAAGTTTAAAATACGAGCCCGCAATATTTGAGGAGGGAATAATATTTTGTCTTGGCTCGATTACATTAATTTTGCATTATCCATTGAAATTCACACAATTTAAAAATAGCCTCGACGATTAAACAGCAAACCTACAACAATATTTTTTTGAGTTTTGTTTATTTGGTACAAGTTTAATGAAAAGAGATGATGATCTTCAAACGGTGGAACTCGAAGTCCTCTTTCAACCAAGAAATATAAAACAATTGGTTCATTTCTTACGAGTTACAGATATATAGGTATTTTCGTTTAATTTATAACACCGTTTACGAAACGTGAAAGTTCACAGAAACATAAGTTAGTTCGGTGAAATAAAGAATTATCGAAATAGCTAGACGTCATACAAAGAAAAAATGATCGAAACAGACCATTTATCAAGTACAAATTTTAAATTCATAACGTTAATAATAAATGTATAACTATTAGTTTTCCATAGCAAAATAAACGATAAAACAAGTATAGATAATAGTTGTAGGTAATGAGTACTGCCTTGAAAAGTTCTGTGTTGTACAAAGTCAATCGTATTAATCTCTTAGGAAAATAAATAACTTTGGTCTTTGTTTATAAAACCTCAACGTTTTACGTTCTTTCCTTTACAATAAGTTTAGTTGTATCTGATTTATTTCACCGATTATAAATAGTATACACATGCCATAGATGTCAGCACAGTAGTAGTATACTCCGCCTATCGCCACCATTCTTAAAACATTTAGAAATCCTTCAAATATATATAAACAGTCCTTTTATAGTTTCGTTGTCCTATCTGGTATTCTTGTATATATTATTATTGGTAAAGTGAACAGAAAAAGGATTTAGTGGGATTTGTTACTTTTAAAACACTGTTAATACTAAATAGATAAAATAAAGTTACTCTTATATATCTGTTGAAAGACTTTTGATATATTATTATTATTTGTATTTACAAATTTATTCACTGGATGTCTCATCGTTTATGTATGATTTATTTTCAACAATGAATACACTTGACCGACAAACATTTTGTTTAGTAAAGTTTTCTAATCTGTTTTGTACTTCTTTTTTTGTTGATGATCAAGATTAACGCAGCGACTAGACATAAATTAATCATTTATTTAAAAAAACAGACGAAGGTTATAGTTGTAAATTGTTTACTGTCTGATATTTTAGCTTTTATGAACATTTACTTGAAACAATTTTTTGTGGTTTTTATCCATTCATTAAATTCTTGGATTTGCAATGTATGTGACATTGTCTGTTAAATATTTAGTTTAGATTTGACGAATGATAAATGATTTAGATATATATGGTCTTCATGAGGAATTTTTGAGCTGAGAATATCCAATAACATGTAAATATACTAACTAATAGAGTTAATTGTTTAAATGCTCAACATATGATTTGGTATCAATGTTTGCACTATTTTTAATCATTTGCACTATTTACAGCCGTAAATTGTGAGGAACCTAAACATTTTATAAAACAATGTTTCAAACCAAAGTTTTTTGTTTAAAAAATCTTTTATGGGTCCTTTAAAAGTTGGGTCCTGGATTCATTGAACCCAATGGACCGATTTTGCTGTTTCACGAACCTAATAAGCTCAGTATTTATGTCTAAAAACCAAAATCACTTTCTAACTCTTTCCGTTTTAGAGTTCTTGGTGACGAACAGATGGTGATGGACATTCGACAATGGACTAATTAGGGGATTCTATGAAAACTTATACCAAAATTTAGTTTGTGTGGTCAATATTTGCTAGCGTTACTAACTTTTCACTGAAAATAATTCACTCTGTCATATTATGTATATGACGAGTATAAAATGTTGTAGTACAGTTATTTTTATACAAAGAACGATTTGAGAAATATCAAGTTAACTCTACGGATGAAAACCATATTTTGCAATTATAAGTAATAATTGTTTTTGAATAAAACTTCCTATTTAATTTTGCGAATTTCTTGATTTAAATTACTATAAATTATCTGAAAAAAATTTACTACAGTTTACTACTACCTGATTTTTCTAAGCTTAAATAATAACGAGTTGTATTTCTTTAAGTACAAATTTGCTTTAATTTGAAAACAAATGAAATTTGGTGAAAATATTTTTCTGCTGTTTTCCTAAACAAGTAATCCTTTAAATATACATACCTGTTTCTGATTCATTCTGTATATTTAATGAACGAATTTTAAATGAAGCGTTCATTTCCAATTGAGTTCGTAAAAGTAGTATCCATTCAACTGAAATGTCAAAACACAAACGTACTACATATCTTGATATATATATATATATATATATATATATATATATATATATATATATATATATATATATATATATATATATATATATATATATATATATATATATTATATATATATATATATATATATATATATATATATATATATAATATAATATAAATTATCACTGGATGAATACGATTTATACTGCATAAGTCGCTGAAAACATATCTGCCCATATTTGTATAAAATGTTATGAATCAAACACAAAAGTATGAAATCATATTAAATTTTCTTTTAAAACTATAATATATAAGTTATACTACATCCTGGATTGAATTGTAATTTATATCTATAACATAAATGAACAAGATGTTTTTAACAGGCCCCACTTAATATCTCTTTAACCGATAACGTTATGATAAAATAAAAAAAAAACGCTTTTAACATTTTTCAGTCTAGATTAAATGGCGACCCTAGTTCAAATATGACTGTAATAAAAAATTCCTATGTGTAACTTGCATAGGCTTCATTGATCTGCTAAAAGATATAAGATATAATTATGATTAGTGAAAACTTTCGCAACTTCTATGTAGTTTCTATTAAAGTTATTTTTAATGATTTAAAAAATGTCCCAAAGTTAAAGTAGATCTTTCCCGACAGCCCAGCGGCAAAAGTATTACCTAAATATCTGCATTTTATTGTATATAACACATATACATACACACATACTCACTCAGTATACTTTATATATACATGGAAATAATCTTTTAAATGTTATTTTAATTTTTTATCTAAATGACAATTCATCTAATTTTTTTAGCTATTCTCACATACTTGCATAGTAAGTCTGAATAGATATTCTTCTAGCAAATAATAATTTTTCATCAAAACGGTAACATTCCCTCTATGGCAAAGATACACAAATCTGTCATTTTCTCACGCTTCTCCCATGCTACGTGTACAAACAAATTCCATTTTTTATTGTAATTATCTCACGTTTGTAAAACGTCTTCAAACATTTTGTTTGCATGACTCAACTACCTTAATCGAATATTACAAAATGAATAAATTATTAATTTAGACGATTAAGACATTTTAGGCTTGTTTATTTCTAGCTTGAAACATAAAATATTACTTCATATCCTTTATCGAATCATTGTATATCCTTTATATATTATGTTGTATGTATAAATGAAGGTGAGGAAGACAAATAATTGATTACGTTAAAAGCTATAGAATGAGTTATTTTATTAGCATGGGTGGACTGTATTGTTTGGATGTGTTGTATACGTTTTCAGGAAACTGTACGGAAATTTATTGATGTGATTAGAGCTTAACATTAGTAAATTCATATACCTATTGAACAGATTATAATCCTATATGTTTGTTGTACTCTCATTGATATTACAGTCATATGTATACAGTATATGTAGTCATATAATGGTTTGTGGTAAGTGACAATCATCAATTTGAGCTAACTTTTTCGTAATACTGTTGTTTATTGGCGATTGAAAAATTGGACTTATGTATACATGCACTAAATAATTATGTAAGGCTTCGATTCCCTAAATGAAATTCCCTAAGTATTTTTTGTCAGAGTTTTTAGAAAATATGTTTCAATGGTTTTTCAAGTCAAGTTGTAGTAAAAAATTTTACACTTTCAGCAATCAATAAAAATAAAGATATTATATGTATGTGACTTTCAACCGAATTTGTTGAAATCTGTAATTGAAAAGAACCTTAAAATCAATGAGGAAAATGAATAAACAATATGAATTTTTCAAATCAAAGAGTGGAATAAAAATAGTCAATATACTAAACTATTTCAAAAAGCTTTTACTACTAGTTTAATATTCAATACCAAATCAATTCCATTTAATCTTAACGTTAATTGTAATCTTATAATATCAGTATTTAATAATATATTTTTTTAATAAATAGTCGTCGAAGAATCAAATATTGATTTACATTTTTCAATTTTCTATTATATTCAGGACAATAGTTTTCTGTTAATTTGTATTTTTAACATATAATGCAAATTGATAATTGGCATCAAAATCGAAAAACATGTCGAAACTTATAGCAGAACAAACATATGATGATACATAGAGATGTTTGAACAAAAAATTGTCCAGTTAACCTAGATGTCACTTAGTTCGGTAAATTAAAAATAGAATAAGTGTTGTTGTTTTAAACTAATATCGATCAAGTTGTAATTCAGTCTATATGTTCCGTAGTCAAGAGTTGTTTCCAATTCTAAACTGGTTCAGTTTTTTTCTGTATTATTTCTCACCAAAAAAATAAAAAAAAAATACACAAGATTAATTTGTAGGTATTATTAAAACATTGTAGATATTAATTTTTTTTTCTTATATTGATCATTTGATTTTTTGTCAAATGTCTACTATAACAGACCAAATACAATATTGTTTGATTACAAATGCAATTTGTCAGAAATATTTATCCCTATATTAATTTTTATAATCCTGATATACGAATAAACAAAAAACATTTGATTTGTAATATTAAATTATTGTTCATTTTTTGTCTCTTTATTTTAGGTACTTAGGGAACAGAAAAATATTAGTAATTTTGTTAATAAATTTGATCTTCTGACACCTTTTTGCTATTATTGACTGTTATTTCTAAATAATATATTTTGGAAATTTAGTTATTTTAAACTATTTTCTATGTAGGCTTTACAAAGATGTATAGTATCAAATTCGTATGCATTAAAAATTTAATTAATGTAGAAATATATATCAGTCTTTAGTTAAAAATCATTTTCAAACAACAAAAAGTTATCAACTAAAAATTATTTTTTAAATACAAACTTTTACTTTAATGAAACAAAAAAGAATTATGTTTTTTAACGCTACCATATTATTTGTGTTTAACATTATATCATAAAATTGTATTGTCATCCGATTAACATATGAATGCTCGAATTTAGCTCATTCAAATATTGAGAAATGAGTTAATTTAAAGATTTTAATAACAGCAGATATCGGGACAGGTGAAAGTCAATAACAGCTTGTAAAAACAACATACTTTTATAAAAATATGTATGTATTTTTTCTTCTTTGTATAAAATAGGATTGTCATTTTTAAAATAAAAGATTATTGTCGAGGTAATCATTTTGTGCTTACTCCTTAGATGCTGTTTTGAATTTTTGAACACCCATTTAATTTAAAAAAAAAAAACAAAGATTAAGGATATAAAACTGTCATACATAAAAAATTGTATAGTGAATTTCGCTTGCTTTGAAAGAATGTAATTTAGCTGAAAAATAATTTAAGCCAATTCTCATTATTAATTTTAAATCATCAATTATTAGCTAAGAATGTGATTGGCATTGACTTCGAAAGAATTCATAGAACAAAATAAAAAAAGATATACTTGAATCTGTTGTATGTACAAAATTATAAAACACATATTTTTGATTCAAAACAATGTTTTATTTAAATAAATTAAATTAGCTAAGAATCAATTTAGCGCATAATAAAGTAGTTCATTTTATAGTTTCAAATAATTATGAAATGTTATTTTTGTAATAGTTTTGTACAGTTGCATTTTTTTATGTTGTGGAGTGTATGAATATAGGTTTTTAACATTAAATAGCACGTGTGTGCTCTAACGTATTTAAACCACAATAAAATTACCTAAAAACCATACATCATATGGAATGAATCCTTTGTTTCCTTATTGTGTATACATTTAAATTTACATAATAAAACAATAGATAACACCAGTTTAGTCCTCACATTATGACAATAACGAAATGGATAAAATAATGCATGAAGAGTTAATATTGTTTGATATTAAATAAAATGTTACAGCTAAATAGTGAAAGCTTTTAAATTATATTTCTACCACCATTGGTTAAAATTCAATTTAAGCTTTGTAAAAACGAAGATAATATGGCTTTATATTCGATTTAATTGAATTGTGTTATTAATAAAATGTTGTAATATAATTATTGAAAGTTACTTGTTAAACATGATAATGGTTAGGAAACTAACAAATAACTAAATTAACTAAATTACTGGCAAGGATGGAAAAAAATTTCCCTCATAAATATATAAATATATATATATATATATATATCATAGGCATCTTGTAGAAAAATTGAATACAGTTTTTGAAACTTATCTTTAATTGTTTTAAAAAACCGAATTTTTATCGTAGTTTTCCTTGGGATATCGGTAGACTCATAAGCTTTTGTTACAATTATTCACAGCTAGAAGTTTAAAGCTTCATAATGCTTAATGTTTCGTATTGGTTTCTGATCAATATCTAATCAATTTTTTCCTGTTGAAAGAAATAAAAATATTATTATAAATTTACAAACTTTTGCCAATATTTGTATCAAATTTAAATATGATTATTTTTTGATAGTGTAAGGAATTATCAATTTTTTTGACGGTTGCAATTTGAAAATAAAATAATACTTGCACATGATAAACACAAAAATATTTAATTTTATTGGAATAAATCTTACTCTAAAATTGTTTATTATAACTGACTGGCATAATATATTGAAAAAAAATTTTGTTTAATAATTAAAATTATGAAATATAAACAGATAAAAGTTTTATTACGTGCTTATGTATAATTTATAATTGCCACCCTGTCGATCTCTATTACATAATGTGATCGCCGGTCAGGGCTGCATGTCCAGTGACACCTGAATGCTTGGTTATTTTTTATTTTCTCAATTTAATTATAACTAATACAAATACATACCAATTTCTATATCCGAAGTTTATTTATGTAATTCCCATAAGCCCTAATAAAGTTTAGTTTCAATATCCATCTACATAGGCTACTAAATTCAAATTAAATTATTGTTGGAAAATTCAATACGAAAGACTAGTGTATTTGAGCAGTTAGTCTAAGTTGGTTTAGTATTATTTAAAAAAATTATAAATAATAATAATTTCTTCAAATTCAACCCGGAGCTGTGAGATGTGGTCTTCAAAATTTCTGCCAAATGCGTTTTCGTTGTTTTGTTACATCAAACATAATTTAACATTTCATTTTAGCTGCGTATAATTATGCAAATATCAAATATGTTTACATTTTTTAAGAAGTATAAATTTGATACGAAAAATTTATTGTGTTTTTGCTGTATGTACGATATCAAGCTAAGAAATTGTTTTCAAATCAAATTTTAGTCTGATCAGTGTTGGTGGAATTTATGATTAATGAAATTTTGCTACAAAAATTATCATTTTTGTTACTTTATCAATCATATTATGTAAAAATACATGATATCAACGATAATGAGTTGATTAAAAAGTGGATATTAAATTTTTTAAAATTATTTCTTCTAGAAAATAAAGCTCAATAACAAAAATGAATCTATTAAATTGTTAGTTATTAGTCAGACACATATTACAATATAATATAAATGATTTATGATAAATTATGCATGTATGTATGCACATACATATTAATGTTGGTATATGTATCTAATATTAATATATTTTGTATATGTTTTGAACACAAGAGAGTTGGAAAATTATAATCATTAACTATGAATTTAGGTTATAGCATGTAAAAATTCAATTGATACTAGTCCCTATATAATTATTAATTTTCAAAATATAATAATTGGTGGTATTATATTAGTATATAATAAAATAGCGCTATGAGTAAAAATATTAAAAAAAAAAAAATGAAATAAAATAAAGTATTATTGATCACTCAAGTATTTTTATAAAAAACATACCGAAGATGGTTCAAATTTTTTTATGTATAGTTGTACCAGTCAATTATTGAATCATTCAACTATCACTTCTCGTTTTTAAATAACGATGCAGAATTTTGTAACAATTTACAACATGTGTTTCTACTCTATAAATATTGTAGATACAAATATTTAACAACTGCTTAACATCAATACATTCTATTAAAAAAAAAAACAAAAAAACAGTTATGTAACAGTTTTAACTCATTTTGTTTCATAAGTATTATGAATTATCAATTACTCTTAAGCAAAACATCATAAAAAGAATATAATAAAACTGAAATTTAGTTTTCTTGTAAATATATTATGGTGCTAAAAACAGCATTGATGTTTACTTCTAAACATCGATAAACGAGAGAGACACGCATTTTAGAGAGAAATGTTTTGAAACTAAGTTAAATGTAGCGTGTGAAATCAGAAACACGCATAAAGTAAATAATTAAATGACTAAAATAATGTTGCATACATAATCACATCATGCTAAATTTAATTTCATTACTATTCCTTTATAAGTATTCCCTAGTTATTAAATCGTTATTTATTGCTTAGTTATTTTAAAGTTGCTTATTGTATTCCAATTATTATTATTGTTAATTTTTGATTACATTCTTTGTTCGAAATGATGGATTATTTAGTAAGAATATATTTAAATGTATGTTATTATTATGTTATTATTATTAATGTATGTTTTGGATAGATGTTTAAATTATACTTTTTGCGACGAAGTAGAGCTCTAGCTCTGTTACTTTTCTAATTAAAATCGGATAGAATAATCAGATATATCAAACGGAAACTAAAAAATAGTGGCATCAATATTGTTAAACTGTTTGGTGATCAAACATTCATCGATTTATTGTAAAAATTAGAATCGGATTACGAGATTTGAGAAGACACTGCCAATTATTTTAACTGGGATTTTTCAATATGGAGAACCAATTATTTTGGACACTTGGGTTTTTTTTTACGGAGTCTACGAATATTCATTTTATTAAAAGAAAAAAAAATCATTTAACTCCTTTGTACCAAAGAATTCGATGGTTTTTCATTATAATGGCTTTTATTCCAGTTTCTTTATGAAGAAATCTTAGAAAAATATACAAAACCAACGCATCCTTTATTAACATGACATCAAAAGCAGTGTATAAAAGACGTCCTTTTTATTACTTTTGATAAGTAGAAAATATATATCAGAAAGATGTGTTTGCTAAATTCAAACTACCAATAATATCATGAGCTTTTGAATAAAATATTAATAATAATTTATGTTAAAAATATATATATAATACGGAATGTAAACATCGTTTTAAGAAAGATCCCTTGAAAATAATAGAAAAAAAATTAGTGGATAAAGATCTGAATTTTTAGTATGTTATAGTTAACGAAACATATTATTATATTTTTTTTTTTTTAATTTATTAAAACTGGCTTCAGCTAATTCAGCCATATAGCCATTAACCAAATAAAGTAAACATATCAATATATACATA
The DNA here is from genome assembly GCA_020423425.1 of Chrysopa pallens. Taxonomy (NCBI): domain Eukaryota; kingdom Metazoa; phylum Arthropoda; class Insecta; order Neuroptera; family Chrysopidae; genus Chrysopa; species Chrysopa pallens. Next base: position 72,141,214 of record CM035591.1, read on the forward strand.
TTATTATATTAAACAAAAATTTTCAAAACTAATAACTATTATTTTTGTTTGTTGTTTTTTGTTTTTTTTTTGTTTCATAAATTGTATTTGCCCCACCTTCAGCTCAAATTCAGCTGATAAAACATATACAATTATAATTCATGACACATACATTTATTTTGTTAATATACCAGGGTAGATAATTTTTGAAAACAAAAAAAATTATAGTAGAATGAAACCAATTGGAAACGGAGGAAAATATGATAAAAATGAAAGGAAAAATAAATTACGGGCGATCTGAGTTCGGGAAGCAGGGGAGGGGGTGAGTGTATAAGGGTAAAATTCGGTTTATCTGAATTCTCGGCAAAACTACGTCTTATGGAAAAAAGTTAAATAGCAAAGATGTAGGTAATAATAAGATCTATAGCTTTTGTATTTATACTTCTTTCACATACCTCAAAAATTTATGTGAAAATTCAAATAACCAAGTTTTTAGTATTTTATTTTTATCTTTTACAAAAACTTTTATTTTCCACGTAAACTTACCTTTTTATGTTCCAAATGCACTGTAATTTTTTTGATTTCAAATATTTATTTTTTCACTTAATTTTGAATAAATATCGAAAAAGCACCATAATTTTCAATCGAAAAATTTTGAAGTTATGTGAAAAAAGTGTAAATACAAAAATTGTAGATCTTTTTATTACATACAACTTTGCTATTTAGTTTTTCCGGAAATCAAAATAAACCGTGTTTTACCCTTAAAAACTTACCCCTCCTACTTCCCGATCGCCCGAAATTTATTTTTCCTTTCTTTTTTATCATATTATCTAGAGTTTTCAATGGATTTCATCCTACTATATTTTTCTTCCACTTTTTATCAGTTTTTAAGGCTTCAGAGTAGAAGCCTTACGCTATACGTCTATAATGCTTATAATAAAAATAACTATTATATAAAAAAAATTCAACTATTGATACTAAACCATATGTCGAGTATCTGAATTATTAAGGCCGGTAGTTGTTACCTTCACTTTTTATCGATTTATATTTTTTGTATTTAATAGCAATTATTGAGCTCAGCAGTTATGCTAATGGTTAATGATGAAAATTATAATAGGTATTGAGATTATCCATAATATTATAAAAAGAAAACATTAGTATGTTTCGATTTGAAACTAGTGGATCGATTTGAAAAATTATTTCACCGTTGGGAAGCTACACCGAAATAGGCTAGTATTTATCTTTGTATTCCAACTAGTTCCCGTTCCAACGAGAACGGAAAGTACGAGGGTTAAACCACGTGATGTCATCTATTGGCAAATAATTTTAAGTCGATGTTTATCATGAATAAATTTAAACAATATTCTCCAGCTAATTTGGAATTTATTCGGTGATAAAATAAATTAGGCATGTACCATAATATTCAACTTTAAATCTTAGTAAACTTTTTTTTTTTAGTTAAAAAACAAATCATCAGTGATAATTAGTGAAAAGAAAAGCCATTCAATGAAAAGGAATAGTAATTACCTTCAAAAAGATTTAATACACCTCTTAACATTTTTGTTATTTTTGTTTTTATTTTATTATTATTTTTTTTTAACTTTTCAACATTACAAACATCTTCTTAAGTGTATATACCTCATCCTCCCTGCTTTCTTAAGAATACTATACAACATAGGGTTTGTACGTAGTACTGTTGATGTTGTCTGATTATTTATGTTGTGTTGTCTTCGACTCCCGTTTTTCTGTTTACTTTTTTATTTCCAATTTATTATTTTTGTTTCGTATGAATAGAGATGTGAGTAATTAAAAATAATGGATAAAAGAAATATCGAAGTAAATATCTTGGTTGTTGTTTACGTTCGAATGTCGTCTATCGTGTTTAGAGACTTTTAAATTGTATTATTGTTAAATAAATATACAGGGTGCAGCTTTTAGAAGTTTTTTTATAGCAAACAGATTTTAGTTTTACTGCGATGCAAACTAATTAAAATGAATATTAACCTTTTATAATTTACAAATAAGAATAAAGTATTTTACAGAGAGTTTTCCTTCATTGTAAATAAAAGCGTGGGGTGCTTGATTTCAAGACTTAAAAATATTTTATGGACAATTTTTTATAATAGTAGAATTACTATAAAAACAAGAGAAATCGTCCAGGTCTTTATATACATAATTTTTTGGTTAATTACCATAATTTTAAAGTTTTTATAAATTATTGAATTATTATTTATTAGAAGACTTTACTCTTAAACAAAATTCCAAACTTATTAATAATTAATTATAAATTATTTTCATAAAATTTATGATTCAAAATATTTTTTTTTCGCTTCAAATTATAATAAACATTAAATATAAAAAATCTCGCCGAATATGTATACTGTTGTCAATTCTTACTATCTCTTAACACTGTAATCGGATTTAATTATTAAAATTTTAATACTTATGCGTCAATATTTCAAAATATAAAATTAGCTAAAATCATGTGGTGGCTAGCTAAAAAGCTTGTATTAACATATAGCATAAAATTTGACCTACTTAACCTTAAATATTGCATATTTAACCTAATTAAAAGTACTCTTATATTAAAATAAAATATTTCGACGAGATTTGGCATAATATGTTCGTCCAATTTGGCATAATATGAATGTCTCTGCAGTTGTTTCTCTTCATAAAAAATTATTATTTGCCGCTGAAGTTCGCATGTAGGAATAAATATTGTTAAGCTACTGAAATTACATGCTTGCAGAGAGCACATGAATTTTTTGAATAAAAACTTAATAAAAAAAGGAGTCAAAATAACCTTTCTAAATTTAGCGTGTTATTTATTAATTTATGAGCTCAGAGATTAGGCAAAAATGATTGAAAAAGAATTAAATTATAATCTATTTGTAAGTAGAAATTTCAACGCTAATACTTTGCACGCTTTAAAAACTTCCCATATTTTTTATATAAGAAATCAAATCTACTTTTTATATTGACATACTAAAAATTGATTTTTTGATCAACTCTGTGATTTTTATTTTTAGTTTTATTGCTTTAAAATTATTTTTATCTGAGAATTTTATTTCCTTTCTTTTGAAGTGTTGTTGTTTTTTTTTTTACTATTTTCTCAAATGACTGAATCTTCACTTGAATAGAATTGAAATGAAATAATAATTAAATTTACAAAAGTTGAACAATGATTATATAAAGTATTTTATTATATTATTTTATTACTAGAAATGGATATGATTTCGTATAGCTCTATAAATGTTTTATATGATAAAAGTCAAGTAAAACATATTATCTATGAAATCATGATTTGCATAAGAAGTATGGATCATACCTGCATAACATTTGCATATAATGGCGTACTATTAACCTTAAAAATTGATCTTATTTTTTTGGTGTGGGCTTATAGCTATAGTTATTCATTATTGCAACGTGATTATACTAAATATAAATGGCAATCTAACAAACTTACATGTATAAACAGTAAAAATTTGTTAATTTTTTTTTTTTTTAGTATCGAAAATTTTATTTATCTTTTTTATTTTAATTCGACTGGTATAAAGTATTTAATAAATTGCTATCTTCTTCTTTGAATGCAATTCGTAAGTATATATTGTAAGAATAGAAATTGATCACAAAAATTTCTTATTCATGAGTCAAAAAAAATCTTTTCCTTAACGCTTTATGCCAGTTTTGTATTTTTTTATTCTATTGTAAAGCTTTTAAGATATTTATGGAAACAAGATGCTTACATTTTACTTTTTATTTTTCCTAATTGTCTTTGTATAATGGCCTTTCTTATATTTTCAATTGAAAACATTAACATTTTAAGAGGATTAATTAAAACTTGTGAAGGCTATAAATTAATTCTCAGTTATTTTTCAAAATTACTTAAAAAATGCAAAATTACTTGCAAAAAAATATTTTTATTACAATACAATTAAATTCTGTAATCTGTCAAGAACAATGGTGAAGTATTTGGTATTATTAAAAATCAATAAAATTTGACACATTAGTTTCTATCAAAATAGCAACACACCAAATAAATTCTTCGGTTTGAAAATTGATTATTCTATCCAATATATAAAATAAATAAACATATGTACATTATAAGCAAATATTTGCTTTAAGAAGAATAATCTATGGTCTTTCCATTACGATAATTTCTTTGCGATGAATTTTGTAAAAATTCTTCAAATATTCGTCGATTATTTTATTTATCGTTAGCACACCAGTTTTGAAATTTCTAACTTAATGAAATTTATACTAAATAATTTCAATGTTGATTACATTATATCAGAAAATACTTGGCAACCAAATTATTGTTCGTATACCGAATATGAATGTACAAGTATTAAGGCTGACGACCCTCCGCTTTCTTGATTGCAAAAAAAGGGGAGGAGGATTTACACTAATCATTTCACATCATTTCGATTGTAACTTTCAAGTTTATATAAAAACAATTTTGTATTTTTTAAGATTTTTCCCAAAGTTAGGAGATACATTTTTCCCGAAATTTCTTCAGAAATAAATAATTATCATCTTTAGTCTTTAAAAGAAAATTTTAATGTAACGTTAAATCAAATTTGTTTAGCTTACGCTTTTTTACGTAATGCATTGTTTTACTGTATGAAATTTGTATAAGATTGGTAACTAGGTACCTACATACATAAACCTCTAAATGTGACATTCTAACGAAACAAACGAATCATTAATCATGTTCATATCATTATTATGTCACAGAGTACGGCCAATCAACCATTCCAATCTCAATCCATTCGTCTATCATTATTCCAACCGTTCGATCTCCATCTGTAGAGAATGTATGATTCAGAAACGATATTATTGTTATTATTATCTCAATTTTATCACATACATATATAATAACGTAATTTTCAAACGAGTTTAGCTTCAATGAACACAAAAGGAAGCAGTAAAAGATATCAAATAATAATAAATGTAATGTATATATTTGTTTGTATTATATGTTCTCTAGAAAAGGCATTCAATTATAATTAAAAAAAAAAAAAAAATTAAATATTTTATTAACTGTTCTTCTTTAATTTAAAAGGTACGTACAATGTGAGACATGAGCCATTGTTGGTTCTTAAAGAACCACTGCTATACGCTAGATCCCAAAAAGGAGAACGGGTAGAGGTTAACATAATATTCACTCATAACGATTTTTTATAAGTTCTCCAAAATCGTGATTTTTTTTGTGTCCGTTAATCATTTCTATTTCAGCAGATCTCAAACAGATCTACATTATTAAATTTTATTACGTATGTGAATTTAAAAGTAAAGGTAGAAATAAAATACTGTTAAATCCCATTAAAACAGTCTTTATTCTTAATTTTGTTAAAAATACCATTGGCAAAAATTTTGTTTTTCGGACCTTTATTGCAGTGAGGCAAGTGCAAATTCTTATCACTCATTACCTTATCACACAAGGTACTATTTAGTAATTATCTAAACTCAAATTTATTATTCAAATCAAATAAAATCGCTAAGTGATTTCATACATCACTAAACATTCATGTTTTAACGAAATTCAAAAAGTTTTATGTCATAATTGTAATTAATTGGTGGTTATTTGTACTTCAAAAAGAGTTACTTGTAACATTGTATCCCATAGTCCAGTACGGAGAGGATCAAGCAGAAACAAGTTACGTTTAGAGAAGTAAACTGCGAGTGATATTGTTTTGTTTTTAGTGTAGTGTGTTAAAATTTACCACACTTAGTTACGGAAAGCGTGTCAACTAGTTTTAAGGTCACGCACTTAATTGGCACCAATTTATTGTGTTGAAAAGTTTAGATTCGTATTCGTATCCGCGGATCTGTATTCTTTATTGTCAATCCTGTGCAATAAATAGCGGTAACTTGTAGGACCAGCTTAAAGTGAATGCATCCATCCATAACTTTTGAGTTTTAAGAATCCGTATTCGCAGCAATGTCATCCAAATTTACTTGATGTTTGATTAAAGTACTTGGTTTAAAAGTTTAATTTTTTGTACCATATACATTTCTCTATTTATAATAAAATACCTGAACAATATCGTTTTATGTGTTAAGGGCCGTTTTATAGTTTCTCATTAGTTATAACAACAAAAATGAAATATTTTATGTATTTCATAAAACTTTATCCACCATATATATATATATACATAAATATTTCCGAACATTATAAAATATTTGTCATATGACCTTTTATTTTCTATTATAATACCACATTCGTTTATGTGTTTGTAAGGAGTGTCATTATACAAGAGTGTTCACCTAAAAGGTTTATTATAAAACTTTCTACGAATAACGTATCACTTAAGAGAAAATATTTGTAGTTTTCAATGAATGCTTTTTATCACTTCAATAGAATGTTTATTACTCCATTCGCCCCTTATTATAAGAATTTTCGTAAACAATAAAAATTATTGCACATAAATTAATGTTTTTATCATAATATTTTCAATTGTTAGTAATAAATGCAAGTAACTTAGAAGAATGTAGAGAGTTCGGTATAAAGGCGGTTTTCCATATGCACCAAAAAAAAAACTAAAACAGAAATTATGTTGTAGTGTAGTGTAGTTGTAGTGGAAAAATTGACGTCAAATTGTAATTTATTAGCAACAAGTAATAGATTTAGCGTACCGGAACCTATATCTAATATTATAGTAATTATTATTCATCCAGATGATTGAAAAGAGGGTCCCTAACTTTAGGGAATCATTGTTGTCATCCATACATTTGTATTTTATTTTAAAATTAATTTTAAATCACTTTTCAATTACTAACGTTATACAATGAATACAGTGGGTATATTCTATACAACACTAGCACACAGCATTCTGAGGCATCCATCCAAGTACCGACTGTGTCTGATGTTGCTTAACTTGATGGATTAAGATAAGTAATTATGAAATGCCAATGGAGGGAATTTGTATTTTATTTATCTTTCAATTTAATCATAATAATTATTTTTATGAATTAAGATATTTGTTGTTTTAATTTGATTAACTTTAACAGCAAAACTTGGCATTTTGAGTAAAACTTAAGTTCTTTTTAAGAATTCAGAAAGCAAAAAATTTGAAATAGCTTCATACCGTTAATCTAGTTTTTATAACCTCCCTTCCATTTTTTATCAACCGAATTTTAACAAAATACACTTGGAGATATCAATTTTCTTTATATGTCCGAAAATAATAACTTCTTTAAACAGGAAGTGATAATAAATATTGATATTAAAATGTACATTTATCTAACAATCCAATTAGTGTTTAATTTGACTTGAGACACACAATATTAAAATTTATTATCTTATTAATGTGAGCCGTTACAAATATTCATATTTGAAAACAGCATATGGCAACATATTAAATTGAATCTCACCCAAATCATAAAAAATTATTACATATATGCTAAAACGTGGTGAATATATGGATGCTTTCTACAGTGTAGAACCTTAGTCATACCTTATGGGAAAGATTCATTTACGGTTGAACAATTCTCATGGATACAGTTTGCATTTTATTACAAAATTTAAAATATCCGTGATACAAAAATAAAAATAAGTGTTATTCTAAAAAAAGGGTGTATATAATTTGTAGAATGAATGATTTTTGATGAAATTGTACTTATATAATATATAGGGATTGAGAAGTGTGCTTGAAATATGCGTATTAGTGAAGTAATGGAATAATTTTTTTACTCATGGAACTTATTTTTATGGGATTAGATGAATGAGAAAATCATTAAATTTTGCTAGTTGCATTGTATTATAGTATTTTGTTGGGTATATAAATAATTTAATCTGATATTAAATTTGATTCTTAATACGAAAAATTTTTATTTTTTCTGGTTTTTTCTTGTAAGTCGCTTATAGCATGGAAACAGCATTTTTTGTTTAAGTTAAATAGTGCTTATTTTAGTCCAATATATTAAAAACTAACTCTTGGGCTCGTCTAATTTTCTCTTTTTTAAAAATTCTTCGTTTTTCTGCTATAAGTTCTAAAGCATTCACTCAAAAAAACAGAAATTCTTTGAGAAAGAAAAATTTTGAGAGGAATAAAAATATATATTATGCATAAGTAAATTTTTAATAGTATTTAGAAAAAAATAAAATTAAAAAAATTCCTGTTTTGCCTGTTATTTGGTAATAAATCGCTTATAGCAACAGGAACACGGAAAATTTTTCTATTAAACCACAAAAGTTCAAGTTTACACAAAATATTCCTTTAATTTCTTCCTACCTTATACCCCATTGACATGGGTTCGTAATAAAATTAACTTAAAATCCGTCTGGCAATATCGGTTTCATTAATGTTTCTGATATTTTTAACACAAAATTGGGTTAACACAGAATGCGTTTCACGATTTTTGAATAGTCAAGTACTTCCTTCCCCTTTAATTGTAATCAATTAACATTAATTATAAAAAATAAGCTATGCTTAACCTTTACTTATAAATAAAAACCATATCGTATTCTTCAGTTTCAAACATTACTCAAAATCATAACTTAGTTAGAAAAATAGTGCATAAATATAGCATCCAGTAAATCAGTTTTCGCTTGATTTTTCAGTTCCTGGATTTTTGCTAGGTGGAACCGGCGGATTTTGAGCAGTGAATTTCTGGGAAAAAATTGTTTCCTACGTTAAAATACATGCAAATTTTGGAGATTGTTAATTACCATCTAGTTTTTGTGAAAAAAAATTCCCATCCGTTTTTATTCGGCCATTTAAAAAATCTCGCTTAAAAAAATAACGATTCAAAGGATTTAAAAAACTAATTTCTTAAGATTGGTCGAGTAAAAACGATCTCTTAAATTTTCCTGCGATTTGTTAGAAGACTTTTTTATAATTTGTTAATCCTCCTGCTTGTTTCTGTTTCCTGTTTTACTATTTTCTTCGGTGACAGAAAATCAAAAATTATTTTTTCAACCTCTCCATACTTCTGCGGGACATTTGGGGGTATAAGTTTAAAAATTCAAAAGGTTAGAATTAAAAATTATAAACTAACAAGCAGATGATGATAAACAAAAATATAAATTAAATGTGTCTGAAAATATTTTTAAATTGAGTTTATAAATGAGACGAGAAATTATAAATACATAAAAAAGGAATAATTAAATATCACAATACAAAATTTTAATTCTTTTTGTTCATTTGATTTCTTTTTGTTTCAGGTCAGTACATCAAAATGTAAATATTGTATGAAAACTTCATTCAGAAATTTTATTGTAAGTTGTTTATTTTTTAAATTAATTGAAACGTTAAAAGGTAAAAGAGCCATCATTTTATAAATGTTCTTTGTTTATAATACAGTTTGTTGTTTGTTGTTAAAATAATAATAATATTGAATTCAACAAGTATATAAAAACAACTGCCATGCATTGTAATTTTAATGAAATACAACAAATACTTGACATGATAATATAATTTGAATGACGGGCTTAGTATAAAGTATATTGCAGTTGAAAATAAAATCTTTTAATATCTTATAAAAGGTGAAACTAATGAACATGCGCCAAATTAAATGCTGCAAATTCTATCGTTTAGATTATAAAAATGTAGGGGTCTGATACATATATTTTTCTTGCTACATAACCGCATTTTCTTTTCTATTCAAACTAATTAAACAAGCTAGTGATTACCGACTACCTTAAACCGTAAGCGAGATAATTGTCTCTGGTTTTTAATGTTTGTAAGCTAGCAATAATTGATAAAGCATGCGAACATTTAAAATATTGAATATGCATTTATTTTATTACATAATCTATCAAGTTCAGAAAATTTATTTGTATATTATTGTTTCAACTGTTCGTGTCAAATTTTATTATGTACATAAAAAAATTCCGAATTTGATTATGTATATAATTTTAAATAACTATTTTGTTATGTATATAATAAAAATTTAGAATTTTTTATGTTCCATTATATTATGTTCTTAATGAAAATGTTCGAATTATATTGCGTAAATAAAAAATTCAAGTTTTTATTATATACATACAAAAATTATTTTACATGCAAATTTGGAATTTGTAACATATTATGCATATAATAAAATTTGCTAAAAAGATGCTTAACTCAATTATCGTTTTAATTTATTACGTTTTCAGTTATGGGCGATTAATATATATTTTGCGGTATTCTTCTAACTTCTACATTCGATTCATAGCTCATTTCAAACTTCGACTAAAAAATCAAAATTTGCATCCTAGGTACATCAGATTCTATTTTTCGTGCTTAAAGTACCGTTCTTAAGATACATATTCTTGTGAGTTAGATAAACTTAATGAATAAATTACACACTGCTTATTTAGAACGTTACAATGCAATTTTGTAATAAAAACATGAATTTTCTTTCCAATGATTGCATATATATATATAGTGTGACATTAGGTAGAACCAATAATTTTACAAGTTTATACATCAAGACTCAAGAAGTTTATAGATAAATATTCAACAGGTGCTTTCATTTTCTCATCAAATCATCTTTCGTTCTTCAAGCAATAAAAAAAGCAAAAAAGAAATATACATTGTTTAAAGATGCAATACAGCTAATATAAATTTCACATACTTGGATATAATATGATACTTGATTGATGTTGTTATACTTATATACTATTTTAGTATATAAAAATAATACATTTTCTTAAATAAATTGAAAAGGGGAGCATAATTTTGATTCTGTAAAAAATTGAGAACTAGTTGTGTTTGAGATACTGGATGTGATTTGAGTTACTTTTTTAGTGTATCATTTTCAATCTTTCTTTTTGTATTTTCTTTAACGTATTATTTAAAATTTTCAAATATCTTTCAATCAAGTTCCGTTAAGTGGATAATCTCTCAATAAAAATTCCATTTCTTGAATAGACCATAATTTGAATTTAGAATTGAAAAAATGTAGAACGCTTTTGACAATAGGACCAATGGAAACGTGCGAAGCAAAGTTTGGTGGCAATAGCATATACCACATTATATTTTTAGATGAAAAAAAATCATTATAAGAAGTTAAAATGCTTTTGGATATTAATTTTTATATTAATTTATTGTATACGCAGTAGTGAAGAAGAAAAAGTAGCCTGCCAAGTATAGCTTTCTCATGTCCTTTGTACCTCTATAAGAAGTTGCTGATTATTGCATCTACGATAACGATTCCACTACATCATCCCATCATAATTATTAAAATTTATTTTTGTAGCGATGGTAAGTTTAACTAACTAGGCGAGTTAAAAATCTATTAATCTTTGGTTACTAATTTTTTTATAAAATTTACATCCATTATTTTCCTCAAAATTCAAAAACATTTATGAAAATTGAAAGGAAGCCTCACATGTTTTGGACTGCCTATTATAACGTTTTGGATATAGTATAACATAAATAAGTCAAGCCCTGAAGACAACTATACGTGACTGTTTACAGACTGTTCATTGATTGGACTATGTGATTTCTGTCTTCGTACTATTCAATCGACATTGAATAGTTTTATTAGGTTCGCAATATCGTTATATAATGACCATAGGCTATGTATGTGGTCTAAAAATACGAGATTATATATTTTTATCATTCATCAGAGCAAACCACGATATCAAATATATTATATAATAGATAAAAATATCTGTAATAAATATCATATACAGATACTGTTTATTGTACAATAGTGTTGAAAAGATATTATTTTTATATATAGATAAAAAGTATTAAGATTGAAGAAGATATTTGTATAGTAAACGCTTGGATCAGTTAAGTTTTCTTTCATTTTTTTTTTTTTTTTTTTTACTTTTGGACGTTAAATAGGAGATATATTATATAGATTCATTCAAAACCATTCAGTTTAGATGAAGATATATGAGATACAAACTGACATATTCATACAAAGACAGACCTATATACTTATACAAAGACATCACAACTACCTCTTGGGGTAGTCAGTTTATATGGTCAGTATATAAAGTTGGTCAACCACAGATATTGAGAGTGTATTGGTTGTTAGCATGTTGAAAAAAAATCTCTGAATGAATTCTAAAATACATTTTTACCGATTGGCATACAAAAATATTTACCATCTAAGAGGTGAAACAGCTATTAAATGGTACAGAAGAGTTTTATATTCTCATATCTAATACACCATTTTAAGAATACTAGTTGATATATTTGATTACTGAGTTATCACATTTGTAAACTTTGAAGTTTCAATTCAGAACTATCGAGGCTCTAGCTTTAAAAGATGCGTTTGATAATCTATACTGATTAACCAATTGAAATGTATTTTAGTCGAATCACGTAATTTTTAGTATGTAAAATTTTTCTTGAAAAACAAATAGGAGTTTAACTGATTTTGGAATAGTAGGAAAAAATCTTCATTAGATGTAATTTTGGATATTATTATTTAAAACATCGGAAAATATTTTACTTTTGAGTTGTTCTAAGACCTGCGTATTCTTGTCTGAATTTATCATAGATTATTTTAAGTACGTCTAATTGCTATTAAAACATATTATGGTACTGTTATGCCAAAATATCACAAATCAAGATTGTGCCATATTTCATAATTGTTACATATACTTTGATCGTGTATTCTTCTATTAAAAATAAGAAAATTTATTTGTCGTAGTTTGAATTATTAATTATTCTTTTCACCACTTAACCTAATTGGTTCTTACATTTTTCGTCAACTGATTTTCCAATATCACTTTAAAAATATACATAGCTTTAAATTATAAATTTTTTTTAAACATATGATTTTATTGGCGATAAGGTGAAAAAACCATTAAAAACTATTCTTTCAAGAAATTTTGATATAAAATTAAAAGTCATATTTCCTAAATAGCGGAAGCGGAATAATTAATTTTTTACAAGCTGTTTTTTTTTTTTATTTTTGTATTTATTCTGTTGTAATATTGTAATGTTATCCGATTTACATACGTTTGTTCAATTTTAGCCTAATCGAACTCTGAACAGTCCTACAAAATGATACTTTTAAATAAAAGTTTGTAATAAGCAGTTAGCTAGTCAGTAGCTCTTTAAATGCAAACACGCAATAGTGATAGCACTTAAAATTTACGACAATAATGTGATAAAATATCAGGAACGTTTTTCCAGTTAATACGTGTCCAGCTAATATCACGTGAATACTTGTTTAATTCTTTCTTAAGATATGAAAATGTCCAATACATGAAGCCTGCTCTAGATCGCTCTGCCTGATCGAACATTCCTGGAACATACATTATACGTTTGTAGGAACCTTTCTGTGTAAATAAACATCCGTATAACGACAGTAAAAAAATTGAATGGTGGTATGAGAATCAATGTATAAGTAGAGTATGTGTGTGGATGGATATCTTTTTATTCTTTTGGTGTTACTCAAATAAAATTGATAGATTACGTATTTTATACACTTCCGATCTCCTTTTTTTTTCATATTTTCAAATCGAAAATGAACATAAAAAGTTTATTTTCTGAAGAAATTGTCAATTAAATATTTACAATTTAATTTTTAATTGACACATTGAAAGAAAAAAATTTTGCAATAAAATATTTCTAACAATGGCTATGAATGATTAAAGATTATTTCGCAGAAATTTTAATTTTTCTGCCGTTTTCGAATCTAAATTAACATTCTTGATGTACTTACCAGGTATTCGAAAATATATACATTTTTTTTTCCTGCCTGTATTCTGATTTTGAGAAATTTGATTATTTTGTTTGGATTACTAAAATCAGACTACTTTTAGAATACTTTTATAGTAAAGCAAATTTTGAGCATGTAGATTCGTATTCAGAGAGAAAGGATATGCAGTTGAGCTTAAGATAATTTTATTTCTTATTTAAATCATCAATTTTCAAATCAACCCTTTCCCAAATGAAAATTGTAAATTTTAAAGCCTCTTTATCACTAATTTAATATTTTAAATTTTTATTACATAATAAATATACTAAATATTAACTAAATTCATAATTGTTAGTGTTATAGTGTACCGCGTTTTAAAATTCGCACAATTTTTGTATCTACACTTTTAGCGATTGACTACCGCATCTATTATTTATTATTATTGTTTATGCTTTCCAGTGAGAGAGAACGGATGAAAATCCTGTCTTCCTAGACACATCCATCTCTTTGAGAGACATAAATCTTAACATGGTAGCTACGCCTTTGAAGAAAGGTCACTAACGCGGGCTCGTGTATTATGTTTTCCAGTAAACATAGGGTCCGAAAGTAAGCCTGTCTGTCAAGTTGAGAGTACGTTAATCTGTCTGTTGTCCAGGTTCTGGAAAGCTTCATCCCTGAACCGCAGCGATACAAACCCAACAAAGGAATTATTATTATTATTTATTTACTTTCACAAATACTGTTTTTTTTAAATGCTGTATTAAATTAATTTTATTCACGCTAACTACTGGTTTATATTATAATTGACTAGATTTTTTGTGGGTAAACTCAAAATCTATGATGTTATTGATGCAAAAAACTTTAACAAGTTTCTAAAAAATCTTGAAAAATCATCAGGAATTGAACTTAATTGCAAGTTGATAAATTTAAAAAATAAAGCAGTAAATCATGAAACCTTGTTCACAACATCATTTTAGTCGTGAAAATTTGTAAATAATATTTAGGTAATTGTCTGTCTTTATTAGGATGAGAAAAATTCACAATCCAATTTGATTGTGATTTTAATAAAAAAAATCGAATGATTTTCGGATATATAATAAAATTTACATATTTTCTGATTTCTGACTCACATAAAATGTCTACTCTTGTTTCAGTGTCAAATTCAATAAAGATTAGTGAAAGTTAATTACCAATTTGTGTTAAATTTTGTATAAGGCGTTAATAGAACATATTTTTTTACGATCAGAACGAGATCCCAACAAAGATAAGAACAAAAATTAAAGATAAAACTTCATTTAATGATAAAATCAATGTATTCTTTTTTTTTTTTTTAATAACTTTTATAAGATACTAAAATTGATATCTTAGTTTAAAAGTGTAGTAAACAGTGTTTAGCCGAGTTGCATAATATAATATACGGAAAAATATAAGATGATTAAAATTTAATTACTATAGGAGCTTAAAACTAAAACTATGATTGTAAAATTAATAAAATATTGTTTGTAAACTTTTTTAATTCAAAACAGAAAATTTGTACACGACTATTGTGTATAGAAATGAAAAACAGTGTTTTGAAAGGGAAATTTAGAGCTTTTTATTATCATATATTAATAAATTCAGATAAACGAGACGGTAACTTTTTTTAAAATTTTTGCTTTATTTACATTCAAAATTTAACATCAAAATTTTAATGTATGCAGTAGGAACCGAGGTGCGTGCAATACAAAGGCAAAAATGCTAGTCAAAGTTGCCTTTCACTACCATAAATGAATAATATGTATTTTATGAATAAAGTTATATAAAGTGGTGTTGTCACAGTTTCACCTACTCTATTTTTTTCCTCATCACAAAAAAATACCCAACGTGCCTAAAAAAGTTTTCATACAAAAAAAAAAGGAAAACTGACTATACCAAAAAATAAATTCTTCTTTCATTGGCATATACATTTGCATATACATATAAATAATTTTCTCTACTATATTTTAATTTAGTTATGAAATATCCAGTTGTAAAATAATTGAAATTGAATATAGATACATAATTTCCTGCATGATTTTATGAACTAAATTATATCGATTCTGATTATTATTTGTATACAATCAAATATTACTTACTCATTGAATAATTAATGATACATAACTATGTAAAAGGATGCATGCTATTTGATTCGATTGAATCTATTAAACCTGTTTATGTTTTGTTATGTAAAAATATATATTTAAAAATAAGACTGTATTTTACATAGTGAACATTAACCTTACTTTCCATGCGACAACATTTTTTTCTATTTAATTGATATTTCAAAAAGTAAATTACCAATATGCACATAAAATCATGTATATTTGTTCAAATTTACGAAACTAATGCTACTTATAAATTAATCAAGAGTTTTTAATTGACGAAGTGCTAGTCAATCGATTTGTTTAATTCTATTTTTCATTTTTACATGATACCGAAATGTAGTAAACATAGTAAATGTAGTATATAAGAAAAATTTTAGAAATTCAATACACAAGATAGATCATCAATAACATAAGAATATCAAGCCATTCTTCAAATATATCATTATAAAAATACTAATAACTGTTTGCCTTTATGTATTCTGAACATCAGAAACTTGAAGAAGAAATATTTTATTTGAAACGCATTTTACAGTTTCACTGTTGCAATTGGCTTAGAACTACTATTCTCCCATTTATTGACTGGAGGTTGAAGATCGATTGTGTTGAAATGAGCTGCAAATGTATTAATATTATTATTATACATGTATACATAAATACTGTATAGAATGGATATTTACAGAATACTGTAAATATTTATAACATTTGGGCTATTTAAAAATAGTCCCAACAATGAAATTGCATCATATGTCGAGTATCTATACAATTAACTTTGTTAGTTATTATCTTCACTTGTTTCGTATAATTTTTGTCCTCTGTGAAAATTCGTGAGACTAATTTCACCAGAGAATAATAAATCAATTAACAAAAATGATACAGATTGTTAGTTAGTTATTTTAAGAGCATAATGTAATGCATTTTACAAATTCTAATTTTATCACTTTACTTCACTTTAAGTACTTCATATATTCAACAAAATTATTTATAGATAATAAATATTTATAACTATTTATGTATCAAAATCTCAACTTATTATGTTAGCTATAGTGTAATACTATATCTAATATTATTTAGTATATTTGGTAAGTTTGAGGATGGCTTGTGCATTTGTAATGCGGTTATTTACAACAACGATATAGTTTTAAAAGGATTTTATTTATATATCTATGAATTTTAATAATTACTTCAACTGGTATCTATGCTATTCAAATATACCGTCGAATTTATTCTCTTTGACATTAATATTTGTATGTAAGTGAGAATATTCATAACTATTTAAGCTTTTTACAGATTTGATTTCATAGAAATAATGTATTTTCGGCTTCGATATTAATAAAATGAAATATGTAAAGTTTGTTTACATAAACGTTTTTATTCAGCCATCATTGCTCTGTGCTGAAAAGTGAGAAATGAAACTTCTTGCAGTATTTAATTTTGCATCTACGAGATGTATCTATATTACGAGAGTACTAAGAAATAAGCTAATAAAATCTTAGTAATTATTAATAATAAGTGATGATTATTTTTTTAAAAATATTAATGGTATGAATATTATTTTAAAGTAAAACGATACTTAAAGAAAATCTACTGTATATTTATAGGGTATTAAACCGTATAACTACCCTATTAAAACATTAATAGGGTAGTTGGATGAAACTGGATTTGCTATATTTCCATCAACAAGTGAAACTTGTCTCAATATTAAAACAAAAATTTAAAAATTATATTAAAATTGATTCAAAAACAAAGAAGTTATAAGTTATCAAATATTATATATCTATCTCATTCTTCAAAACGATGTTTATATTTTTACTTTATAACGAAACATCATTTGTTAAATGACGTCATAATCTTGTATATCTTTACCTTGTTTAGAAATTTTGAATCTCCATATCTTGCTTATTTTTAAATATTTAAAAATAATAACTTCAATCCATGTTCGTGAAGTAAATTCTCAACAGTTCAATCTGCTTATGCCATGAACTGTATTTTGACATTGACTGTATATATACTGCATTTATGCCATGAACTGTATATATATATATATATATATATATATATATATATATATATATATATATATATATATATATATATATATATATATATATATATATATATACAAGAATTGCTCATTTAATAACAAATAATATAAGCTTCGAATGCATTTTCCAAAAACTAAAAATACTAAAAAATATATGAAAAATTTATAAAATAAACATTTTTGCAAAATGATTATTATTGATAAAAAGGCATTAATAAGTCTAATCTTTCATCGTAATATGTTTCAATGAACATGCTTAGAAAAAATTGATAGTTTATTTTACGATACAAAATTAATTTTTTGGAATCTTTTTACACAAGAAACTAAATAAATATATCGATTTTTCTATGGATTATTTCTGGTAATAATATGAAATCATTCGCCTGATATGCATAAATGATTTGTTCTCTGTCAGTATCCCAATTTCGTATATTGACGCTAAAATACAAAATAAACGTATTGATTAATGTATTTAGATACATCAATGGTTTATTTGGTATCGTAAATTGTATATTTGGATTATAGATTGTTTAGTTATCGTATTAATATTTTCATTATATGATTTCATGTATAGTATAATAATAATAAATTATTTATTTTATTGTTATAACGTTTGTTATGATTCCCACTTGATTTAATCTCTTGTATTATTTTAGTGATTAGTTTATATTTGAATTGATTTCTTATTTGTTCACTGATAATTTCACATAATATTTTGTAATGTATTTTATTTACAACAGTAATTATTATGTTAACAATAATCATTAAGTGTAAATTGTTCATCAAGTAAATTCTATCGGAATAAATCGTAAAGCTCGGACAAATAATCGATATTGTATAGAATATTTCTATAAATTCATGGAAAACACTCAATGGAATTTTTTTTTTTTAATTTGAAAATATTTTGTATGAAGATTTTTTAAAAAATAATATGTATCGGGGGGGGGGGGGTTATATAGAGGATTTTTTATGGGTTATAAGTTTATTAAAAGGAATAGAATAGATTTTTATTATCACACAAATTAAAAAATAAGAAAAAAGTTCGTAAGAACTTTTTCTGGACCAAGGAATACAAAATTATGTATAATAAAAGATCATTTGGAGCAAAAAAAAAAAAAAATTGTGCTTATGTTTTCATTTAAAATTGAGTAGATTCATACATATTGATAGGGATAAGGATCTTAGATTTTAAAATTAATCGGTATTGTTTTTTGGATTTCTTTAAAATGCGATTGTTTATTGAACGTGATTGTGATTTGTCATATTACTTACCACTATTATTATATTTGAATAATAATAAATAGATATTGTACCATCACTAATTAGGTATTGCAGTGCAGTGTTATTACTAAGGAATTCAGCTATAAAAATTACCTCTTAGCTCACTACAATAAGCGTTGAAATATTAAATTTTTGTCAAATACGTAATGTTCAAAAAATTTAAAGACACTTTTACGTATAAATTCATATACATAGTGAAACTTAATCAAAAGATCCCTTTTATATCCGCTGAACAAAAAAAAATGAATACGGATATCCGGTATCTCATTGATTATAAGTCATAGTTTTTTAAACATTCAAAAAATAAGAACTATTTGTTGGTTTAATATTTGTATCTTAATTTCTTTATCGCTAAGCCTAATTAAATAAAAATAAATTAGATTGATATTAATGATTTATAAAATCTATTTTTATGAAAGCACAATTGGAAATATTACTGGCCGTTTTTCTAAATTTTCATAGAGGAAAAGTTGATGCACTTACCAAAACTAGTTACTTGATAAATTTCAGCTTGTTATTTACTATTAACAAATTAGGCGGTGTGTAGACTATTTAAGCTTACAAATTAAACAAACCCAGAATACCTAATTAAATTCGCAAAAAAATAACCGGCAATCGCTATCCTCGTCTGATTAATGATGTTTTTCGTCTGACAAATATTTATTTTTTTAACAGCCATCTACTCTTACTAAAAATAATTTAATTAAAAATACTGGCGGCCAAATTTTGATGGACAACCTGGTAAAAATATATTTTCCTAATTATAAATAAACATAAAAATTTGGATTCAGGAAAAAAACCGATGAGCGCACACACTAATCCTGCAACGGTGTTTTAACACTAATAAGACCAAGACTAATATTGTCAATTCTTAATTTGATTTTTCTATGTTTTTAGAATATCTGTAGCTAAAAAAAATGTTAATAATTCATGGCCCATAAATTCCTTTCTATTCTAATAATATAATGTTCCGTAAAAAATATATTATCCTTCTTTTCTAAAGAATATGATAATCAAATTGTGTTTACCATTTTTAAAAGCTCCTAGAATCTCATGCAGCCATTTTAGCTCACCAAAGAAAAAAGCATAATTTCTTACCATTTAATTACTAGTTTATTTCACAAATTAAAAATTAATTGCTCGTACCAAATACAAAAATTGAGGGCTTGGCTAAGTTCAGTACTCATCCAAGATAAGCCAAAAAAAAAAAAATTTTTCAGCCCTTTCAGTCTATCAAAATTTGTTACTAATTTTTTAACAATTCATCAAAACCCATAACAAAAATAAATGAAAATTAATGGAAATCACCATAATAAAAAAGTAAAAGTGGATCTAAAATAATACAATTTTTATGCAAAATAAAATGATTTTGTACAATAATAATTTATTACTCATGGCCAAACACGTACCAATCGGTAAAAAAAATTGTTGGAAAATCTAGAATCAATTTATAGTCAGAAATCAATTTCTGACTATACAATACTACAATAAAAATTATTATCGATGCAATTTAGAAAAAAATTATACAAACAACTTTTACCAGGGTAGAAACCTTAAAAATTATAGTAGGATGAACCCCGTTGAAAACATTTATATGGGTTTTAATATGCACATTTTCTCACATAACTTCAAAATTTTTCGATTGAAAATTAGGGTGATTTTGTGATATTTATTCAAAAAAAACACTACAAAATAAATATTTTTACTAAAAAAAAAAAAAAAAGAATATAGTGTATTTGGAATATAAAAACGTAAGTTTTCGTGTTTTTCTAATAGATAAAAATAAAAAACCAAAAAGTAGGTTATTTAATTTTTTTTCATAAATTTTGATGTTATGTGAAAAAAAGTGTAAATACAAAAGTTTTAGATTTTTTTTTATATCTACAACTTTGCCATTTAACTTTTTTCCATTTTAAGTTTTCTGAAAATCAAGATAAACCGTGTTTTACCATTTAAAACTCGCCCGTAATTTATTGTTCCTTTCATTTTTATCATATTATGTTTCGATTGAAAAATTATTTTTGATTTGTTTCAGTAAGAAAGAATTTTCTTATTTCCTTTTTGAATCTGAAAATTATGAAAATTAGTTTTCTAGATGATATTAATAATTGGTTATTGGAGTCATTTACTAGTTTCAATTTTTCCATAATTATATCATTAATTTTTAACAGATTTATTTTTTGAGAAAAGAAAAAGTATTTTAATAAAAATATTCGAGATAAATTGGATAAAAATTTTTGAACAATTTTCAATGTTTTGTACCTGTTTCCACACTATGGGTAAGGTACAATTGTGCGTTTTTTTTAGCGTGGTCTCCCTTATAGGCCTAATCCACGATTTTTTCACCGATTTAAACACACCATAGCACATTTAAAAAGGAGAAAAAAATTATTATTGAACGTTTTCATAATAACTAGTCGATAATATTATAATTTGGAATACTTTAATCAATATAACAAATGGAATCAATATAGCAAATAAAGGTAATAAAATGTTTGGGTGACATATACGATATGAAAACGTTTATAATAATTCATCAACTTTGTCGACATCAGTTGATGAATTATACGAGATGTTATCTACAATTTCGCAATTTTTTTTTTATTCTTCAAATATCATTTAAGATCTGCAATTAGCGAACTCAAAAGGTACAAGAACGTCAGATTTACAAAAATCTGCACAGTTTTTGAAAACAATTTTCCAAAAAAATACTTTTTTTTTAGTAATTTTACTAAAAAAAGTTTTAAATAAAATTATGGAAAAATTTAAAAAATTTTTTATAACATCTCGCACAAACTCACATAATCTAAAATTGAATATAATTAATTTCTCTGAAATAAATACTTAATAAATTTATAATCTGGAACGAATAATATTTAGAAAAATTAATTATGTCACAATATTGTTAAAAATTTACAAATAAAAAGTCAAATAGTACTTACTTGTTTTTATTTTCTTCTTCAAAAATCACTTATAAAATGCTCATTTACATAAAACTACGAATCGTCACAAAACAAACTTTAAAATCCCGAAATAAAAATTTAAATCGATAATCAAAAATAAAATATATATGTATAAAAATATAAATCAAATATATCAAAAATATAAATATATATATATATATATATATATATATATATATATATATATATATATATATATATATATATATATATATATATATATATATATATATATATATATAACTATATAAAAAAATAAATGCAGAAATTGTAAAATGTTATATCAGTTGGGCAAAGGCGAGGGGGGGCGATTTTGCAAAAAATTTAAATAATAATGAAAATCAGTATAAAAAAATTTGAAATGAAATAATTTTTTAAGAATTATCTAATAACTTAAAATATTCAAAATTGAAGTCATCTAATTTGAAAAGAGAATTCAAAAAATAATTAGAATTGAAATCTAATAGCATTAAAAATAATAAACTAATTTAATATTCAAAATTTAAAACATAAACTAATGAAAATTACTAAAAATTAAAATCAAATAATCTTAATCAAATTAAAAAAAAAAAAACTATAAGTGAAAAAAATTATTGAATTTGAAAAGATAGTGGGAAGGCTGGAGGAGTTAGGAGCTGTTGAGTTTTGTGAAAAGCTGTATAAAAAAAATATCAAAATAAATAACTTACAATCTAACCACAAACCTTTTTACCTCCATATATACTCAAACCTCGATACTTCGATGTAAACAGCTTCCAGAACACTACACTAACGACACCTCACTGAATCAAAATTTGTTTTTATCGAAAAATAGGGCGCCTATTATCACGTTTTGTAATGTCCGCAGTTCACTCTTCATTTCAAAATAAAACCAATGGCAACAAGCAAATTTCTTTATTCGATAATTAATTTCATTAACAAAATATATTCTAGAATTCATAACGGGCGAAGTATCATAATTTCGTATTACAATTATTAAATAATTCAATTTTATTTCTTTAAAATTTTTTAATAATTTTCTTTTATAAATTCTGGAGAAATTTTTATTTTTGCTTAAAATGTTGGAAGTTTAAATAAAAATCGAATTCGGATGCTTTTTTAATTTGATAATGAACAAGATTTAAAATTCATAACCATTTTGATTCGAATTAATTAAAAATAAAAATTTACTATTTAAAATTTTTTTAAATTTATTTCACAGATTTCGATTTTTTCTCTTCAAAATCAACGTATTTCAGGCCACAATTAATGGCATAGAATTTAACATATGTCAAGTAACAGTTTAATTTTCATAATCAAGTTTCGTTCAAAATCTGAATTATATTAAAACAAGTTTTTTATTTTAAATAGAATCATGTTGGTTAAAGATTTTCCGAAATTTTCCAATTACTTTAGCTGTCAAGGAAAATAATAAAATATTTGAAATACTTAAGCGGAAACATATTGACTGTCGAATTTACAAATCGATTTATATTATTAAAGCTCAATATAACAAAATTGTATACAAAAAACATACCCCACCGGCTTGGTTATCGCCGTCCCCTTCCTAATCTGCTTCTAATGAAAGCACTTAATCTGAAACTATAATATATGAAAAAAATGGAAATCTAAATATACCGGTATATTTATCTGAAAATGCTAGTAGCATTTCTAATAAAATAATAGAAAATTCTATTGAAAATGATTCTCGTTTCGAGACAAAGTTTGAATTTCGGTCGAGAATAATAAAATTTTCCTATTTAAAATGAGAACGAAAGGATTAATATCTAGCTTAGTTTTCGAAATATTGAAAAAGTTCCAAAATGACAAATAATAAAATCTAAAAAATATTTACTGATAGTTATGTGTGAATTTGTTTCAAATAATTATAATTAACCCAACCAATGCTTTTGGACTCAAACATGCAATAAAAATAAATTAATCCCAAATACACACACACAAATAAAATAATCTCAAGCATGAATCAATTACACTAAAATTAAAATCGATAGCCCAAAAACTAGAATCATTTTTACTCATTTATGAAAATTTTGGAAAAAATAAAAGAGAAATGTGAATGAAAACAGAAAAATGATGAAAAATAAATTTCAAAACAAATTAATCAATTTTTATCAGAAGAGATCATGTTTAACGATACAATTATGAGATATAGAAACTTTAAAAGCTCAATATCCCAAAACTGTATGCAACAAACATACCCCACCGGCTTGGTTATCGCCGTCCCCTTCCTAATCTGCTCCTAATAAAAGTAATTAATCCGAATCTAAAATGTATAAAAAAATTGAAAACGAAATTCTCTACTATTTATCTCAAAATGCTAGTAGCAAATCGATTAAAATAATAGAAAATTGAATTGAAAATGATTAAACACTTTTAATCAGAAGAGATCATGTTTAACGTTACAATTATGTGATATAGAAACTTTAAAAAATTAAAGCTCAATATCCCAAAACTGTACGCAGAAAACATACCCCACCGGCTTGGTTATCGCCGTCCCCTTCCTAATCTGCTCCTAATAAAAGCTTTTAATCCGAATCTATAAAATATGAAAAAAAAAATGGAAATCTAAATATACCAGTATATTTATCTCAAAACCCTAAAAGAATTTCTATTAAAATAATAGAAAATTGAAATGAAAATGATTAAACACTTTCAATCAGAAGAGATCATGTTTAACGATACAATTATGAGATAAAGAAACTTTAATTTAAAAAATCAATCTTAAAAAAAGTCCGTCAAAGTTCCGCCAAAATTTTCAAAATTTTTAATATTTTCTATGAAGCCAAAATTTTCAAAAAATACATGAGGCCAATCAAGAGCCAACAACATTCGTAATAAAAAACCTGTATAATAAGACAGATTTTGGTATAACTTTGATCGTTATTAAAAAGACTTCACTTGTGTTTGAATTAAGCCAAATATCGTTACGCCTTAAAACTTGTATAGTTTTAAAGAAAACAAAATTACAAAAATCTGTGAAATCAATTTTTTTAAAGTTTCATATAATAAATGTTTTAATTTTTAAATAATGTATCAAAATGTTACAATTTTAAATGAATTTAAAAATCGAATTATTGCACCCAAAATGATTTTCAATTAAACGACAATTATTTTAAATAGAATAAAAATTACTCCTAAAATATAAACTAAAATTATTGAATTTTAAATAAATAAATGAATATTTGATCATTGTAATCAATAAATTAAGATGACAATCGAATACAGAAACTAATAAATTTAATTGTTCTTTCCTTATACATAAATTTGTATAAGATAGCTTCAGACAAAAAAAATTTTTAATTATCGAACAAACAAAATGATGCTGTTTACACAAGGTATTGCCACTAACTAACTTAAGTACGGTATAAAAAATTTATACTTGCGAACAACATTATAAATTACATAACTTTCCTGTAGTAGCCCGTCAATTTATTAAAAATTTTATTTTTACCAACTACAATAAAGGTAGTTTCACATACCGTGTTTAACCCATATAAATGTAATTGATTCAATATAGCATGTAATAGAGTTAATTTATTATATATTCTGTTTATACAGTGCCGCATTTCATAACATTTAGAATTCCTTAGCTAATAACATTATTACATTCTGTTTCATAACAAAATATAATAGATATAGATAAAAAAAATTTGGAAAACTGTTGAGCCTGAAGGCCATCCCTGAAACTTCCCGCTAATTCCTTACCTAAGCACTTAATGTTAAACATTTGTTTTTCGGCTTAAAATTTTGTTTTTTGAGCTTTGATGTTAAAAAAACCCGAATATTTCGTTAACGATATCTCTCGAACCAATCAACCGATTTTCAAGTTCTTGGCGGCGATTGACGCGGTTTTATTAATTATTTTATTTTATTTACTCTTAAATGGAAATCGTCTCACTAGTGTTTATTTTAACGTTCGTTGGAATGAACGTATGTCATTTTAAGCAGCCGTAGACCAGTCGTTATAGCTTTAAAAAAAAATCTATCTAATTTCCCTGTGAGTTATTATGAATATTGGTACTGTCGATGTAAATAAACCTGCAGCTGTATTTAAGCGCAAAAATATTCTGATAAATTGAAGAGATAATTTTTGAAGAGATAATTTTTTTTCATGAATGTATTTCATTATTATTTTTTATTTTTGAAAATGAATTTTAATTTCATTAGCGATAATTAACAAATATTTCAGTTAAGTGTGTCGTCACACAAACGTTTAACTCTTGAAAATGACGTTCAATTTAAAATTTTGTTGTGTAAGAACCTGGAATGGTTAATTATCGCTAATGAAATTAACATTCACTTTCAAAAATAGCTGCAGGTTTATTTACATCGACAGTACCAATATTCATAATAATAACCAAAAACAAAATCTACAGATCATATGAATGATTCTTATTTCCACCTGAATTTCGTTAGTTTTTATATCAAACTTAGGCCTCGTAATGAAAACGATACGAAAAACGTTACCCATTTACGAAATTTCATGAATAATTTAAAATATCAACTTCTTAAAATTATATTTTTGAGTTTAAATATCTCTTTTTTCAGATCGAATTTCGTAAACAATTTTTATTTGTCATCTCTATTTGTTATCTTTTATGATGTCTCTAAAATTTGAGTAACTGTCATGACGAAATAATGATTCCACGAAACGTATTTTATTTTTTAATTTAAAAGAATTATTCTTCATATTATGCTTGCCCCCTCCCCCACATTGAGTAGTGAAATTCAATAACTCCATCTCGTGATCTTCATTTGAATGTAATTTCTTGTAAATAAATAGAATAAAACGTCAGGTGACAGTAAATGAAAATACACGTCTATATTAAGTTGACGTATTTTTACATGTGCGTTAAATATTAATTAATAATATTTAAAATATTTAAATTAAATAAATTTTCTCAATAATTTCCGAAATATATATCAAATTAATTTGTAGTATGTATGAACAAAAAACACATAACTATGAACCAGCCTTTTTAATAAAGAAATTGAAATAAATAAATTATATAACTAAAATTTGTTGAATCTAGTCATTTGTCAATTGAATGTAGATATGACCTTGTTCAAAAAAAACAACGTTTATGATTTTATTTAATAATCAATTTAAAAAAAAATATTCATAATTTACAAAAAAAAAAAAAAAAATTGTTTTTCACCCTTTGCAGCATGTCGAATTTTATCTATCGATATTGGGTATTTTATTGGGTATTAAAAAAATTTCATTTCTTTGATTTCAAAACAAATGCTACATATATCGATGTTTTCAAAATTATTAATCAACGCTTTCATTTCTTGTCCGTCATCCGTGAAAATTTGTTTTTATTTTTTTAATTTTTTTATGTTATTTATACTTCTACGGAATTTCTACTAGGGAAATTGGATTACAATTTGTAATGAATTACAAAAACTGTTAAATTTAATTTGTGTACCTTTAGTATAAGTATTCAATATATTATATGAACATAATTATTAAACAATGTGCAATCACTTTTTAAATTTCAAAACATTTTTAGTAAATAAAGTGTATTAATGAACATAAATAATTTAGTACATCGTTTTAATGGGTATGGTTTTCAATGTGGATAACCCCAATTTTGAAAACCATATTTCATTAACAAAATATCTATCAACACTACCATGTAGTCATTTATTGAAGCTAGTATATTTTATTCGCATGGAATGTAGTACCAATTAACATTTGATCCTAAATCAAATTTTATTAATTTTATGGATGATGATCCAAAATCATACTGGCTATAATAATTTTCCGTTGGTTTACTATTTATGGTATTATCCAGTTACAACGTTTATTTTGTATTATTTTACAACGAAATGGATATTGTTTAGTATTTTGTGGTTTTATAAAATTTCGTTTCTATCAAACAAATATTTTCAACAAGTTTGTTTTGTATACCAAATTTTGATATTAATTTTTTAACTGTTCTCGAAAATAACGATAAAATTCAAAATAATTATTTCTTATTCATAACAATTTGTTCATTCTGTTGTTGTAATTCAATTTTTAGGTGCACTTTGTTTTTGAGTAATTTTTAAACATTTACTAAACAATTTTGGGTTTAATTTACTACTTCATTAAATTCGTTTTCATAGAACAATATAAACAAAATTTATATATCCCTAAAAATTACCAACTTAAAGTACTTTAAAATTTTTATGTTGGATGACATATGGAGAGTGTGCATTTAACTTTAAAACAAAGAGTGAGTTGGAAATAACCATTGGCTAAATACAATCATTGATATGAGGACCAAAACATATCGACTTGCTAGTCTTTTGTCATCGCGCACTTCCGTCACGGAACTAAAATCGTTTGGAAGGTCAAAGTAAACAGTCCAAAAAATAATTCTTCTGTCGACTTCTGTCGAAGTGCGATTTTCCTTCAGAAGAGATATTCACTTATTCATACAATAAATTGTTTAAAATTTTGTTTTCACAATCCATGATAATGATTCGCTGAAATATTTATTCGGTAATAATTTTTCGTTGAAAGTGAAAAATAATACCTTTTAAAATTAAATCTTTTTGTCAATAATCGTCAAATGAAATAATAATGTAAAGTATATTATTAATGATAATCTAAAGTTTAGATTTATTGAAAAAAAAAAATATACATAATATATTGGAAATATTTGGAAGTACAGGTTTGTTTTGAGAAATAAACTTAGAATTTAACGCTCAAATAAAATTGCAGTCAAATTTAAGTGTGAAAAAATTAAGGATAAAATCAATAATTAACGTTTAATCGTCGGATTAAATATATGTTTATCATATGACAAATAAAACATTTATCGTTTAATTTTTGATAAAAATTATATGATAACAAAGTTAATTTCGTTTTACAATTCCATTGATAATATTATATAAGCATTAATTATTGAATTCGATATGTATAAATATTTAAACTATATCGTTATATCGGTTTTTATACCAAAAATTTTCAATGTGTGAATCGATAATTCTGATACATATTATTATAGGCTCAATATGAATATAAAGGTAGAAAATGTAGCATTGTTTTTGCCATTTTTATGGCGAATAAATCATAAAATAATGGATGTAAATTCTAATATGAGTTGCTTAATACGAATCTAAAATTATTGGACAAAATTTTACTTATGTCTAGAAAATTGTTCAAAAAACGAAAAACTTTTACAGAAATGAACACTTCCCGGTTTTCGCACAGCTAACTACGCATCAGGTAATATAACTTGATAACTTTCGTCAACCTTTTAAGTGAACGTGAAATTAGTGTTTGTCTCTATTATTTTATGATTTACTCGCAATTCAATTGAAATAAAATGGAGGAAATCCACCATATTTGATATCAGTTGATATTATGCTCATATTAACCCTATACTACAACCACAATGGCAAACTATAATAAAATAGAGTCCTTGGCCTATTGAAAATTTTAAATAGAAGCCTGGAGTAATGTTATTGATAGGATAGCGTCACTTCATATCAGTTTCCTCATTTGATCAATAATTTTGAAAACCAACTTTTGTTTTTAATATTTCATCAAATTTTTCGTAAACGGAAAACGTTATTTATTTGTTAATAAATTTTATAATCATCTAAATATGATTGTATTACATAAATTTAGAATGACAAAAACATGTTTTAATTATGTTTGTGACATTTTACAATAATTACTAATACAAAATATATAATAATAATTATTATTATTATTCAATGATTTTACACGTTATTAACGTTCTATTGTGGGTATTTATGTTATGAACAGAGTAAACTGACCGACCGTGACCCATAGCACCCATCATTATCACCCACACTTTAGTGCCAAATACTGCAGCTGATCAATGAGCCACTCATTTACACATTGGTTTGGTTATACAAAATATGTAGATTTTTTTTTTGTCTACAAAATTTATTGTTATTAGCATGGATATAATGAACATGAGAAAGAACAGCGGTAAATTAATAAAAAAAACAAAAAACAAAAAAAAACCAATTCATTACTTTTTATTAAATAAACAAAGTGAATTAGTGATAATTGTATTTGAAATAATATTTTGTTTTATAAATACATATTTCGATCACTTAAATGTTATCATCAGTGTATTTATTTTAAATGAATATTTCATTGGGCTAAAAATTTCATTTTTTTTATACTTTTTAACCCGTTGCGGTAACATGGCATTCAGTGGACCCAACCATACTTCAGGGTTATTATTTCAAAATAAATATACTTTTTTTTCTTTCTAAATTCATCAAATTTCTAGTTTTTGCTTGAAAATAAAATTTTTTTCGAGTTTTCTTTTTATTTTTAACTATTTCAATGTATCAAAAAAAAATTCAAGAAAATAACACATGATTTACGTCAATAAATTAAATAAGATGCAAATAGGGACTGTTTTTCTGTGTGAGGTTTGTGGACACCATGTGACCGTTACGTTTATTTTTGGAGGTGTGATTGCAACAGGTTAAATATTGCAACATAAATGTCACTCACTTCGGATTTCCGAAATTTTGCATTCATACGTTATTATTTTCAACTCATAAAGCGTATAACAATGGACCATTATTTTGACTCTGTAGACTTTTGTACAAAATAAAAGAAAATATTCATACCGTAACTATGTTGTGGAGTTTCATGTAGTTGCCTTTTATTAAATCTAAAATCATTTTTATTTTAGAACGTTAGTAAATAATAAATATTATTTTTAATTAAAGAAAAATTCAATTCATTTGAGTATTATTAAATATCGTAACGCCTCTATTCAAATTATTATTTTTTACCCTCTTATGGTTGCAGGCAGTTTTTGTTAGATCTTTTCGCATTGTTAAGTATTAGCTATAAGTTTGACAAAGATAGAACATATTTGCTATTCGTTTTATTGAATTAGTATTTTTTCATTATGTCCGAAACAAAAATGAGTTGAAATATAAAATGAAAAGGTTTACTGAATTAATTTTGAACCAATTAATTCGAATTAAGTTTAAACCGTTACCAAATAAATTTCGATTTTTTGCCCCTAGATCAAATTATTTTGTATTTCGATTACAAAGTAGTCTTCATCAGTATGAATTAGATAGTTGTAATAATTTCCTGAGAAGATTTTACTCGTTAAATAATTTAAAATCGAAATTTATTCGAAAAATTCTAGAGTTCTGATTAATAACAATAAAACATAATGGATTAGTTAACACATGAAATAAATAATATTGCATTGTAGTCTAATTGAAGTGTAATAACTTCTTCCTCTATGAAGATTTAGTGTGTGTTATAAGTGTGCCGTTTTCTTTTTGTAGACCGTAAAATTTTAAATTAAACCCAAAATCTTGAAGCTGATGGAAATTCGCTTTCATGCTATTGTAATAGGAAAACCATTAAATTACACGTAAAATAGCGTTTTATTCGTTTTTAGACAAAACGACATGTCCTTTGTACGAAAACCTATTTGCTATTTCTTTATTTTTCGAGTGGTAACATAATGGCATTACACCTGGTGCTTCCGTGATTTTTTGTACAAACTGCATTCCCATTTATTGTTGAACAATCCTTACAACACCAACTACCTATAATGCGTGCGACAAATCCCAGGCCAGATCTTCTTTGTTGTATAGAAATTAAATTGGTTGTATAGGTATTAATTATCATTAATTATAAGTTTATCTTATCAATTTTTATCCTTTCTCGGAAGATTTAGCAAAAATAGAGTAGTTTGTACCATCTCGGTCGGTACAAGAGTTGAATTCAAATAAGTAAAGATGAAAAAGGTATCAAACCAAGAATTGATTATTCAATATTTGATAGCCAAATGATCCAGGTACTTATTATATAAAGTTTAATGTGTATAAAACTAAATGTAGCTTGAATAAAATATTGAAACAAAGTGTATCTACGTGTATGCACAATGTACATGGTTTTTAAAATATTATGCTATGCATGCATAATACATTGCGGTGATACAAAAATGACTATATTGAATGAATAGAACATATTTGAGGTTTATTTGAAATAAAATTAAAACTGGATAATGAATATTTTTAGATCATTTTGTGTAATTCAACCTAGATATGTAAAAAATTGTTTCAGTGGTATACAATAGGTGTAAGTTCCGGAAAGTCATAATGAACTCGTTATTATTTTCAACTCGTTATTTATTTTTTTGCGGAAAAATATTGTGTTTTAGTTACATAGTACAAATATTTAGGGAATGCTGAGATTTTGTAAGAAATTTTTGGCATAGTGGTTATTTGGATCAGTAATTAAATAAATTTTCTAATAGCTGCCTTTAAGATGTGCTTTTGTTAACTTTTATTGGGAACATAAACTGGTTTTCCACACTGAAACTTTAAGTCAGCCAATCAACATGATTATCTTACATAATAATGTATGTAAAAACATATGTAAAAAAATAGTTAAAAAACTTATTTCTGATTTCTATTATGAATTATTTCCCTTTTTGGGTATATTTGAAATAATATTTATAAAAAGGTCCTGAGAGGAATCTGCATTTTTTGACGCCCGGGCAAAAGTGGCGTCCCTCTTCCGCCTTAAATCTCAATATACCTATCATATAACTAATACGCTCCCTAACCAATGACGCTCGGGTCTGTTCTCCTGTCCCTTAGATCTTTCTCTGAATTGCTGGTCATTTACATAATAATTACTAGTAGAGCTTTTGAAGCTAATACACCTCAGTCGAAAAGAAACAAAAAATCGCATCTTCTTTGATTGCACAAAATGGAGGTATTTCGAAAGTAAACATAAATTTTTCTAATTTTCTTGTTATTTCATTTCATATTGATAGCAAAAAAACCAATTTTTATAACTTAAAAAGAAAAATTGATGATTTTCAAGATGAGTAGGAAGTTAAAAAAACTTGCAGTTTTGAAATTAATAAAGTTCACTTTTTTGGAGATTCTCTACAAGAAGAGAAATTTAATACAGAAATTTAACAATTTAGTCGGATAGATATAAACTAAAGACACGGCAAATCGTTCAGTTGTACCATATACCTAACTATATTTGGTCAATAAAATATTCACATATTAGTGCTTAAACAATACATTATATCTCTGTTATTATTATCGCTTCGCTAAAATGAATTTTTTATATGTATGTACCGTTTATTTATTCATTCTCATTATCCCCTTTCTTTGAAATATTTGAATATGCATGGTATCATGAATGCAGAAGCATAACAACATATCATTACTGACGAAATATGACATACTTGAGGCAACTATCAAACATTATTGATGTGTATTCGATACATAATACGTGTATGAAGTCAGTCAAATATAGTTTAAGTCATTTAAGAGGGATTATTTACACCTATTTGAAGCACACTCCTGTATGTTAATATTTCAATTTTCGTTAACTATTTTTTGAGCTATTGAAAGAAACACAATATATAACATGTAAAATAAAAGTTAACAATTGTTTGAAGCACACTCATTTATTACTTCATACATGAAGGAGTGTGTTTCTAACAGCGTTTGATAAACCCTCTTTAGATATTATATATATATATATATATATATAATAATAATAATATTATATATATATATATATATATAAACTAAATCTGTTATTGATTATTTTTTATGACACTTATTTATTGGTCGAATGGCTACTTTTAATCCGAATATCGTTTCAAATTAGATCTAGATATTGGTCTTAGAATACGATTTTAAGCAATTTCTCATATATTCCGCATTTTTAAATAGATGTTTTTTTTATTTATTTTTTTCAAAATTGGAGGCAAAAATATGATCAATTTTTCACAACTTACGTAAGGTACTCTAAAATAATCATCGATAAGAAATATTCTCATTAAATGCACCTTGAATTGTTTGTAATCGATCATTTTGAGTGTAACTTTATTATACTAAAGTATTTTTAAGTTTATTACCTAATATACTCAAAGAATTTGTGATTTAAATTATAAATAATTCAAAATAGGTTTATTCATTGTGTTCATAGAAAGAACTATTTTTGTTTGGTGAGAGAGGTGGTTTTAATCCAATTAGGTCTATTATTTAATTTTACAAAACTTTCTTGACTTGTATTCAAAAAGAGATATGTTGCTTATTAAAAGAACTTAATTTAAGAATGTATACAGAAAGAAATTCAAAAGAAATTTTGCACTAGAATTAAAAACATTTTTCTCTTTTAAGTCCACATATACTATATTTATAACGAAATCATATTTCAAAAGACAATTTAAATGAAATTTCATTATTTCATTATTTAAGACTGTGCCAGTGTTAAATCACTTTTCCACAGATCTATTTCACGGTTTAGTATAACGTTATCTATGCAAGTTTTGTTCAGAATTTTTGCTAGTTTAGTTTAAATAAAGCTAATAAAGCTACCCGATTTCTAGGGTCTCTTGCCTTTTAAAGCAGGTAAAACTTACTGCCTTACCAACTACTTTCTATTACATCACAACAAATTGTTTTGAATGTTCTGAGGTAGCGAGAAGCATTAAAAAAATACAGTGGAATTGATAACCTCCTTTTTTGGAAGTTGGTTAATAAAAATAAGCTATAGTTTAAGGGAAATTTAAATATTGATGGTTTTGTATATTTTACGTGAACTGTATTTTTGTTTGATGTCTGTAAGAGAGATATTTAGGTTCTTGTATTTAAAGTTTTAGATGTACATATGTTGTGTGGTATATTTACATGTTTGACATAATCATATTACAACAATGTTCACAAACAACTCAGTTCATTCTAAAACATAACAGTCAGTGTATATGTACAGTTAGTACATACAACACGACATAGAATAGAATAGAAGAGAATATAATAGAATAGAGAATGGAATCATCTCTTCTGATGCATATCAAAACCAATATTCAATAATTAATATAATGTGTAGATAGATAGATGTTAGATGTTTTAGTAGAGACAAACATCTTTACAATGTATTATTATTAATTAGTGAAAAGTTGTATGTTCTCACTACAAAGGAACTGAGTGTCATCGATCGTCTAAATACAATGTTGAAAATTTTCATTAATCTACAATTAAATTTTAATACAGTATGTTACAAATTACTTGGAGTAAGTGTATCCGTACCGTGCATATAGTATGTGGAAGGAACTTCTTAATCGATTGATGCCCCACAAGTATCTTATAGTATAAACGAAAACTATTGAATAATAATTACAAAAAAATGATATTTAATTGAAATTATCGGTTGATAATTGTAAGAATCATCAAATAAATTGCATTCGTATTTTTTATTAAGTGCAAAAACAAAAAATTATTCATTTTAATTTGTTAATAAATTTTGAGAAATTTCCTTTGATAAAACATTTAATCACAGACTTATATCATTAGATTGATAAAGTAGTATTTCGATATCATGGCAACGTAAACATAAAAGGAAAAAGTTTTGATGCACGGTTTCTATACTTCAATTTTTTTTTAATCTGAAGCGTTAGTTATCTAAAATTTATTGAACAACAATGATTTTTTATAGGTTTTGAAATTATGGACAAATTCATATCTTTCGTTTTTAATTTCATTAGTTATTATAAACTTCATCTGTTATTATGTATGTTTGTATATCTATGTATCCATATAATGGATTCTTGCTATTAAATTTATACACTTTCACACATCTAAATGTTTTGAAACTCCATTAGCATCTATGTAGTGGACCGATAGCAATACAATAATACAATTATATCTATCTAATATTATAACGATATTGAGAATTAAGTTAGGATGTGAAATAGAAATTTGAAAGGTGGAGGTCTAGAATGCTTATTCATTTAGTTAGAGAAAGCGAGTTATTGATTAAAATTTAAAATTCTTTGATCAGCATTAGTGAACTTTTTCCATGTCAAAACTTTAACAATCTTGTTAAAAAAATGGTAGCTATTCTTATTATGCCGATTTTACGCATTTTATCAGTATATTAAATTAATAGTGGATCAGTGTGCTGCTCCGCAGTATTGTTTAAATATAGTTTAATAGCTTAAATTTGAATCGTAAATGCTAAACAACTGTGACATTTTCCAATAGACCTGATTCAATTAATCATTCAAATCACAGAAAAAACATGATGAGCGTGTATTGTGCTCTCAACAATCTCCAATTCATATAATTTGAGTTTAATAGCTCAAATGATAGTTTGATGAATCACTAAGTGCTTTTGGGCCAAATTGTATAGCATGCATTTCTTTCTCCAAGGTCGTTTTGGTTTAATAAAATTAAGTGACTCAAGACCTTTCATTTAAGCTATTAAATACTAAAATTGCATGAAATGGAAGAGAACAGGGAACGAACGTTCAACTTTTCCATAATTTTTTTAATAAATAGATGTTGAGCAATTTTTTTCTTTGATTTTGTATTGATGTTTTTTAAAACAAAATTTTGAAAAGTATACTTTTATAAGCAAATCAAGTTTGTGAAATTTGTTTTTTATTTTACCGATATTACTAATTTGTTTCATTCAGTAATGATAGCAGTTATAAGTTTTCGTTTCATTAACAAACAATACATACAGTTATTCTTAGTTGTGACCTTCGATGTATATGTATCAAGTTTCCATTTGTCATGGCATCAATAGGTCACAGATCACTACTCTTTAAGTCTTTCAATTACAATTTAGCAGATATCATCAAGAACTAGTGAATAATATAGAAACTTATAGCACGGACCTCTAAATCATAAACCAATCTTTCTTTCATTATGTGAAAGTTTTACCGCCTGTTTGTTGTACTACTTGAACACAACATTAGTATCGTGCATAACCAACAACACAAATAGTTAATAATATACAGGATGTAATTGAAAAAATATATTGAACAAAAGTAAGTCAGATAATTGGTGTTTTTCATCTAAGTTATGCCGTGGTACACAGAGCCTCTATGTGCCTGTCATTTATGGAAAATTAAGACATACAAAGCGCCGGATTTACTCTTAGCAATCGGCCGAAACCTTTCAGAATATTCTAGAACTCCCCAAATCCCAATTATTTGAAGTTTCTAACATTATGACAGTTTTCTAAGCATTTTCCATAAGGCGAAGAAAATTGCTTGTCTCCCTTTCTGAATTTTTCCGCCCATAATAATTTGCCACCCAAGGCCGTAGCATCATAAATCCAGCACTGGGCATAGAGTTATATAATATTACTAAAAATAATATAATATACTGATACAATAAAATAATTACTAGATTTGCTTACAAAGTTGAAAATTAACAAAATAAAAATTGTACTAATTTGAAAATTTAGTAAGAACTTTTCGATGTTTAAAATCCAGTTTATTCAAAGTTGAGTATATTAAAAACAATTTCATTGACATATAATGTATAAATGTTTCAAATACAGTTTAGAAAAATATATTTTTATGTCTTTGGAACATATGGGAGATGACAGGTACCCCACTTGTCAACGTCGGCAATGACAGGCATTGTGCCACAATCTACTATAGATCAAAAGCACTTAGACTTCCTAAATGAGAACTTTTAAATAATAATGTTCCGAATTTTCCGCTCAAGGAAGTAGCGGGCATATGGATAATAATAATCCGAATGGCTTGCTTTTTAGCATTACATCTTATTTACGCATACAGGATATAATTATGACCATAAGTTATTATGTATAAATTATGAATATTTCCTTATTTTACTAAGACAATTAAATTTAATGAAATTGTAAGGTATTATTCCGAAACAGCATAATTGGAGTAATTTGCATATAAGACAACTTACAAATCTTCCGACTCCTTACAAATCTTACATTTCTCATTACGACAGATTTGTTTGCAAAGTCAGAAAACATACGTCTAATAGAGATCGTATTTCTTATGGAGCTCTCAAATAAAGACTTCTTATAGGAATAAAGACTTCTATGAAGCTAAAAATTAACAGTTCTTGAAAAACATATCATTACGACGTGATGAAATATCTTTATAGAGGTGTTTAAAAATACTCTTTGAAGTATTTCTGACTTAGATGTTTTCTTAGATGTCAACTTATAGATTAAGAAATCTAGTCAATAGTGCGTAGAGAAAACTGTCAGAATACAAAGGGATTCCAGCTCTCCCACCAATGATCAGATTTAAAGAACTTATGAAACCACATGTTTCTTCTTGAGCATGATTGAAACTTATCGAGTATGAGTTTCGAAGACTATTTAGTGAAATATAAAGATAACTATGAATGCAAATATCACTAGGAAATGGAAATATAAAGTCTACTTCAAATCTATTACGTCTGTATCAAGAGAATTGTTTGTATATTTTTCTTATTCTTTTTTGCAAGACAATTTTTCTGCTGAATTTCGCTTCCATCTTGTAGACATAACATAACATTCTGAGTATATTTAGGTGTATCTCGTAGTAGTCTTTTTCGTTCGTTGTATATCGTAGTTGTAGTATAATATGATATATTATAGTAGTTATCTATAACATACACCACTCATTTCTCATTGATTTATAGGGCTATTATAAAATATACGACATCACAGACATTATACAACATATATAATACATATATAAACCTCATCCTTTACTTCAAATATGTGGAGTACCTCATACTTCTTATTTACATTATATAAATAATATTTGTGTGAGCAGCTTCAAGTTGATTACAATGATGTTGTTTTTTGTTGTTGTTATAAGTTTAAACAATATAAATTATACTTACATTTTAAAAATATGTATGTCAAAAATGTACAATATATATTACATACGGCTAATAATATTCTGTTTATTTTTTATAATATTTATTTACGGTATTAACGAACGGTTTGACTATGAGCAAAAATTACTTTTGCAAATTGGACAATATTTTAATTTTATATACATATAGTGGTAGTCTAGCAAAGTATGTTCATTTTATATCGTATTATTTATATGAACGTAAAAAAAAAAAACGGAAATGCAGAGAGAAATTAGTGAAAATGAGTTTTTACATGACTCTAATAAATTTATTTTCTCATCGTAACCGTTTATGATTTTTTAATATGCTTTGCATGATTATATATGAGAGTTTGCTGGTTTTTTAATTTTTTTGTTTATATATTCTTATAAATATGAATAAGTTTAAATTAGACATTTGAATGATCTGAATTTGTTTTATTTCACTTGAAAATGCAAAACTCAACTCTATTTTTGATGATCGATGTTTTAATGCCATAATTATGGATGACGTCATAAACATCACATTTCCCTCTTTATTTATTCAAAAATTTTGAGGGTTCATTTCTTTCTTATTTTTAATTATTTCTTTAAGCTTCATAACCATGTTTGGAACAGTAAACGTGCTTCCATGGAAGGCATAAATAAAATTCAGTCAAGTCTACTGTTGTATATCTGTTTAAATTCTAAACACAGTACGTTATTTCAATATATATAATGAACATTTTATCGCTTAAAATTGTTTAGAATACCCGTATATCTAATTATTAGGATATTTCCCAAGTCATTAGTTTAACACAAATTGTCATCAAGATTACTGAATGATTCTGAGCGTCTGAATAAAACAAAATATCAAAAGGGTTCATGATTCCTCTTTTATTAGACTGAGACAATTTGAGCAACGGTCGTGCTTTCAATTTGTAGAGCCTAAAATTTTTCATTAAAAAGACACTTTGCATTTTTGGCCATTATAAAAAATAAAGTAGCGAGGACTTCATGAACTTTTCACACACACATTTCACATATATTTTATATACATGTAAATTCTGTATTCATGTATAAAAAATTCTTTATGCTTTGGCTCCGTCATTTTCATAACAGCCAAAAATTACCATAAACCATTTTAATATAAAGTTTTATTCTCTACAATTATTATTAGAAACTTCTTTTTGTAGTTCTTGAACCAACTTAATTCTCACTCATTTACTAATTCTCAAGTACTAATGCCGAAAAGATGACTTTCAGGATTAATTCCTGCTAGAATAATGTTTCCGTACCATCATATAATAATTTATCACTTGGAAAAACTAAAGTACAGAAAGCCCGTTATTCAAATCATCCTCGATCGACTTTATCGATCGATTTAAATCGACTTTCAACACAACAAATGCAACTAAAGTGATGCATTTTTTTTGTTATTTTTTTGTTATTTTGTGTTTTATGTAGATAGCACGTTTTTTATTTCTCACTTATGTTTAAGAAGTTCGATCCATAATACCATGGACCAAATGGACTGCTTTTTCCTTCTCACGAATTTAAACTCACTTTTTTAGTCTAGAATTCGTCACAGCTCGCTATCATATGTATTTCAATTTAAGACTAAATTCAATATACCGAATTATATTTCATTTTTTTGTATAAAAACGAAGTCTATCTTTAGGAAATAAATTTAAATGTGTGCGAAGATGAAAAGATATTCTTTTGTTCTATTCACCAGATATATATATATATATATATATATATATATATATATATATATATATATATATATATATATATATATATATATATATATATATATATATATACATACATATAAAACTTAATTTGTTATTGATTATTTTTTATTTGTTTCAGGTTTGTACATTAAAACATAATTTTCAAATAAAAATAATATTCAGAAATGTAAGTTATTTTTTAATTTTACTTTTTTAAATTCGGAATAGGCTGTTTTCTTAATGTTATATAGTTATTAACATATGTTTTATCACATATATTAGAAATATAGCCCAACATTTTATAATGGATTAAGTTCTTTTAATCTTTTTAAAAACCAGTTATTCTTTATTTGAAACAATATGCTTGGATTTATTAAATTTGACATAAAAATTAAAAGTTGGTAAAAACTAAATTTGTAGTGTGACTCATAAAGTCTAGAAGTACGCAAGTTTCAAATAAAACTAATAAAAATTGTTGACATTTTTACCTAGTTTTTTTTTTTTTTTTTACGAAAATTTTTTTTTAAAAGCTATATTTTCTATTTGTTCAGAGTTTATGGACAGTTTTGTATTTTGTGTTTTTGATTTCTAATTTTATTATTTGTTATAGGCAAGACCTGTCTGTATTTGTGTTTCTGCATTTATATGATGACCATACAATGAAATTTTTCAAATCATTTTTTATTCATTTTTAGACATCTAAATGATCTATAAATGGAGAAACGCGTGAATAACTGATGACTATTAAATATGACTTACAAATCTACGCCTTTTTAACCGACCAATTTTTGCTGCAGCCCATTGCAGAGATTAATTTTTGATTAACTTATAAAGTCAAGTTTCAAATAAACATAAGTAAATCATGCTGAAAATAACAGAAATTTTGAAACGTATGTTCCCTTGTACTGAATTCAAATATCAAAAGAAATACTTTGTGTGCATTATACGTAATGTAAGAAAAAAAAATTGTCACATTTAACAAACGGGTTAGCTTGATGAAAGCAAACAAGATTTATAAAAAGATAAATCTTTGTATACGTACGTATTTGTCGAGTGCAAAAGAAAAGATTTCATCTTTAAGTTTTATTTACATAGAACAATTTTGTACTCATTTAACTACAAGACATGATGTGTGCATATAAAACTTAAGCAATGTCCGTACGGGTTGCACAACGACAGTAGAAGTAATAATGGATTATTACGAATTTTTGGTGAATATGACTTCTAAAAGTATAAAGAATAAATTTATAATCAGGTAAATGTGTATAACCAATCTGAGTACATTAAAATACTGTACAAGTTCTCATTCACAATTTTAACAGGCGACAAATTTGATAAAGATGGTCAAGCGGCTACTCTGCCAAAGCAGTCGTTATTACTTTTAGCCAGAAAAAGAAATAATATATTATTATCCTTATTATCAATTAAATATCTGCTTAGTCAATTTTTGACAAATAAAAAATGGTAACTAATTCATAAAGAGACATTGAAGTCCTAAATATTTATTCTGATGCACAATCCTACTTAGCTTTTGATAAATAGCATGGTTATCTTAATGTTAGGTTACTTTAAAGGACTGTGTAGCAGCGGTAATACTTACTCGGATGTTTAAGGCCATGGCTATCTGCTATACTTGAGAGGCTGAGCGAACATTCTTTGTATTTTTGTTTTTCGAGGTAGACTTTTACAGTATCTTTATAATATACAATAGTGATAGATTTTAAAAATTTTAATTGTGAACCTTTAAAAAAAAAAAAACAACCTTTATTGTGAACCTTTCAAACAAGGTATTTTGCAAACACTCTGACTTTCATATCCGATGTAACGTAATAATTTATAAAAGATTAGCTAATTGTGTGCGAGGATATAAAATGGTATATGTTATTACGATTTTGGTATTATGCTGCCTGATGTATTATGAAGGAATTTCTTATACAATGTATGATTAGAATATATTACCGCTTAACTAACGGCACTATCTAATTGATAATTATTAAAAAATATAGCTCTACTCTAAAAAATTTTAAAACATTAAATTTTAATTGAATTTTCATTTTCCAGTAAAATAAAATTATTCCTATCAGAAAGTAAAATTTCTTTATATTTAATTTTTCTGACGTAACTTATACGGCAAAGGTTTTTTTTAAATAGTAGTTGGTAGTACTGTAGAATATATATTATTTATAAATAAAAATGTAAATATTTATTTAACAGAAAAAAAAGAAGTTTTTCTTAAAAATTTCTTTTTTCTTCATTTACCATTGAAAATCTTTATTTATACTATTTTTATTTATACTATTAAATAAAACAAATACTAAGTTTTATTTCTATAAAAAAAAAATTTAGATAAATTATTTCGAACGTATTTGAGAATCAGCATATATGTTATAATACATGGACTGAAAAGTCCCGGGCATAACACATTGATGGTGCTAGTTTTATTGTAGTCACCTTTTTTCCAGTTAATACTAACCTTCAAAAGACAGCTGTTAAAATTTCAAGATATTCTATTCATTAGTTTGTGAGTTATTGTGCTAAGAGTGACACTACTTTTGTTATTTTCAAAACAATGGATCAAAAACAATTTCGTGTTTTAATTTTATACTGTTTCTTGATGGGAAAAAATACCGTTCAAGCGAAGCAATGGCTTGAAAAGTGTTATGGGGACTCTGCTCTATCAGAAACAACAATAAAACGTTGGTTTGCTGACTTCAAACGTGGTCGTAGAGATGATGCAGAACGCATTGGACGTC
This sequence comes from Chrysopa pallens, assembly GCA_020423425.1. Lineage (NCBI taxonomy): Eukaryota > Metazoa > Arthropoda > Insecta > Neuroptera > Chrysopidae > Chrysopa > Chrysopa pallens. Next base: position 72,184,326 of record CM035591.1, read on the forward strand.
CAAATGAGGCGGTAACACCAGAAAACATTAAAAAAATCCACAAAATCGTTTTGAATTATCGAAAAGTGAAGTTGCGTGAGTTAGCTGACATCGTAAAAATATCAAAAACACGTGTTGGCTTTATATTGCATGAGCATTTGACTATGAGAAAGCTCTGTTCAAAGTGGGTGCCGCGTTTGCTCACTGTTGACCAAAAAACGAGAACGTGTTGATGATTCTGAGCAGTGTTTGGCCATGTTTAAACGTAACCAACCGGTATTTTTTCGCCAGATTTGCCTCCCAGCGACTACTGGCTTTCGCAGACCTGAAAAAAATGCTCGCCGGTAATAAATTTCGCACGAATGAAGAGGTTATCGCTGAAACTGAGGCCTATTTTGAGGCAAAAGATAAATCGTTCTACAAAAGTGGTATTGAAATGTTAGAGCGGCGCTGGAATGCGTTACTCTTGATGGAGATTACGTTGATGAATAAAGCTAATTTTGTACCAAAAAAACTGTGTTATCTTTGTTATGCCCGCGATTTCAGTCCATGTGTTATATATAGTTTTTAAATCATTGGCAATTTACTTAAAATCGGTTAGTTTTGCTTATTAATTAACTTTAAAAATTTATGAATTAAACTACCTACCAAGTTTTCTTGTGATAATCAAATAAAACATGAAATCATACACTTACAATTAGTGGTGATAAATGTATTTGAATGTTCTTTAGCGATAACGATTTTATTTCATTATTTTCATAAGGTTTCCCTATAAAACTATATGCATCTGTTTTTTAGTTCTTGTATGTTGTAACCGTAGTTATGGTAGGGTTCCTATAAAACCAAAGCTTAGTCGGTACGACGATCTACAGTATATTATTTTAATTTATTGAAGAGAGCTTTACTTTGTGGAAATCCATGATAATGACTGAAGAAAACTTCAAGGATATATATTTTGCATTATTCCACTATTTATTTTATTATTTATTAAAAATTAATAATTACGTCGTGACATGTTTCGGTTTGTACAACCATTTTCAAACTGTGAAGATTAATCCTTTTTAAGGTCTTATATACTATAAATTACTATGACGTATAAATATTTGGTATAAACTTGTAGATCAATTTCAACAATTACAAAAACAAATATGTATCATTTGTGAATTAATGAAATAAAAAAATAGAATGTAAAAAAATAATGTTAAAAATATAATGAAAATGATATAAAGTGAATAGTTCTCTATAAAAGCCATAGCAAAATTCATACAATTAATTTTTATTTAGAAAACTCCTATGTGGCTGGATAGGATATTATCAGTTAGCTTTAGACCTTCCGAATCCCCCGGTACTTTCGGGAGATATTCCAAATTTTTTTTGTTTATTTTTTTTTATAATTACGAATAACTTGTTATTATAATTACGAATATATATTCCTAGTTGAAATAACAAGTTTGAAAAATCTGCTTTAAAAAGTACCAGAATATTTGGAAAGTCTAAAGAAACTTATTATATCCTGTCCAGTCGTAAATATGGAATACGATCAAATTCAACAGAACTTCGCTGGAAGGAACCGGATGTTGTCAAGAGTTTTCACCCTAAAAAATGGACTGATTTCGCAGAAAAATCACTCTATAATATTACAATAACTTCCCCCGCTGGAATATTGACAATAGTTATTTCATTACTATTGGTTTGAAAACTTGGAAACCTCTTATAAAAATAAATTTTTTAGAAATAATAATTATAACAAGCAATATTCAAATAATTATAATACCGTAAATGTGCAATAATTTCGAATAAATGTGAGTAGTTCATATATGGGTTAACTTAGAGTTTTTCTAAATGAAAAGTTATTTCTTTTATAAATAATGTATTTATTAGTATTTAATAAATGAGTAGCATTTGTTAATATTAAAAATATCAATTTTCAATTACAAATGTATAAAATATTAATTTCATTATCAGAATATTTGTTTAACATAAATGTTGGGAACGTCCTTAAAAATATTATTATGTACACGAATTTATTATTTTATCTGTGGAATAGAGGCTATTTATATAAAACTTCATATAGATTACCTACAAAATTTACGAGGCATATATATAAAAAAAAATAACAATTAAAAAACTTTTCCATTTAATAATATAATACTTTGGGTGAAAAATTAAGAAAAACTTTTTCTGTTTTCTTTGCACTAAAGTATGTAGTAATTTAATAAAATTCGATAACCGAACGAACAAAAGAGAAATGTTGTATTATGCTATAATGATGAAAGGAAAAACCTTTTTTGAAATAAACCGCATGCAAAATTTATATGCCTTCTCCACTTATACATACATCTTACTAACGCCTATATTACATTCATTCAAATACCTAGACATATACATTCTTAATTTTGTTCACATGTATTTAACAGCAAACTAACTTCAATATTTTTAATATTGATGATAATTTTCTTTTAGTAGAATATACGATCGAAACTATGCGAAAAGAGACGCTATTTTTATTATATTTTACAAGTGTTTTGATATTTCATAAAAGTACAGTGTGAGATTTATATGGTAATCATTGTATAGGACCATAAATTTTTTAATTTAAGGTTTGTATAAACGCTCCTATTTAGGAAAAAAATCACTAAATTGTAGACAATTTTCGACACCAATTTTAGTATAGAAGACTAAAATTTTAAATGACTTCATTTTATCAGCGTTTTTAGTTCCAAATGTTGTAGGTTTTTCTAAATATTGATTTTACGGAATAATCAATTTTAACAATAGAGAATAAGTTCGTGAATTAATAGTTTTCAATATTAAAAAATATTGCAGTGATTAACAATTTTCGATATAGCTATTAAACCAATCAAATAATTAGTCAATTTTCGTTTGCTAGTCGGCTCGTGTGTCTAAAAGACATTCACAAGGCAGAAACTTATAGAGTTTTATACTTAATAGATAGAACTTTAAATTTAGACCTTTTGATCAACAGTAATCATATTTTCATATCTATTGACACTCTGACCAACAATTATATGCATGTTTATATGGTTTTTTATTATTCAAATATATTGAGGGCTATACAATATCATGAGAAAACAATTTCTCTCAAAATATATATACAGCACTAATATTGTACAATACGCCAGCTGTGTAGTTATACTGCTATAAGCATGTTGACAAGCACCTTACTTGCACAGCACACGCCAGCTGCGCTTGTGTCACTCATGAGTCGGTTACGCAAACGTCTACGGTTTTTTCCTATAAAAGTGCCCAACACGGCGGAAGAAGTTTTTACTTCAAAAAGATCTGTTTACTTTTTTGTTTCATAGACGGTAACAACGTAGTGTATTTAAACCCATAACTAAAGGGTAAGTTGATGTCTGCTCCACTTTTGGTTGGACCTAAAAGCTCATATTCGTGTATAAGATAATAAGCAGAATTCAGTGCCACTTTGTATATTTGGAATATATTATTAACATGATTGTATACATAAGTAAGACCAAGGATGGTGGTATGGTGATGGAAGTTTTCTTTATTGATGTACGTCAAAAAGTTTTACAGCCACGTAAACTGTAATATTTGAACATTGTAAAGTATGTGTATAAATGTGCTTTGAAGAAAACACAAACTTTTTTAACTCTCTTCACATTTTATTTTTTCGTTTAAGTGTATTACGATGACTCACCCCTCACACATTTATGTCAAAAAAAAAAAAAAAAAACTTAGGTTTCTTAAATATTGCGTTGTGGTTTGGTTGGTTCATGGTTCGTACGGAATACATAGAATGTGCGCCTTGTTTATATGATGATGATGACTACTGTGAAGATACTTTGCGTATTTTCGGTATTAAAGTATTATACATATTTATTGAAAGTATACATTTCTTTTTAAAGTTTTTCTTATATTTTTGTAGTTATTCTTAAGTATGATATTTAAAAAAGATTATACTTTTTTTTTTGTATAAAATTATTTGATATACTTGACTTACCATTTGAAAATTTATATGAATGAATAGGTGTTGGATTTTATATGATTCATCACTTTAAATTTTTAATTGTATTATTAAAAAACAAATTTAAAGCAAGAGATTGAGGGAATTAGCCATAAAATATGCATTTATAATTATTAAAATTTTTGCAATATTTATAGTTTCAGTTTATTAATTTATTGTATTTTTGTATAGTTTTAATTAGATAAGCTATGATTACCAATTTATGAAACTGAGCCTGACAGTTACACAACGAGTTTTGGAGAGGTTCCCGATGGACAGTTGAAAAATTAATAGTTCCATTTTTTTAATTTAGATATCCTCATACCATAAGAAAATATTATATAAGGTAATAAAACCTCTCTGTGTATCTGGATTATTCCATTCATAGAAACCTAAAATTAATCAATTATCTTTACAAAATGAGATTTGGTATCGTCGGTCGACATTTACATCTTATGGGCATACAAATTTTGTCGTCGCTGCCATATACCCTTTTTTGATCGCCTGGAGGCTAATACAGGCCTTTAAAAATTAGACTAACTTGTTTTATACATACAATAATTACAAATTCCACTGAAATAATAATAAAACCAAGGGACGATATCGACTTAAAACGCGTATTATATAAATACCCAACATTTGGTAGGGTATAAAAATATGAATGCTTATAATTATTCTGTATAATACACAAAAATACCATTAATTATGTGCGAGTCAATAAAATGAGTTGGGGTTGAAATTTTGACAAATCTCAATCGAAAAAGTTTCAAACAATAGTTTGTTTCAATAACTTTTTGCATTTGAACGATTGATTCATTTTACTAATTCATAAATGTAAAAAATATTCGTAAAACTCGTTATTTCATTACTTTTTGCAGCTATTTGATGGCGTTTATTTATTTAAAGTTCTCAGAAAATAACTCAATATTCTGTCAATTTATTAGGTTCCGACGAAAAAAGTGAGTCGTATAAAGTGAAAATGAAGCTCTTAACTACTTTTGTATTTTTTACACCAGAGGTTCCGTAAACTATTCAATTTTACTTGTTTTAAAAAGTTTTCGATCCATACACTTCCTTAACTCATCATTTGTTTTGTATTATTGGGTTACTGATTTTACTGTGCATTAACAATATTCATCAACATATTATACTATTCAAATTAACAAAAGTTAGACATTTTAATCACATCGACATAAAAATTATAATAGCATTGATAACAAACATTTAAAATTTACTTACAATGCGTTAACAAAACCCCTCTTCACAAAATAATATGCTGTAATCCCATATGTCAATAAATTTTTGATCGTATGATAAATATACTTACACTATGCTATATAAATATACGTATGTTCATGCTTGTTATTACTTACATACTCTGTAGCATATATGACACATAAAATGCTAATAACATTATTGACACTATTGACATAATATAGTATGTACCTATCAATATCGAAAAATTCCCGATACGATGGCATGATACGATATCGTTATATTTCAATGTGGAATGTATTGCATTTGTGTCTATACAAACATTATACGTATTGACTGTATAATATTATTTCCATCCATTTATACCAACTGTGTACTGTGTAACCCATTTATAATGTCACATTTTGAGAAAAATATATTGTAAAGTTTATGCAGGCTAATAAAATGTCTGATTTTGGAAAACATTTAAAGGTCAATTAAATTCATTTCAAAAGCTATTTAAAAGATAAAATCATTTGTAAAAACTGTTTATACATTTTGTCATTAAGAACAAATTATCCCTTAAAAACCGAGTTTTTTACATTCCCTTTCTTTATAAATTTAGTACAAAAATCTAATATTATTATATTACAATATTTAATTTTTTGTAAACAAAATATAATAATAATATATCAATTTATCGTTGCAACAAGCCCCCGTGAAAATTTCCAGCTTGCAGATACTTCGGGTGAAATGAAACGGAGCAAAGAAAGATTAATAAAATAAGTTAGGTCGTTCCGAAGTTATGGCGTAACCAATCATTTTATAATTACTACTTAAAATTAATCAAATATATTAATTTATGGTTTTATACTACCACTAGAAATAATGTATAATGGCGAAGATTACATGTTTTAGAAAATATTGGAATTTGAAATCTGTTGATTTTGATTTAAATGGAAATGATACTAAATGATAATCTGATTTGTAAGCGAGAGCTTGTAAAATATTCGTACGTATGTGTGTGTTTTTATGTTTTATCCCGATAATTGTTCTTAAACGAAAATTTGAATATCATTTTTATGGCCGCAACGAATCTGCCTGCAATTTTTCAAATTAAATGTAAAAAAATTAGTAATGATAGAAATAATTTTTTATATGATAATATGTATTTTGTATGCTAAATGATAAGCGGATTTGAAACATACTTCAAATTTGTAACAAATTTCCAGAGCCAAAAAAAAAAAAAAATAAAAAAAAATAAAAAAAATAGCTATGATAGAAATAATACTAATTATATGTGTTAATTAAGTTTTTGATTTAGAATTTTGAAGTATCTTTATAGGGAATGAAAAAAATTTAACTTCAATTAAAACAAAGTTCGAGAGTTTTCGTTTGTGTTTCTTTCCGTTTATGACTGCTTTTATATAATTCCTATGGGTGCAAACTTACCAATTGCAACATCTGTATTATTTTTGACAAAAAATAAAAAAAATTTTAATACCTTAAAATAAGTTTTATAAATTATTGAAATTCTTTCTTTAGTTCATGACCAAAAATTTGTTGAACGTAAACTGATTTTAGCAGGTGTCACTATTTGGTGAATAACGGGAATGCGAATATTTTTTGTGTGTACCAGCGAATATTATGATTCATGGAAATGTTATTTACATCCATGACTGTAAAAGTATTATTGCAACGAAGAAAGAAGTATGTGTACATACTATACGTACATACCTATGAAATATTAGTTATATTCACTCTACGGCGATGTATATTTGCATCATATATACTGCATCAAAACATTAACGCGACAACGTTAAGAAGAATGTAAATAAATAGATAAATAAATATAAAAAACACACACCGCATTTCATATGCAAACAAAAACATATCTTTTTAAATTCATTTTTACGGTCCGTAGACACAAAAGTAGAGTTCCATTCGAAGTTTAATCAATCTGAAATGCAATTCTTAAAAAGCATAAATATATGTCGGTATAATTAAATATTAAACGATTGATTAAACGTAGATTAATTTTGAAGTAAACAAAACATGAAAACTTATTTTTAACTAACAATTTTAAAACATCCTTTCTTGGTTAATTCTTGGCTTCTATAGTCGTATATATTCTTAGATGTTAACTTCAAAGTTTGATTTGTACAAATATCTCTTGAAAAACCTATTAAGATGGATCAGATAACATTTAATTGTGATTTAAACTCATCGGAAAGTAATAAATTTTATAGTTTTGAAACATCGTATAAATCGTTTTGTTATTTATAGTGAGACATTTTTAAATTTAGAAAAGTCTTGAATTTTAAACCATTTGATTTTCATTTTCTTATTTTTTTTTCTTTTTGAATTTCAAAATTTAAATGTGTTTCAATGAAAAATACAAATTTCTTCCTTAAAACCTTATTTTGGCAAACGATACCTTTATAGATGTAGTTTATGAAGAGCCTTACAGATTTTTTATGGTATAATTTATTTATTTTGCGAACGTATATTATAATTATTTTAATAGTTTTAATGATATCATTGTTGACTCTTTAAATTTATACCATTTACTTTCTAGTATAAAACATTTAAATTCAGCATTGAATTATTTCAGACATGGACATGGTCATTAGTTTTTTTGAAAGAGGTTCTCTATTTACAAAATAAACTTTAAACGATTTTATAAAAAAGTAAACGATTAGTTTCGTAGCATTATTATTAATTACTGGAAGTTTAATTATTTACCATATTATTAAGTAATTAAAAAAAAAAAAATTATATTTGACAACATGACTTCACAACAAAACGTAATGCTGTATTTACCACCATTAAAAAAAATTAATTTTATTTCTCAGTGCTTTCAATAAATTTCTGAAGTTTTTCTTAATATAATAATATATAATTCTTAATATAATAATTATTTAGCCCTATTTTGTAAGTAAAAATTTATTTGTTGAAAGAATAGACTTATTTAGGCTTTATGCTTAAACTTCATGCTAAGATAAACCTAATTAGCAAAAGTTTAAGTGAATTATGTGGCTATGGTAAATTGATCCTATAATAGTTGTGGCTCAGAGTCATGATAAAAAATGGATGTTCCTTAGTATATACTTTCTTAGAAACGTAAAACAGTAAATTGCTTCATTACATCCATTGAACAGAAAATTGCAATACCTGCGTAAATAAATTCGGTTAAAAAAATGGGAATGCTAATAATCTTAGATTTATCACATATAATCAAACGACATTTAATTATGGATTTCGACAATAAATATAAACAATTTTTGAATAATGTTATGAATTTACAAACAATGGCAGTTTCATATTCTGTTTTGAATAATGTTGGTAATTTATGAGTTAATAATAAGAAGGTATATTGTGCACAGATGGGTTTAAGGATTTGTAAGCCTTTTATGTTAAGGGGTAAATATTTTATCATTACTATCATATCGAAGTTACATTGGGAAAATTTATGTTGCTGTTTTAATTTTTTTATCAATAAATTCTCTCTCTCTCTCTATATATATATAATATTTATTGTTATAAAATGTATGTAATATTTTACAAATAATGTACTTTTCTACAGAATTCTTTGTTAACCCGTTTGGACGTTATCTGAAGACGATTACATATTTTACAATACTGTTTTAAACCAAAAGAATTGGTGTTAATCAAAATACAAATAGGAAATCAGTTCTGTATTCTATTCTTGCTGTCGTGAAATAAAAATTAATATAACATTGTGTTATGGGCGAGTACATTCCAATAGCATGGCTTGGATTACATATTTATGAATAAATCACACTTTAAAACTTTCTGATAAAGAAAAAAAAAGGTCAGAAAGCTCCTTACAAGCCCTTAGACCGAATGTACTGCAGTGGGGAATCTTGAAGAGTCAGACATTGGATCGAATCTTAGAATTTGTACTTGAATAACGGCTTAAACTTATACTTATATTACTTAAACTTGTAAATTATCAATAGTCCAAGTCATTGTTATAGTTTAAGTAATTGGTAAAGTTTAAGATTGATCTAAGATTCGACCCAATATCTAACTTACTTTTAAAATAGTACAAGGTCCATTCATTTTTAAAGTTCATAATACGCATGTACTTAATAAATCAGACCAACTTAGCCTGAATTAGTTGTAACAATATTCATGCCGTTTAGCTTTTCGAAATTATGAAAAAAAAAACCCATTGTTGTTTAAATTGCATTTAGTTTTATTATCATATCAATCTTTTCGACATCATTGAACCTATATTTTTTATGGGCATTTTATAATTTTTTTTTTTTTAAAGTGTTAAGATATACGAAAATGAAAACCGTAAATAAATCAATGTCCAAATTCAAATAACCTTTAATAAATAACGCTATTGTGGTTTCTGATAATAATTTTATATTTTTACACACCAAAATAAGCAGTCACACACAATATGCAGAATCCGATAACATAATACATTCATATTGATAGAAGAAAAAAACTCGTTACATGTTGTATCTTAGAAATTTGCATCAATGACTTTCTTCTCAAGTAAATTTCTGTATTGTTTCTTAGCGTATTTGCAATCAGTATGATTATTTCTGTTACTATCAGGGCCGTAAATCCTTTTAAAGTCCACGAAAACAAACTCTTAGTATCACTTCATAAACATAAGATCCGAGTATTTTAAATACAGGTAAACAAATTTTTTGCAATAAGATTCTCATATGTTAAGGAAGGTAAAAAAAATTAATCGTCTCGACGTAAAAAAAACTTAATTAGTAGATAACGATCCGAATTTTTAGTATGTTATAGTTAACGAACATATTATATAAAACAAAAATTTAATTAATATTACGATCAATTAATAGTTATTCTCTTAATTGATTGGCAAGGTACCCAAATTTTTGCTTTATATGATAATTAAGGCTGGTAAATTATAAAATTAATACCACTTAGTACACTCAGTTAACATTTCTTCGTTTGTATGTTTATTGTTTTCCTAAAATTCGTGGATTCGTTGACTCTATTAGTTGTTCACTTGATATTAAAAGGTAAAAAATAAAAGATATGAATTATTTTCCAATATTCTTAGCCCTTTTATGTCTAAAAATTGAAAATGTAAAAGACTAACGTCACACGTTTATTATTTTTTATATTATTTACACATTTTTCATAAGCGATAAACATACATAAAATAAGCCATCTCCTTTTCTATTTCGAATTTTGAGGTGAAATCAATAATTTTATAATCGAAATTAAAAAAAAAAAACTTTGAAGCACATATTTTATTTCATTTTCGAATCTTTTTTTTTTTATGTTTATATAAATATATACATAAGAATGTGTGTGGGTGTTTTCGTGTATTACACGCTACAGCAATGACTTCTTGTTCTCGTTCGGTCGTCCATTCTCAAGGGACATAAAGGAATCGTTATTTAAGTACGATAACTCCCTAAAAAAAAAGAAGCCTGTTGGTTACTATTTTTTAAGAGAGATAATGTGATTGACGGGTCAAAGGATTTAAAAAAGGATAATCTTTATATAAGAGTATGTATATATTATGGCTATAAAAACAATCTTTTCCTTCTATGAAAACTTTATTTTGACTGTAACAAAGTCCAGTTTGTGTATTGATACATTTGTATACATAATATAGAATAACTACGCCTGAGTATATTAGCTTTAGTCTAAAATTTGTTACGGTTGCACATATTGATGGTAAGATTTTGGTGGTAGGTGTTCATAAAAACACATGATTAATCCATTGCCGTTTGTCCTCCTATCCATCCATCATTAAAGTAACATAAAATCGAAAAGAAATTTCGAACTGAAATTTTAGTGGTTTATTCTAGACAAAAAAAGTGAATTTATGTTATGAGTGAATCTCCTATAAATTTTGCATAAAAAATTTATTGCCTTAGAAAAAGATAAACACATTTGAAGTACAATATTTTTTATAGCTACATGTTTTTCCCAAGAAAAATTGAAATTAAACTGCCATTAAGTCTAACATATAGTCTGGCGACTATCAAATACCTAACGTATTTTAGTTATTTTGATCACTCTTCATAATTAAGTCTATATTCATACGTCGCTCTTATCATTCTATATATGCCGAGACAAATGTATAAAAAACCACAAACTCATTCAACATAAGTCTACCTACGCCTGCATAAATTATAATGTGGGCTACATATTAAATATTTCTCATGCAATATAATATTCTAAAATATCTTTTTATTTGAAATTATTATTAATATAAATCTTAAAGTAATTCAGGTGATTTCTAGAACCTTAAATCTTCGTATTGTTAATATAGTACCATTATGTTTTATAGTAATTATGAATATGGATAATTCATTAATGCATATTGAATGAGTGTTGTGAATGAATTTCTATTGTGCTTTTCAATTCAACTATATCAACTATATCAGGAAATTATTATTTAGTCTACATCAACATTTGTGCTTATATAAACTTGTATGGAGTATTTAAAACAAGGTTAGAATATCTCATCATGTAGATGTACCTATACATAAGTAATTTTCTTATGTATCATTTAAAATTTATGAGCATAACCTATTCATATATCCGACATATATTAAATATATAAGGATATAATAAATTAAGTTTAAAGTTTGTAACGCAAGAAAATATTTAAGATACTAGCAATGTATTGTGTATTTTGTGTTCATAAATTAACAATAGATCATATAAATCAATTTTCGTATGGCTGTCTGTTTAAATGTCCACTGCTTGCTTTCAAGATAATTAAAAAACGAAAAATTATAAACAGCTGAAATTTTTATCAATAATGCAACAAAATTTGCCCTTGTAATCGTTCTTAAATTGTCAAATCACATCAAAGTGTTTAATACAATATACGACTCGAATAGGTCAAGCATTTAATACTACTTTTTACAGCTACATATACACTTCATGTCTATTCTCTTCAACGGTTTTACACTCCACGTAGTTTTACTACATTTCAAAGAAGAAAATTTTAATATAATTTTTTTTACAAACTGTTAAAAACAGCAACAATATATTTTTCTGTATGGTTTTTGAGACTTTATTTTTGTATTCTACTTTTTGGATTTCTATGTACTAATTATGTGAAAACAGTGCATATATTCGATGGAAAATTATGTATGGGCTTTTAAACAGACATTACGGCACATTTTTTGTTTGAAATTTGTTACATTTTTTTTAATGTTGACATTTGTACGTGTTTTACTCACACCATTTTGAATATGGTCCACCCTTAACTGAAAGCACACCCATCCCTAAGAGAAAGGGCATTTAAGTACTATATAACTGTACTTGCGTCATTCTTTAGCTACTATCCAAATTTCACATTAATCGGAATTATTTGAAAGGATTTGGACTAAAATATAAAAGATGAAAAATACCAAATTTATATTATGAAAATGTATATCAATGCAAAACCATTAGTCCTAGTATTTTAAATCGATGCTTTTGTTTTTATTTTGTTTTTTCGGCGTTAAAATAAGATAATAAGAGTCATAGACGTACATCAGAAATGTCTTCGAAATTATACCTGAAAGTTGGGTCAAGGATCGGTTGGATTCAGTGATATAATATTTATGTCGAGAATAAAATGTGAATCAGTAATTTTTGCAATTACAACATTTTTGAACATATTTATTTAGGGATAGTTATTATTGAGAACCATATTGTAAAAAAGCGTGTGTACATAAAACATAATATTAAATATGATAATAATATATTTGAGAGTTTGTTGTAAGAGACGACGTTTGCTTGTTATAACAATTTGTTTCACTTGAATTAACCAACCACATAACATTGCAAACAGTATACTATAGAGCGTATATAATACCTTAATACAAAAACTATAACGGTGAACGGTATTCATACACGTTTCTTAAGCTATAGCTTAGAGATATAAGATGTATCTATAAGGAGACTTTCAGAGATTCATTCAAATTAAATTTTCAATAAAAATCTGTACTATAATACCAATTGATTAAAATTTTAACGAAACAGTATTTAGTATCTAATACGTTCTTAGTGAAACATTTCTCCACTATTTCGAGACTATGCTACCTAGCGTTTTATCGTTTGTGGAATAATTTTATGGTAATAGGATTTATATGCTTGAAAAAACAAAAAATGCGACACTTTCACACTTATTTAAAAACGAATTTTCACACTTATTTAAAAACATTAAACACCCAATTACTATGTTATGTTGAGTTGTTTATCAGAATTAATTTTGTTTGTTTATCTAAAATATTTATTTTAAACTGAAACTATAACATACACTATAAAGTTAATATAATGTATAATTTACAGCAAGCGTGGACAATTTAGATTGTCGCGTTTTTTGTTGAAGTAAAACTTCTTTAGGCGCGACTAGGGAGTCACTCAGATTTTTTTTTCTGACGGAAGTAACGCTTTGGTTGTATTTTGATTGGTTGTAAGTATGTTTCCGCCATTTAAAAATAATAATTCTGATTGGTTGTAAGTATATGTCATATACTACACGCTTCTTGACTTAATTAAATTTTTTGAAAATCTCCAAATATACTTGTTTATTTATTACTTTTAAAATAAGTAAATTAAAAATAAATTTTCTGACAATTGCGACATTTTATAATATTAAATAACAAGGTTATATTGACATGTGCTGATCTAACCTTCAATTTGCTACTCTCAATTATTTTAAGAAATTATGATGACATTCAATTACCTGTTTCGAATGAATAATATTAATATAACATTTAAATAATCTTTGTAAAGCACATGAATAATAAATATAATAAAATTATAATATAATATTTATTTATTTAAGTTAATATTTAATCATTTCAGTGATATATGTCGTCAACGCCAAAGAAGTTTTACTTCAATCGCGCGTAAAGGTTACACGCACACACTTTTTTTATTTTAGTATATCTAGTGAGTTAATACTATTTTGATTTCGGTTTTATTAAATACCTTGAAAAAAAGAAACAAAATATCAAAATTTATGTTTTAAAGTCGCTGTCGGTTTTTTAGAGCCTACAACTAAAAAGTTGACTATTCATATACAAACATTTAACGTTTCATATATCTAACTAGGAAACGATCACTCACAATTAGTTAAGAAACGTTTTAAGAAATGAAAAAAAAAACGTACATTGATTTTCTGTTATATGTAAATGTTCAGCCAAAAAATTAAAAAAAACAACTTTAATGTCTTCAAACTTTAGTTCGAGTATCATGATTTATTATTATAATTCTTAATTCTTAATTAAAAACCAGGAATTAAGAAATCCCATGAATTTTTTATTCAAATAAAATATGTGCAGTTTGAGTAATAATTTATAGTGCTTTGCATAACTAAATATCAATTCAATCAGTACATTAACAATGGTTAGAACCAGGTTTTAATAAGATTGCGGCCTCAGAATTTCAGATATTTTGCCCGAATAACAATAATTTTGAAATATTACAAGTAAACTTCTTATTGCTTCTTAATTATATTCTTCTTTTAATATTGAATTGAATGGGGCATTGAGTGCGGTTTTTCTTCCGTTCTGTCATAATTCTAGTTTATAACCTTCAGTTTGAAATTTACTATTTAATAGTGTAATCTAATGATTCATCTTCACCTTTTTAATACTATAGCAAACTCTAAAAAACCTTCTTACAAATCAAAAACAATTTTGCTTGCAAATACTATTATATTATTCTTGTATTTTATATAGTCTTCGTATATTATTGTACATTCCAGTGAATACAACCCTGGGTATATAAAGTCTCTATATAATACTAGAGACCATAAAATATTATAGATCCAATATCAGACTGTTGTCGGTGTCGATATAATGTCGATCAATATGAATATAACTATCAATACATATAGAATGTGTGCACATCAGAACGATTACTTTATATAAAATTAAATGGATATGTGCAGTCTTTTGAATGTTGACGAACAAATAGTATTCAATGACGTGGTGGTGACTGTTGCACTTCACTTCAATTCTTACAGATATAATATAATAAACAGTTTTTAGTATGTAAATATGAAAATAAAATTTTTATATCATTTCGAAAGTATATGAAGTATAATAAGAAATTCATTAAATTTAGATTCACTTCGATAACATAATATAGATTTGAAAATGTTTGAAACACCAGATCGGTTTTATGGGCATTGTGCAATGTTTAACCAAAATTTTTTATGCCTTATGTCATTAACATAAAAGAATTGATTGTTGTGAATTGTTGTTGTAAAAAGTATAAAACCTTGCAATATTATACCTTGAGTATACCTTGCAATATTGTGAATAAACTTAGTTGCAATTTCAAACTTTGATTTTAGGTTTAAAAAAGCCTCTACGCATGGTATTTGTTTCGATTTTAGTTAATATTTGAAGTAAACTTTGATCTATAATATAGGTTTTAACGAATAGAATAAAATTACCTAGTTTCGGTGGAAGTTATCACGTGTTGACCTCTTAATAAACAAAGCGTATTATAAAGTAAAATGGAGGGCGCTAAGTAGAAGAAACAACATGCATGGAAAAATATTGATGTCAACTTTTATATTAGAATTATGCACAATTTTATACAGCTTAGTCCATGTTTTATTCTCGACTTCCATATTCTTTAGCTCAAGACTTGAAAAGAAACGCATGGTGATGTTAAATTTTACGTACTTTAGGAAATCTCTTCCGAATTTTATCCGAATAATTGTTTATTTTTACGTTATCGTTAAATGCGACTATTTCAATTTTCCTCGAATCAAATGACACTTTTAACGAGCTCTATTTCGGGTAATATTGCATCTACAAAGATGAAAAACGAAATGATTTTTGTTGTTTTTAATCATAATCATCATTTCTACAAAAAAACGAAAGACTTTTTTTCAATTTCAATTACTTGAAATGTTTACAAGTTAATTCAATACCTCATTTAAATTTAAAGTTTTTCTACATTGTTGTACTGATGGAGAATGATAAGTTATCGAAGTGAGCTTCGTCGATGTTTTTTCGGTAACTATGATTGGATTCAAATTAATTCAGTTTCTGAATTATTTTCTAGGTAAATTTTAGGTAAAATTTCTGTCCATTATCCCAATTTATATTCATTATGTTGCAGCAATGAAAATCGAACCCGTAACCCACCAAAACACAATAGCTTGAAAATATAGTTGCTTGAAAGTATTTCAGATAAACTAAATTTAGGTATTTATTTTAAGTAATTTATACTACATTCTATCGTTAATCAATTATTTATCAATACTATAAGATATTCTCAAAGTATATGATAATAGTTTTAAAGAAAAATTTTCTTTTCTTTTGTAGTTAATTTTTCGAATAGTTTTAAAATAAACGATTTAGGAACAGTGAGTAATTAAAAGTGTCTACTAGATTACGTAGACACGTGATGTTTTGACAAGTGTCATAACATAACTACTAATGTTAAACTAAGTAAATTATTTAATAAGTTCCTGTAACAAATGAGATAATGTAAAACGTACATCTAAGTCGTATCTTTAAAATATGTTGGAAGTGAACATTTTGTGTGAGTATACTCATTGTCATACAAATAAATTCATGTGAAACACGCTTGTAAAGCAAGTAGCAATGTAGAAAATAAAATCACACTCATAGCCAATTTGTAAAGTCAATACATCATAAAAAAAAAAAAAAAAACCTTTACATGATATTAGAATTGTTTTAAATTTTTGAATTGTAAATAGTCAATTTTGAGAAAGGTTTCAAATTGAGTTTGCTTTTATCTCCAGTAGTTGGTATTCCAATGCGAACGCCACATACTGGTGAAATTTAACCAAAATTCGTCCAATATTACATGAAGTGTGTTTATACTTTTGCATCCAACTTTAGTATTATGTATGAAGAAAATATTTGGAAAAAACGGATTGAATGCGACTGGATATAAACTTCTTCGCTATAAAAAAACAAAATTAAATGGTAGCTTATAGGCTTGTGTTTAAAAAAACATATCTTTACAATCGTAAACAATGTAAATGTTTAGCAATAATTTATCTGAAGTTATGGAATCCATAATGGTTTATTGTTTAAACCTGCAACAAAATACTCCATTATTAAAATCATGTGGTTAAAAGTGTCAATTTAGACAGGGCACTGGTAGGTTGCGATATATGCCCTGTTATTAATTGAGGTTACTACTTCTCAATCAGAGTATCTTTATTTTTATCAATACCGGAGTTCAATTACGTGAAATTCATCTCTGGTTTCCCCAGTAAAAATTTCGTTAACAGGCGGGGTAAATTTATTCAAGCCATTTCCATACATATCATTTGTATGGAAAACCCTACAACGAAATCTTCAAAGTTTATTATCACAAAATTAAAATATCAATTAAATTAATAAAAAAGCAGAAAATATATAATTGCTTGCAAGAAATTCATACATGTTTTTATATAGTATTAGATAGGGAAGTGAATGGGTCTCTTAATTTTCAATACTACCTCGGGTAACGATAATTTCTTGAAAGAAATCCATGCATGTTTTTATATGGTTATACACTGAAAAGATAGACAGCTTTAGTAGGCTTTGTAATATACACAGTACTACCTCGGTTTAGGTGATGCGTTTTATACTATTCATACCACATTTTTCGGTCCAATTATCAACGATACCAAATTTTCTGTCAATGTGTATACCGTATAATAACACATTGTTGTAAACATTTGTCTCGTAAGAAATAAGTGTTATTATTATTATTATTATTTTATTCCAAAGAAAATTTTGTTAATGTATAGAAGTGTAAACACTTGATATAAATTATTCTCTTAAGCATTGAGGGTGTACCAAACCACCACTATCATTTAGTTTACTAAGTAATAACATAACTAAATACAAATGTTATTTATTTTGTATACAATTTGTTTATTAAATAATGTTTGTGGATGTGAATATTATCATTTATATATCTACTACACCTTTCTATGTTACAAATATGAATTACATAATTGTTTGTTTGCAGAGAGGGTTTTTCCCTAAATATGGGAGAAAAGTTCTCTTGTATGCGCAAATATAAGTATGATTAATGTTTTCAGAATTTATACTGTAGGTACAATGTTCTGCTTATTTTAATGGAAATTAGATTTTACATTATCTTTTGTTAATTTTCATTTATTTTCAATAATTTTAGAACAAATACAGCTCGTTAGAAATAATTTTCTACAACACCTTAAGAATGTTTTTGAATTGTATAAAATTTCGTGAATCATCTTAGTGACAGATTAAATTTACATATTCTTACATTTCAAATTTTACTGTTAGTTAACACTTTATTGTCGTTCAGACAGATACAAATTCACTGAATGTGTATCTGTTAATGGCTGAATAATTAGAAGTGAGACATCTATAATAAACGTCACTTCGCGAAAAAATAACTTTGCAAATATAATGAAATTCAGTATGAAAAAAAGAACTACAATACTTTCGCTAGGTATATTATATATATATGAGATGGATTTCGTGAAAAGACAGTGATTTAAAACTTTTACAGCAATAACGCGCGTTTTTTTTTTAAATTAAATTATGACTTTTATGATAAGTATAAATATATGTGGGTGTATACGTACAAACATACGTATCCACTCCCACACTCAAACCGAATACACATACCCTTAATACCTCACACGCAACTGACCTCCCCCCACATCTAAACCCAGATCCCGATATCTCTTTGCACAAATATACAAAAACACATTCCAAATGTATATATATATTTTTTTTTTTGTTTAAATTTATTAATTTTATTAAGTAATTAATTTTATTTTATTTTATTGGACGTGTATATGTATGTATGTGTATGCATGTTGGTGTGCGTGTATATATATATATATATATATATATATATATATATATATATATATATATATATATATATATATATATATATATATATATATATATATATATATATATATATATATATATATATATATATATATATATATATATATATATATATATATATATATATAATAATAATAAAAAACAATTTTTATTGAAAATAATTATTCTTCGTTACAAAAACACATTCCAAATGATTCTTTAGTTTTTTTTCATGATAAAGTGGTGCTTATTACACCAAATCACTCGTTACTTTTATCATCAAACTTAATTGTACTGATAAATGAGCAACTACTTTAAAATTAACATATTTAATTCGTAATAGTTTTTCTTGTGATATTCATGCAAGGTTACCTTTTCCTGAAGATATTTTACAATTCTGAAAACCAGTTTTTGAACCAGTATTATTTTTCATTATGTAAAAATACTTTATTCAAAACAATTTTCGAAATAACTCAAAAACATAATACTGACCCTAATTAACAGGTATGTACATAATATATAAAGTATTTCACCCGAAGATATGAATTGAACATTGTAAATTGATTAAACATATTTAAAAAAATTACATTTATGTGTATGAAGTTTTTTTATAAATATACATTTAAATAATACATTAAAAAATATAATAATGTTTTGATAGGTATGTTTGTTAAATAAATAATAAACCTAATTATTGAAATGCCGAAAGGTGAATGTAGTTTGGGGCTTATAATAAACTCATTAATAACTAATGAAAATTAATAACTAATTATTATTTGTTTGTGTTGTGTGATGACATCGACGAAACTTCAATTGGTTATCGGCTGTGAATTCACAAACAAGTAAAAGCAATCTATATACCTGTACTCAAATAATCAAAAAACACGACTACCTGAATCTTCCGCGCTTTCTTTAAATTATAAAATACACTAATTTTACGGTGTATTTTATAAATATTGTAAGTTTTAAAATGATGTTTTAAATAGTCAACAAAATTAATTATTATGAACAAGTCAACACAACCGGTTAAAAAATAATTTTTAAAGGTATACAAATTCAACCGTCGCATTTTTTATTGAGTATACATAAATTAATGTTTGCTTTTTATTGAAATAATTAAAAACTACTGTGGTTTGGTAAACATAACCATTTAAAATTTTTCAATACTTTTGAATCTATTTTTGTATTTCTGCTTATTAAATTTAAAAAACACCCTTTCTTTGTTCTTCAATAGAAAGACAAAAATATAACAATCATTACTTCAATTTATGAATTAATGATTTGATTCTCAGAAATATCTTGTTTAATATTCAGTTGAAACAGAAATTTATAAACATATTTTGTTTTTAAAACAAACCTAGTTAATAAGAATTTTTAATTATGTGGTTAATTATTAAAATTTTCTTACACATTTTGATTAAATTTCATTTCATTCACACTAAAAACATTTTAATTGATACGTATTTTATGTAAAATTAATTAACTATAATGGTTAAACCTTTAACAATGAAATTAAAATAACATTAATTAAAACAAGTCAATTCTAAAACAGTTATTCTAAATCGTTACTTATGTACCGATTGTTCATTGTGAAATTCCATTTTCATTTTGAGTTATTATAGTCAATTTAAAACAAAAATTTTCTTATATATTTAAAATTTGATTTTCTTAATCTTAAAAATTTACTCAAAATTATAAGAACAAACTAGAGTTGGCTTTTCAACTTTTGACCTTGACAATTATAAAATCTATACATTCGATTCTTTGGTATCTAACTTTTTGCTACTTGAAATTGACTTTACATCTCTCAGATACAATAACACGATTAAATTGCTGGAATTCCCATACGTCTTTTTTACTGAATAATCTGACACTTGTTTTTTACCGACAAAAAACGAGAAGGTTAAGTCGAACTGTATATATGTTTTATCCAGTATGTCAACCATATGTCAATTTTTACTGAATAATCTTCCAACCCTTATAGGAAGAACGATGTAAAACAAATTTTTTGTTGATTGTATATTACAGAGTAGTTCAATTTGAATGGAAATTGGTTGTATAGTGGCTTTCAATAGTCTAAATAATCTTGGGACAAATTGGTTTTAATAACTAATCCTGAAAACAGCATTAAGAATCAAGTAATAAAACCATATTGCTAATAAAGCCTTACACTCTTTAATAAATTTTATTCGAGTCATTGACTAGCCATTATAAAACTGTTTTGCCCAAAATAGTTTAAAAGGTTGTGTAATAAAACTTAAATTATTAAGAATACGATTTATCAATAATTCTATAATATACAAAAATCTAAACTACTATTAGATGTGAGTTTCCTTTAAGACTATTAACATATATAATATGTGATTCAAAATCCATTATAATTATTACAGACTTAACAGATATTTTAATTTATTTTTGATATTAAACTATTTTTTATAATAATTTTGATATCATTTACCAAATTGACAGCTGTTTTTATATTCAGTTGTTTTTATATATGAACTGCATTTATTTTTAACCCTTTTCAAAAATTTTAGAATGGTTTCATCTATTTTTGCAATAAAATTACATTCATAGACTATAGTATAATTTACTAACATCATATTATGCTGTCATGTTATAACTATACTGATAGTAGTCGTTAGTATAAATTACTTACATATGTAATGCTACGATTTTAACTGTATTAAAAGTACTTGTGCGGTAATAACTAAATTTTGTCCCCTTTAAAAATTTCCATATACTGTTTGTAGTCTTTAAAAAACATACGTTATTTTCAATTAACTATAAAGTAAAAATTGTTTTAGCATCCACTTTATTTTATTGGTTACTTTTATAACTACATCGGTTGCGGTAAATATTGTTAAAGCAAGCTAAATTTAAGGTAAACGAAATTTTTTTTAGAAGATTAAGTGAACGACCGGTATCTATACGATATTTATAGTGTACCATATACACCTATGTTATAATGTTAATATAGATAACGTTTGTAACATAACGTTAAGTGATTTGATTCATTAGCGATATAGTTGTGTAGAATAATGTAATTTATTACATTTAAATTAATACTCATTTGTGTATATAAGGATTAGAGAATTCGATATCTGGAGAACTAAGTATTGCAATGAAAATTCTATGTAAATGACTAATACCTATATAATTAATTTACTTTTGGTTAAAATTATTTTGAAAGATTAGGGAATGAGTTATTTTATAATTCGCTATTTGCATCGAAGTTGCATGAATGATATCCAACACAAAAAAGGAGAAAAACATATAATAAAACTTGAACATTGTCTAGACCTAAATAACAAGATAATTTTCGAAAAGCCTGTGTTATCCAGACTATAAATACAAATTGGTTGCTATTTTTTTGACAAAAATCGATTCAGTACTTAAATTACTTAACCGCTTCAATGAAATATACATGTATAGACTTCTAACATCATACCCCTTCGTTTTGACTTAGCCGTAGCTTGGTAAATAACTTCATATCACAACATTTATTTTATAATTATATAAACAAGAATCCTCTTGTTACAGTGGCCGAAATTCGACCATAATCATTCAAAAATGAATCTCACTGTCTTATAACAAAACAGTATATATGCGTGCTTTAAAAAAAATGTATAATCGTGTGTGTAATATAAGCCACACCTCTTATATATGTGTGTGTCACAGTGTGTGCATTGTTCTCTTATTGATTTAATTTATTTTTTATACATAATTTAAAAAGGAAAATTACCATTTTCGAACCCTTCTCTATATAAACTATAAGGGTGCCATATTTCATTCTTCCCCGTTTTCCCAATTTTCGTAAAAATTTTGCTTCACGTATCATAATAATACATAATCTAATAATAGTTAGAGTATTATTAAGGAGAACTCTAAGATTTTTCAAATAAATTTCGATTTTTTACGGTTTGCACACCGTCACCAAAATAACATCGAGATTCTTCTCAGAGAATGATTACAACTAGCTAATTCATTTTGATGGTGGCTACTTTTTAGTCAAAATACGTATTTTTTAAAATACAAAATATTTTGATCTAGGAAATTGGGGCAAAATTTCGAAATTTATTAATAATAGTTAGAACACCTACATATTAGTATACATCTCCTCATAACTGCATGTACTACGTATTTAGTGTATTATTTTATTGATGGCGTCATAGTACAAGCCTTCAAAATATATATTTAACAATAATAATATGCAATACTAATGACAGAATATCGTTCAAGTCAGCTGGTGTGTGTTTTTGAACGTTAATTTCATGACATTGTTCACACTTCAATTTTATCGTTACATTTAATGAAGAAATTAATTCCTCACCGCACAAATTTTAAAAATGCAAATTTTGATATAGAAAAGATTATATTCAACGCTTTCTCCATTCAAAATAACATGGATAAATCTTAAATGCGTTTTCCTTAATATCATAGCAATCAATGCACACCTGCTATTTGAAATTCTTGACTATAACAAATTATATGCAAAATTTTGATTATGTATCGAAACTCCAATGTACTCCTTTATTCCAATAAACTTCAGTTAGATGAATAACAAGCTGATTTATCTATGAAGGAAGCTTTATAAGATTATATTATTTATTATTAGATGTAACGTAATAGTACAAGCATATTTTATCTTGTAAATGTTTTTGGCTTAGTGCATGCAATAGATTTCAACACGTATTCTACTAATGTAGGCGCTGAGCGGTGTTGAGTGTTACAAATTTGTGGGATATAATTTTTTTTATTGATTGTATAATGCCAGTTAGAACTGTGGTCCGATTTCCTGTTTGTAATTGTTACGAAAATTGAAAAACTTCAGTAGTTTTTTGACATTGAGCCATTTTCTATATTTTGCAATTCTCCGAAATTTCTACTTTAAAAGAGATTTAAAAATAATTATAATAATAATAAATATCGATAATTAAAATTTTCTTCACTATATTCTCTGTAGTATGTTTTTTCTTATGTTTAATCAATAAAATTACATAATTGCCAACGTTACAACTGAGATCTGTATGCAATACTGACGTTATTTGACGTTTTTGAATTTTTATTGCTCGCTGATAGCCACCGAATATCGTATTTTTTATATTTTTTTGTATTTCTTCAGTTTTATGCTAAGTTGATAATATTTCAAATACCAAAAATTTGTTGAATTATTTAGGGACTCCTCTATACTACTCACAAGAAAAATTTTATTTCGTGAATTTCACATACTCACTTTCAACTAGCGACTGCACTACATATACAATTATTTAAAAATGTAATATAAATTCTCGTAAACGTTACATTTTTCTAAATATTTTATGAACCATATGTTTTTAACTTTACGTATAGTAGATAAATGTTTGCATTTAAAACATTCGCACACGTTTTGGTTTGTGCAAAATTCTGGTACGAACTTACTATGCACTTTCGTATGAAAATATGACATTAAGTTTTGTTCAGACATTTTTTATGTCACATGAGTGTAAATATATAATGGTTGTTTACAGCTGTGTTAAATATTTTATTCCCCATTCAAATTTACAAACAATAATTAGATGTGTAAAATTAGGGAATTGTTAACCTTTCATTTAAATAGAGCATCATAAATTTTCATGAATATTCAGCTGTTGAGCTGCAATTATCATTTTTTTTACCTGTTGTTTAATTTCAGTTTTAGGTTTTACTTTATAAAATTAAGCGGTTACTTGAAAATTTCTAATTTTTTTTATCCAACTTATCTTACAAAAGTCAAAATCAAATATCGTTTAGGAAAGACTAATAGATTTCCATTTCATATTCATATAAATATCCAGAATTTTCAAAGTATGAAGTTTTAAAGAGTAGGGAATCCTTGTGGAAGTATTGACATTGGGGAGAACATAGGTGTTCCTGAAAAATGCTCCATATTGGCTATATTCATAAAGATCAGTTTTACAATTAACGTACAAACTAAGTCAAATAAATATAAGTAAAAACATTGGAAAAACCGACTATTTGATCGATCTCAGATACTTCTTCGTTCGTTTAAGTATAAGAAATATTGATATAACAATCAAACATTGTAATGCTCGACAATATAATTGTAAATTAACTGTATGTATTTTTTATAGAAATCGAAGCAACCTATTCACATCGTTTTATTCTTGCCTACGATTTCAGCTCAATTTCTGCTAATTTTGTATACCCAAATATAATTAAGGTTCGCTTACATACTTGGTTTTATATAAATAGAGTAGGATTATATTTACATTTCAAATACGATTTCATAATACTACATTATAAATATTAAATTGATTATTTATTTGATCAATTAATCACTAAAAAATGCATTTTTGATAGTTATTAGCTAAACAAAGTATTTTGATATTTTGATGTGAGAAAAAAAAGACAAAATATGTTTCACTGCTAGGAAAATTTTGTATTCGAAAATTAAATTTTGGTTTATAGTATTTTCCTTTACTTATTATTTATGTTTCTCACCGTTTAAACCTTCCCTGAACTTTCACGAATATTTCAAGACCAAAATTAGCCAAATCGGTCCAGCCATTCTCGAGTTATGCGCTTACCAACACATTTTGCGATTCATTTTTATATTATAAAATGTAAAATGGTTGCAAACATTATTGTTAAATGAAAGCGATCAAACGAGATTTTTAAAAACGATTTTTAACATCAAACGAGTTATTTCTAAATTTTATATATCACACTCATTATAAGTCTTTCGTGAATTTAAATCCTAATTTTTCTAGTTTTTAGCAGTAACGTTGTCACGCAATGATTGGTACTAATTCCCCCATATCAATATTATATTATATTTTTTCGTTTTAGAGAATGCAATAATAAATATCTAGAAATACTTGTGCGCCAACACCTTAGGCTTTAATTTATGGTATATGAATACCTTTGATCAAATAAATTTGATATCTTCGTAGCTTTTATTGAAATTTTTCATCCATTACGACTTTTTTGAACTGAAAAGTTAATAATTTATTTTCTGTTTGGCAAATAAAATTTTAATATTAATATTTATTTTATGCATTGAAATAAATATTAAAAATTTTTATTTTCCCTGTAATTATTAAATATTTATTTTTCATTTTCATGACAAATTTTTTCTTCAACATGTTTATTTAAATAAATATTTTTAATTAAAATTTGTATTTTTATTTTATTCATACATGTAGATTTTCTCTATTTGGGCAGTTTCTACACTTAATGTAAATTTGAATAAGTGAAACGATTGTAAAACAAACAGGTATTTCAGTTTACTTTGCGACATTCTTTTTTTTATTTTATTTATAAAACTTCCGAGATATATTTACGAAATCGGACGTATTGTACAAAAAAAAAAATTATTTGTTTTTACTCCGTTTTCAAAAATAATTTTGTATATTGGTGTTTTGGAACTTCCTGAACAGCTTTTGTTTTACGTTCGTCAGTCTTTCGGTATGTTGGAAATATTTTTGTAAACAATAGTGAAGGTATTCGTGATGGTCCCATTTTTGAAAAATTTAATTATCGCTCCGGGGATATGGCTTTCGAGACTTGTATGTATGTTCATGCGTGATATGATGCGTGATATGTTGTATGTTCATGCGTGATATGATTTATGGTTTACATTAGTAGTCTAAATTGTACCACAATCGATTTTTCAAGAATTTCGTTGTTAAAGCAAATTCGAAAGTCTTAAATAATAAACGGATAAAACATAAAGTCAGTTTACTGAAACAAAGAATTTTATGTTATATAAATATAAAAACAATTTTTTATATCATATTCAAAGATATATTTAAGTATATATATTCGATCATATGAGTACCGATACATCTTCCATTGTTCCGATCTGGATGAAATTTTGTGAGAAGATGCATAATATATGTTTTACATTAATGATTTGAATTTTGTTGGAATTGAGTATTCTGGATACTAAAAGGAAACTCGCAAAACAATTCCACACATATATAAAACTTTATACGTATGTAATTCAATTTGTCTATCTAATATACTTTAATATATTTTTATAAACATATTTTGGAGATTTATATTATTTGATAGCCTGGTAATATGTGTAAAGTTTGAAATTTGTAAGTAAACAAATTGGGATCCCTTAATTAATTAATTTTTAATCTCATTTTTCCATCTCATATCCAAATTACAACTTATTTGTTGAAGGCTTACCAGGCATATATATCTATTGAAGTGAATTTATTCGTACATCGCGCGGAAGTTTTGTGTCCATTATTGGCAGTGTTTTTTTTTTGTATTTCATTATAAGCAGTGTACTAAACTGATTATAAACTGTGCTTACGAAAACAATATGTAGCCTTGAGGTTAATGAAAATTGTATTGTTTTAGCTGTATGCTTTGTTAACGTATTATACGGGAACATTATTCCCATTTAAAAAAAAGTGTTATATTATAATTATAATATCTAATAAAATTAAATAAATAATATGCAAAATAGTTTAATAAATTAGATAAACAATGTGTGAATGTCTATTTGTTTATTATACTAAAGTTTTTATTTTTCTTGTAAAAAGAAGTGCCTATTTTGTTAAGTTTTTGCAACAGAAATATTTATTTGAAACTTAGAGACATATTTACTACATAAAAAATTTGACACACGAATCTTTCGTATCTATTTCAAATTCTTAAGTTCACAATTTTTATGGTGTTTACCATATTGAATTATTTTATAATACAACATAAAAATCGTTAATTTTTTACTTTTAAATTAACATGAAAACTTAATTCTCGTTGTTGATTTTTTTTTTGCCTAGAAATACATATATTCAGATCCGTTTTCTTAGGGTTTCACCTTGGAATCTTACGAAATTAGTAGAATTTTTGTATAAACCTTTATTTTCGTAATATAAAAAGTTTTCTCAAAGTCTCAAATAGTCACGTTTAAGGAACTGTTGATATTTAGGGTGAAAATTAGGAAAAATTCGTTTTTTTTATAGTCTCTCCTTTTTTCTGCCTTTAATCATATTTATATCAATTTTTAATATCAAATTTGTAGAAAATAAAATTCTCTACAAAATTGTTATACGTTGAACTGTTTTCAAGATAGAAGGCGCAGAAAATAGCTATAGTTAATATCAATGCCAACAAAGAAATTGATGATGAAAATGAGTCTGAAAATTTCTGACAGGCCAGAAGTGAAGATGCCGATAAAGAAAATGAAGATTAGTAATAATAATAATAATAAATTAGTATGAACTGAATTAAAAAATAAAGAAATTGTTCTCTTTTTTCTACCGTAAATTCAATTATCCTTAATTAGAATAAGATTCAAATATACAGGTATATGGTTTACAAGCTCAAAATATGTTTACAGGCTCAAAATATGTTTAGAATGCTTCACTTTATTATTTCATGATTTGTGTGCAAAAGGAATTAATATTAAATGGAATGCTTGTCTCATTATAAAAAATATTTATTAATTTATCTTATTAAGTAGCTAGTTAAGTAATATTTAATTAATAAACAAGAAAAAAATCCAAATACTAGTTAATAGATTGATAAAATGCAATAATAAATTGATATTAACGAATGAACTTCATCCAATACTGCTTCATCTTTTGCGTCCTTTCGCGCCATCTAGAAAAAGGTTTAATATATAAAAAAAAAAGTTTCAGTTAAAATTTGAAGACAATTCTATATTCTTTAACTTTGATAGTAATACAAATACGGTTGGAGGCAGAAAAAATAAAAAATAAAAAATCTGACTTTTGGGACCATTGAACCTAAATGTCTAAGGTTCCGTAACGTAACCACTTGTGACTTTTAGGACAACTTTTTGAATATCAAAATAATGGCTTTTACAAAAATTTTGGTTATTTCGTTCGATTTCGATGTTAAACCTTTTACTTGAGTAAGGTGATTGTACTGTTTTTATTTTTATTTATTTATTTAGTTTTTTTTTGCATTCCTGCCAACAAACAAGTATGATTTTATCTATTATTGATCAATAAAACAAAAAGTTTATTGATATATCTTCACATATTATTTGGGTGGATTTATAATTAATTACTTATTTTTCATCTCCTCAAAACTCGCCTTAATTTTTCTGTCGCGTTTGGATATGAAGTGTTCGTAGACTTTTTAAGTCAGAAAATAATTATGTATTCATATATGTGGTGTTTAATAACAGTTGATATCACTGGTGTCCAAAAATAAAATTGAAAAATTATACTCTTATTGAATATGGATGATAAAGGAAAAAAATTTTTGATTTTTATTATTAATGCCAATTTCTCAAAAACGAAATAGAAGAAGTAAATCGAGACTAGTAATTTGTAGGACGGATATTACTTTTTTTACAGTCTAATATGATTAAAACTGGTCGTTGGATTTATCAATAATGCTTGCTTGAATTTGTTTGTTACAAAAATGAAAATTTATTATTGTTTTTTTCAATATTATTTATTACAAGTTATCACTATGACTTAATGTCAAACACAAATTCTATACTGCAAAAACTATTTTCATAATCATTTATTTTATAGTTTATTCAAGAAGTTTGATATAAATTTATTGTATAAACTTTTATATTTGTCCTCGTCTCATTACTTTTACAACACTTTAACTGTTTTAATACTTTAAATGTGAATAAAATCGTAGAAAGAATTCCAATGAAGTTAAATTTATAACACAGAATACACCATACTTAATGAACAAATTTTATAATTTGTTACTTCAATTATTGCAATCACGAATTTAATGCTTTGAAATAAAATCCTTTGTCAAAGTTAGAAAGTTTTTCTTATTCATGTTCTACAACAAAACGATAATCAGTCTAAAAATAATCTAATATTAAGTAACGGAGACCATCTGTTTCCATCTAAAAATTAACACTCAACTAACTATAAGCAACGATTAGAGAACATTAAAAATATTTAAATATCCATATGAAATAAGTGTTGAAAACTTTTAATTTAATAGGGAAGATCCACAAATTTTTTTATCAATTCAATTGAAGCGTCTTTACTTCACGAACATAAATATGAAATAATTTTTAAAAAATTGCCAAAATATGAACTTTCAAAATTCTTAATTAAGCACAGAAGATTTTCATAAATGACGTCATGCATGTTTATCTTCATAGTGATAACATAAGGGTACATAAGGGTAATACATAAGGGTAATTCTACGGTAAGATGGAGGTCCCATCGTTGTCCAATTATATACTTTACAATTATTTACACTTTCCTTGAAAATTTTAAGATAAATAATAAAAGCATGCACAAGAGTTGATTGTGAATACAAATTTAATATAAATTACATGAATATTAAAAAAATTTGTATTACGTTTTTTTATTATAGAAAATGACCGCTTATCGTATAATCATATCGATAAAACTTTTTCTGCATGAAAGAGATGATAAACAATCTTTAAGAGCTCGTAAATTATTCGTTCTTTATTCAATTTCAATTAAAATTTTGAACTTGTTGGGTCTAGTTTCACATTTTGATGAATCAAATAACAATTTTTTTTTTTTTGAATTATTGATAGTGAAAATTTCTTTTGAATTAAGAAGCATTTAGTATTTTTTTTTTAAATTACCTTAAAGTGCTCGGCCATTCAATTTTTCAAAGCTGTTTAAAATATAATTTTTTTTTTTTTTTTAAAGTTACCGATTTTGTTTGTCACTAACCAGAACATGCTTCAAATCACCGAACTTGTCCTTAATTTTTAGTTTTAGAATACATCACCGAAATGTCAGCTCACAATTTTTTTCCGTTTTTGACTTATATCAATGACAGGCCTAAAAAAACTATATTGTTAATAAAGTCTAATAATCTGAAATAAGTTTTATTTCGAGTCATTCATGATCACCAGCCATCCATGATCATGTATGCTGGAGTATTACACAGCCTCAATAAAGCTAAAAATGTAGATTTATTAAAGCTTTATAAAATACCCTTTAAAACTGCTGGTAATTTTAGAAGAACAAAAGATTGATTATTGGATTAACCCTTTATAAAATTTGTAAAAACAAAAACTATATCACGCCCATGAATTTGAGAGGAGGGTAAATATAGAATAAAAGTTTACTAAAATTTATGTAGAAATGTTCTTAAATATTCTACATTTGAATGATAAAATCACATGATTAACTTATCTCAAAATTAAAATTCGATATTTTTATCTTTATACCCCGTGATCTTAAATTTTAGGCTGCCATAGTTTGATGTCATTTTTGTTAAAATTATTGGTTGTCATCCGTCGGTTCAATCTAAACAGTTATCTTAATTAGAAAAAATATTTCTAGGCGTTAGGTTATGCTTTGTTCACGGTTTGTTTTACCACTTATCTCAATATTACATACCGGTATGACGTCACGGAAATAGACACCACCGTTTTTACTGGAATAAAAAGGGTTTAAATTTTAATTAATCTTTTGTGGCTGTTTATTAAAAAATTCAATATTTCAAAATGCTTCTTCTTTAAACTTTGTAAACTACCGTTTTTTTTACAGTATGTAAAAAAGAAGCCATATTTGATTGAAATTCATATGATAACAATTATTTTCGTTATATTTATAAATTATGGACAAATATTATACACAACATTTTAATATAAAATGCACATAAATTGTTTAGATGAAAAATAATCAATATTACAATTTTTTTTTTTTTTTTTTTTAAATTAAAAAGTTTTTTTAAATTATAATAATTTTTTGTGGGTATTATTGTTTTTATTTGTTTTTAAATGTATTATTTACAATAAAATTTTGTTTGCCATTAAATTTTGTACCAGAAGTTTTTGAATATTATTTATATTGTAATGATTATGTTT
Source organism: Chrysopa pallens (assembly GCA_020423425.1). NCBI lineage: Eukaryota > Metazoa > Arthropoda > Insecta > Neuroptera > Chrysopidae > Chrysopa > Chrysopa pallens. The sequence continues at coordinate 72,216,148 of CM035591.1, forward strand.
TTTTTTTTTGGTTTCCATTGAAAGTTTATAGATATCCATTACGGTTAAACAATATTACGATTAAATTGTTTTATTAAAGTTTGAAAAATGACTTTATGAAAGACTTCAATTAGATAAGATAGGATTAGGGTAAGTCTATCCTAAAACAAACAAGTTTTATAAGAGCCGTATGACTGGCTAGTATATTAAATGGTTATCATTAAGTCATATGAGAATTAGTCTACAGAACGTTATGCGGGCCTCAACGAAGCTTAAAATGTTACTTGGGATATATGTCGAGTACAAATATTATACTTTCTTACTTAACTAATAAAATCCTACTAATATTATAAAGACGAATGTTTGTTGAGTTGATGTGTGGATGTTTGTTCCTCTTTCACGCAAAACCTTCTGAATAGATTTTAATGAAACTTTACAATAATTTAGCTTATACATCACATTAACACATAGGCTATAATTTATAAAGATATTGTGTGAATTGTCCAAAATATAACGATAAGTGTCAAGTAAGTAGAAAAAATTTTACAATCGGTGACATGTTTTGACGTGCGCCGCAAATATCGTTGAAGTTACACATATATAATGTATTTATTTGTAAAAATAATATTTGTCGTTAATATTTACTGTTTCTTATTTTTGTTACTTAATTCGTATTTCATTTACCTATTGTACTGATTTTTATTTTGGTTAGGTTAAATTTCTAATTTTTTTTTCAAATTTGTGAATTTAATATTTGCCGTTAGTAGGTATAATTTTTTTTTTTCATTACTTAGAATGTATATCTTTTTATTTTCAAGTTTGTAATAATAATATTTATCGTTATTAGAAAAACTATTAAGAATTACTAGGAAGGCATATTGTGAACAATCTTAACTGGAGAAGCCAAGGGAGACAATGTTCTTATACCACGCATCTCAATCATACCCAATAATTTACCATTTAATTTTAAATGCCTGCAGTTTCCATTGAAAGTTGCATTTTCTATGACTTTTAACAAATCACAAGGTTAAACCTTAAATGTAGCAGGCTAACATTTGGGCACGTCGTGTTTTTCTCACGGCAAGCTCCACGTGGCTTGCTCACGGGTTTCTAAAGCACAAAATCTGCACGTTTATGCTGAACGAAAAAAATCGTTTAAAATGGTTTATAGGAGTATATTGCAATAGCTACCTATAACTTTTGTATTTCCACCAAATCAATCCAAATAAAATATTATATTTAAATGTGAATGTGAAATCGTAATAAATATTGGTGTGATTATTAATGGCTATACACATACATATTTTGTAGCTAGAGACAATATATCTCTCAACACATAGCCTACTTTTAACCCGATATTCCCACGGGATGTAGACTTACGCGGATGAAACCGCGGGGCTCAGCTAGTAATTTATAACTTTATTGTAGTGGATTGGAAAAAAAATTAGTACATGTAATAATAAGTAATTTGAACAATCTTCATAAAGAACGTACAATATTTAATCTTTATGGTTTATATCCACAAAATATTATTAAACTTGGATAGTGTCCATTTGCTGCTGAAATAATGTGTCATAGTGATTTAAGAAGAGAAACTACTCTTTTCATTTATTTTTGGCACAGTATAAAAACGCAAAACATGAGAAAAAATTCACAAACCATATCGTTGGTGTTATGTATGTATCTATGTATATATGTATATAGTACACGTAAACGAAAAACGAATTATCAAACAAAAAAACAAATCCCTAACAAATAATAAAGTACAGTCACCGAAAATAATTTTGTAAAATTGCCAAAGAAAAATCGACATTTTTTTTTATTCAAGTTTTTTTTTTTCTGTTCGTCTTTTACATAAGTTTTATTTAGAAAACTTTAATTAATTTATAGTTTATTGGAAAGACGTTTCCAAGAAAATACTTTCTATTATAAATCATTTCGAGGCTTGTGAAGCAAAAGCGAAAGAAAATATAGAGAGATATAAGAGTTGTAGAGGTAGCACCGATTACGTTCAGTTGAATTATTTAAATTTATTACTGAAATATTTTTTTGAATGAACCGCGTGTAATAATATATTGTGTTTGATATTCAATAGTACCTAATGCGTTTGTTATGTGAACAACAATTTGTCATCACATACGCATACCACACCTTTATTTTATTTATTACATTTCTTTTTCTTCTTCTCTATATTTCTTTAAAATTGTGTGGTTTGCTTAGTGTTCTGATCTACTGATCATTTTCTCACAAATTACTTAAAAACAATAAAAATAGTATTTGCAGTATCCGGTATAAATTCATTCCATTATCATTGCTTTGAAATTTGTTTTTGCAAACTTGTGATTTTTATACAAGCGTATGAGTTTATCTAATTAGATAAAATTTAGTTTCAGTAACTAAATAATTTCGAACATTTAGATAAATTGATCCACTACTGTTCAAAACCAGTAGGTGCCTACATTTAAATTTTGTTCTGTTATTTTTGTGGCGATAACACTATTGGAAAACTTAATTTGATTTTTAATAGATTTATAGAAAATTTCGATCCTATATTGTTCGTAGACTTTTTTTAGTTAACCCACGTCCATGGGTTCACTTAATTCAAAAATTTGTATTCGGCGAGTTTCAGCCTACTTGATTGTTCCTGGAAGTCCATATAAGAAAAGTCTAACTGCTTAGGGTTTAACAAACGAGGATATAAAACGTTTATTTAAAAAACTTGGATAGGTTTATATGTTGATTGAAAGAAACATAATATAAGAGATTGTTCAATTTAAATTTCGTGTAGGGGGCAGTTAGTGTAAAAGGACACGTATACCTTTAAACGCTTAACTACTTTGATTGAGAAGTTGCAGATTCAAATCCTGACAGCGGGAAATCGGTTATAGCTAAAATGGCGGGTGATTGATCGCAATGTCATCGCAAGGATAAGAACAAAGTAACCGATTCCGTCCATGTCATAAATTAAATTCTAATGTAAAGATCGATATAGATTAAATAATAATGTTTGAAGAACGTTGGTTAAACCCCATAAAAGTTATTAATTATTATAATATCGGAAAATTTAGTGCTGACCCCTTTCAACTATTTGCATCATTCCTTGTTTTGTATGTTTTCAATGAATGCGCAGTATCTGTAAATATTACAAAACAAATATGTTTATGTTATTTGCAATCCATATTTGTTTAAATTTTTACAGTATATATAATAAATTCCAAAATCCAGCTAAATATATTATGTAATTTTTTGTAAACAACTAATCGGCTTATCATGAACAAAACAAAACAAAACAAAAAAGAGTGTGCAAACAGTGAGAATGAGTCGATATATCCAATTTATATCAAATACATCGATATATAAAATGATGAAATCAATATCCAATTGCACAATAGTTATAGTTTTAGTTTATCTACTTGCTACTAGTTAGTAATTATTCTGTACACTATAACAGACTATGAGCTCGTGGAAGATTTGAGTAACGATGATTTTCAATGGCTGTGATTTTTTACATTAATACTGGCAATTATCAACCTTGTACGTTATCAGCTTTTATGCATTTGAAAGGTGTGGAATTGAGTTGGGTCAAAACGATTAGAGTTGTTAAAAATATCCAAATAAAAGATACAGAATATGAAATTTTGCATAAAAAGTTTTTTTCCTTTTTTGGCTAGGATTAAAAATAACGGAGCCACAAAGTGTAGAATTTTTCGCACTTCGTTGTTTTTAATATTAATCAAAGAATCTTTTTTTTTTAAGTAAATATTTTATATGAAACCACTTTAACTCAATACTATACTCTCTTTCAAATGCATAAAGCCTGATATTGTACACCATTGTTTACGCCCAGAACATGGTTTTTGTACTTTGCATTCTATGATTCATCTCTGAAAAAATTATTGTCAACCAGAAAGATCGTTATGTGAATCTACGAGCTCTAAGACTAATACGTTTTTTATTTATTCATTTATTCATGGTTGAATTTTCAATTGTTTATTTACCTATAGTGGTATTAAAATAAACATAAAACATAATTAATATTTTAACAAAATAATAAATGTTGAATTTGTACCTTCATGCATTTTGTTTTTTTAGCAAGGTCCGTATAATTCATATATGGTATGTTTCATAAATCCTTTGTCACTCGTGTATGTCGGAAGGACTCTCTAAATCTAAATACCAGACTCTTTTTTTGTTTATTTTTTATTATTATTGTGAGTCAAGTAGCAAGTAGTCTTCAATTTAAAGACATACACTTTATTAAAAATCGTTCACATTTATAATTTGTTAACATGTAATTTATTAAGGCTATGTTCCGATATACACTGGTTTTTAACAGAGCACCATGAACAGTCATATATAATTTCATATAGTATAACTGTTTATATAACATGTTGCGATTGTTGTGGCTCGATAATAAACTTCTGGCTACTTGACTAAATTAAATTGAAACATTAACGTTAGTGTTGAGGGCTTAAGAAAACATTAATTTGAATCGTTTTTCAAAAATATTTATTTAAAAGCCTATTAAATTAAATTTCTTTGGTGGATAATAAATACTAACGGATATCGTTCGATACTATGAAAATTTTTTCAAATATACAAACGTGAAAATATTTTTCTTAATCATCACAGTCCACTGGAATAGATCACCATTATGTTGAGGCTATATTACTACGTTATTTCGACGATTATATTAGAAATTATCAGTAAATTATTGCAAGCTGCAATGTATTCATATTAATAATAACGAAAATTTTAAATTTAGAAGTTTTGTATAAATAACAACTCTAAGTAAAAATGGGTAATTTTAATGAACAAATATTTTATTTAAGAGAAAAACTTGAATATTTACCAAAAAGTATAACAAATCTATTTATTAAACTTTATAACAATTCAATTATATTTTAATTCACAAAATAATGATTTAATTAAATTTAATAAATTCAATAATTTTCATCAACAATATGTAAAAATCACAATTATATATTCAGTTCAATAATCTACATTTAAATATTGATATATTGAAATTATGTATAAATTTATTAAATTAATAATTTTTTATTCTATATCATTTCCAGGTGAGTTCTAACGGATTAGAATTATTCATAAATTTATCATTGAATCGAATTTGGTATGTACTCATAATTTTTAATTTACTTTTTAAAACATAAGTTTAATATATAAATAACTACTTTAAAGAATGCTAAACTAAAAACATTTGGCTTCAGAATTGGTTGAAGCTAAAACTTAGTAATGAGTAGTAAGCAAATACTATTTTACTGCATAGTTTTAAAAGATTTTAAGATCTACAATGCTTATGCAATTTCGGAAAAAAATTTTCTAAATGTTTAATTCAAATACGCAATATGTGATGAAATATGTTTTACGGTAAAAAACAAAGCTTATAAAATCCTATCATTATTAAAGATTTGAAACTATTTCAATAGATGAAATACAAGAAAAAAATGACTGCTACGAGTATTTAAATTCTCAAGATATTCATACTTAAAAAGCTACACTTATCAATATAACAATTAAAATGTATATTAAACAGATTTAGGATGTTCCAGAATAAAACCTACTTTTAAAAGATTCTACCATTTTCACGAACTCAGGATAATAACGTTATGTAAGCGATTCCGAAGTTGCAAAACGGCCAATTTTCGATTGTTTAAATCGCGAAATAATCAGGCGGCAACGCTTTTGAATTCAAGAGTTACTTCCCATCCAAAGCATGTACTATTTACTGTCCTTCGAAGTATTTTCAATTCTATCTCAAAAATTCTGGATAGCATTGAGAAAAAAATTTAGAAAAATTGTTTTATGAATAAAGAAAAAATAATAGCACCATGTTGTCTTGTACTCGAGATATTAAAATTCAAAATATTAATTTTTATTACCTCTGTCATCTGCTTTTCTTGTCATAAATTTAGTGACAAAAGAGTATTTGCCACATCATACCTATAATTTCGAATTACAACTGAGTTTTTTTTCCAACATAAAACCCTATTGTATTTATTGAATTATTGTATTAGTTAATTGTAATAATATTCATTTTACTATAATAAGATATTTCACGTTTAACTATCTTAATGGTTAATGTCTTAATCAAATGCATTATCTTTATCATTATCTTAGGTTATACACGAAAACAATTTTCGGAATATTATTATTGAATTTTTTAAATAGTGATTTCAAAATACAATTTTTTAAATCCTCTAAGCAATTGATTTTTTTTTTTTTTTTTGAATATCGTTTCTTTCAAGAAGGAATGATGTCCTTTAGTTTTGTGGCGACCGAGTATTTTATAGAAAACGATACAGACATTAAATATAAATACATTTTTTGAAGATATTGCTTGTAAAAACAAACATACCTTTATGAATAACATATGATTAATAATTTGAAAGCATATATATTATAAATACAACTTGTATTTATTTATTGATCAGGTCTTCAAATATATTTGATGTGTAGTTAAAAAAATTGTGTATTTCCCCCTAAAAAAAATTTGATACCCAGATGTTGTATATGAATAATATAATCAATTTTTGTTTGTAATGGATTATCTTTATCGAATTTTTTTTATATGGTTTTTTATATCTGTGCGTACTACATTCTTCTAATATCTGGGACTTATTTATAAATATCAAGGGTACTGTTTTTCGAATATATATTTGATAAGAAATTTGATTTTAATAATCATATTCTATACATCTAGGTATGTTTATATTTATTTTATAGGACAACTTTTAAATGATTTTACTTAAATAATCATTGCATTGAATATTTACACTGAGTTTCATATCCCATATGTGCATTAGTAACAAAATACTTGAATTTCATCGTTTTGAGATGAGCACTCTTAAATTACATATCCTTCAATTTCAAATAAATAATTTATAGTACGTTATTTTAATTTTTTGCAAGGGTGCCTACACTGTCAAACTGTGAGGTTAGTAGATTCACGCCTTTTAAACTTTCAATTTAAATCCTCTATGCTTTGTCGTTTGTATAAGACTTCAATTTGTGTAAAAAACCACTTCAATTTGTCTATAACCATCTTGAGAAAAATTCGTACGGTTATAAAATATATATTAAATTGGAGGGAAAGAATAAAAACATTTTCGAATGCTGAACAAACTTATAAATATTAACTATTAGTTCTGTGAACTGTAGATCTCACTCAGAAGTAAAAAATAGTTTATAAATAATACAAACATAAAAATTTAACAATATCTGACTCAATTTTATATACATAACAAAAGAAAAATAAGGTAGTGATTCATAGCATAGTGGTTAGAGATCTTGGTAATGGAAAATCAAGTCCCGTGTTCGAAACACGTTTTTAATTTCTTTTTTTTTTTTAATGCGATTTGTTTCCGATGGCATAACTTAAAATTTTTCATAAAATATTCAATGAATTTTCAGTGTCATCAATGTGTCTATCAAATTTCATCAACATCAACATCTAACATCTAAAAAATCGTAAAGATTTGAATGGACATGATAAGAATCATTAGAAATAGTTTACAATTTATCAGAAAATGTAGTTGTTTGAATTATTATTTTCGCATTCTATGAGCTCATTATTAGAATTTAAAATAAATATATATAATAACTAGCAGATTCAGTCACGCTTTGTTGTGATACTTTTCACAAGTCATAGCTTGCATTGAACTTTACTTGGTACTTTTACCATTTTATCCTGTAAGAAAACCGGATAATGATTAATATCTACTTTTTAATAGCGTACAAAATTACAACATCAAAATAATAAATATTACGCATTTTCATATTTATCGTACTTATTATTATCAATCATAAATTCATTTATTTACAGAATGGCAGGTTTTTGTTGCCATGGATACTCAATAGAAAATTAATTATTGTATAAGAAACCATAATAACGACAATCTCCAATTTAGAAATGAATTCAGGACATAATTGGTATAAACACTATCCTATGCTTTCTTTAATCGTGAGAACGGGATCGTGACACGTGAAGTATATAGATAGATTACTAGTGACATGTTCTTAGTGAATATTTTTTTAATTATAAATACTCGTATTAACGTATCTATACCTTGTTTAAAATAATTGCAGTTTCATTACAATTTTATCTGATATTTTTCATTAATGTAACGAAGTAAATATTAAGTTCAGACTGTCAGTTAATTACTTTTGCAAAAATATTAATTTTTTTTTTTATTTTTATTTTAATTTATAAAAAAATATCCATAAAGGAGGTCAGGCTTTATATTTAAATAGATAAGACAAGGTGTTTCAGTACGAAAAACAATCATTTGTAACCAGTGTTGATTGATTAAATGAACGATGTATGGTTCTACTTTCTTATTAAATAACATAAAATACACTGAATACGCAGTCTATAAAATAACTAAAAAGAGTTAATATTATATAATAATGTGTATTATTCCAATTTTTATACATAGATAAAAATATTTAAGTTGCTTAAAAATGATTAATGGTTTCAAGAGATCCACTGGATCGATTTTTCCCATTCACGAGCTTAATCTCACTCTAAGAGTCTAGCATACATCAACTAAACATCAGCTGGCTATGTCTTTTCATAAATTTTGTTATTTTAAGGTCGCTTTTCAAGTACAATGTTATTCTTAATTTATTTGAAATAAGTTTTTTAAAAGGGTAGGGTAAGAACAATAAGGTAAAAAACAATTGTATTGTTTTGAAAAAAACATTATTTGTTTATTTTTAGTTTTATTTTTATTTTTTATGTTATTATTTTATTTTATAAAAACTGAATAAGAACATAGTTTAAATCATTTTCATGGACATCAGTATTTTATAATTTATTAAGATGTTGTTCGATTGAATGACATTGAATCTAAAAGTGGACAAGTCTTTAGATAAACAAAAGGCATATTTTTTTCACAATTCAAATCATTTAAGTACAATAAAATATTTTTCTATCGACTTCAAACTTTTCAATCCTTTTTGTTAAGGAAGTACGAGCACCAAGGCAACTTTTGATAAAAGGCTTGATTTTTTTTTAATACAAAGTTTAAATATTTCTAAACAAATTCCAAAAATTTGAAGGAGATTGCCCGATCATTTAAATAAATAATTAACTTTAAAGTTGAGCAATTTAACATTGGTCTTATGGGGTAACCTTCAAACATTGATACATTTCTGTAATTTTCTCGTAAAACTGTCGGTGAATATTTTTAAAAAACTTATGGATGAAAGTAAATATATTAGTGATAAATTTAATTCAAAAACATTTACACTTGCCCGACTAATTAAAGCGTATTAATTAAAAGAAAAATAAATGCCGCCACTAGCCAATGTTAAATGTATATCTATATATTGAAAAAAATCATATAGTTACTGGGTTCCCCTTACCGCGCTAGAGTCGATACCTATCCCCACACCGCCTGGTGCTCGTACTACCTTAATGAAAATTGTTTTTAAATATTTTCGTTGTGGAAATTCTGTTTATCTGGAATAATTTGGAATGACCCACTAATAATACGTTATACGTGGGGCTTTGTATATAAGTAAGGATGTGACAAATTTACCTTTTATGTGAGTTTGGTAGTTAATGTAGGACTCAGTACGTACTGAGCAAAATTTAATTATTAATAATTATGATATTTTTTTCTCATTCGAGAAACTGAACAGATGTCAGGCTTGTTCATGTGTTATTAATAAAAATATCATAACAGAAGTTAGTTGTAAATGTTGCATGACTTTTAAATTAAAAGACTGTACAAAGAATTTTTTTGTGTTATCTCTTCCTTCATATACACGTAACACAATCTCTATACGTACAGGATGGTTTGTTAAACTTATCTTTAAGGAAAAATTCTATATGTCTTACATTTTCGAAATATTGTCTTGACTATTGTATTATAAGATAATTTTCTTGCCGGTCAGTTTGATTCGGTAATAGTTTAACAGATTAAAATATTGATTTTGAATGTTGTCTCAGTTTTATAATTATGGTGGAGGCGCAAATAAATTTGTGATGCCAATTAATAATGAGTACAATGCATTATTTCTTGCGCTTTCACCATTTACTTAATAATTTGCCTACTATAAAACATTTTAATAGAAAAAATATTTTTTTTTTGTTTCTGACTATAAAATTATCTACGACCCTGTTAAGAAAATTATTGCTGATTAATTAAGAGTAAATGTTTGGGTATGATTTAGCAGGTAAGGAACTACAAACTTAGCGATGCATTTATTTCATTAGCTATAATGAAAATCAAGAATGACTAGAAAGACTTAAATTATGCTATGAATGACCTTGATTCTTTAATTATATTGTTTTTCGTGCTCTTCATAATCAAGACTAAGAATAATTTCGAAAACATCATATATACATATAAAAAATTTTCACATACACCGACAACCACCCAAAAACTGTATCATTAAACTTTAAAGGGATCTTGAGAAGTGAAATATGTAAAAATTGGGATTTAGGCTTACAAAAATTTTCTATTAGGAAATTATAAAATATATAACAGAAGTTAAAAACGGATTTCAAGAGTGGATGGTGTAACCAAAACTTTTTTCAAGGAAGGAGTTAAATACAGGAAAAAAAACACTCTGTAAAAACTTCAGATTTCTTAGTGAATATGTTAAGAATTTGTCTATTTTAAAACTTTGATTCTGCAATCTAATTCGATTCTTTCATTTGAAGTTCAATTCCGGTAGTAGTACTTGATTATATAAGTAAAAAGGGATTGCATCGAACCATAGAATTCAAACGCCCATAGAAGCTAAAAACTCCAAGTTTTGTGTGTTTAAAAAAAATTAACCTGGCAATCACTAAGCTATAGCTTGCTGTTCAATGTCGATATTTAATGTGATTGCCAGTAGTGTCCAAGTTGTTCAATTTTGACAAAGAATAGACATCTTCAGTGTTTGATAAAACGGGTAACCTACTGGTAGTTACTACTGGTAATCAAATGAAATACCAACATTGAACAGCTATAGCTTACTGTTGTTCAAGGTAAGTACCAATACACAAAATATAAATGCAAATTAATACACAAAAATTGATCTTTTGATCTCCTATGGTAGTTTTTTTTTGCTTTTCAACAGCCTCCATCAAATTAAATTATGATTTAAAATAATTACTTATGATATAGGTCTACTTGACAGACTTTAAGATTACCTTCAACTACCTTATGACTTTATCGTATAATTTACCTATTTTGTAGACATTTTTTGAGGTTTAGATCCTCATGAATCATACTGTACAATAGTTCATTTGTGTATATCAAATATATATTTATTTTGTGTTATATTTTGAACTCAACATTTTTCAAAAAACATTGTTAACTACAACTATTTTATACATACAACATATATTTGTGTTTTTTAATAAAATATATACATTATTTAATACATGCATTATAAAATGTATGTGTTTTTCTATCAACTTTTATATGTAATTATAATGGAACACATTTACGGATATGAGTTCATTAATTTCAACGTCATGTTTTCTAACTTATTCTGAATTTAGATAATAATAATGTTAAAGAGCCTTTAATTTTAGCTAGTGGATATTTTATAAATATGATGTTGGCGTTGAAAAAAATCTTTATCTATGATTACATTTCATGTTTGGAACGTATAACTCGTTTTCTATTCTTTATATTAAAACAAATATGACTAAAAAAATTTATTTTTTTTCTTTCAATAAACCATATTCTATTATATAACGGAACGGCGATCGTTTTTGCCCAAAAACAAAAAATATATCTAATTTTTCTTTTGTTTTGTTCTTATTTTTTAAAATCTAAATAGAAGACCACGACAGATGCCTTTAAAAATAATAAAAGTTGAAGAAAGTAATAGTATATTGAAACACATTGAAAACGGAAGTTCATGTAAGAAAAATGAATAGGAAAATAGTTTACGAGCGATCTGCGCTCGGGAAGAGAAAACAGCGAGTTTTTAAAGGTAAAACACGGTGTATCTCGATTTAAGTTCTATAGAAAAAAGTTAAATGGCAAAGTTATAGGTAATAAAAAGATCTACAACTTTTGAATTTACACTTTTTTCACATTATCTCAGATCGCCCTTTTCCTTTCATTTTTGTTATATTATTTTCCGTTTCCAATGGATTTCATCCTACTTAAATTTTTTTTTGGTTTCAAAAATTATCAACCCTGGTTTATAGGATGTCTCCATCAATATGTGTTTGTTTTGCTGTATCTATCGAATGCGTTGTTCGATTTTGATAAAAATCGGTAAGTATGAAATAAATGAGATTAACAGACATTAGAATATGAAATAATGACGGAACATTGAAAAATTGTAATTTTTTATTGCTCCTCCGCCCTTTTTTAAATTGTTTCTATGCAGGCGATAAAGAAGTTTTTTCAATCTTCTATTATTTACTTCGAGAATAATTATTTTAATTTTCTTGTTGTAATTATTTAATTTTCTTGTTTTAATTATCTTGTTTAATTATTTTAATTGGCAAGTGAAACTTATATATCTTATAATATTTATTTTTTTGAGGTTAAAAGCTAATAATTCAGAACATTCAATGAGATTATATGTTGTCAAAAGTTACTATGAAAGTTTTAAAATTAAAACATAATATTTAAATATATTTGTATTGTTCAACACATTCTGAAATTGAATATTCAGGCTGTCCACACTTTAGAAGATATACTGTAATAAGCATGATGACAATGATTTTATTCCTTTTATTTTAAGGGATTCATTTTATTTTTCATATTTCTCTTTAAAATTTTTTTATAAAATTTCCTTTTTAAAAAAGAGATGGGAAATTATCTATAAGAGCTTATAACTTCTTCATTTTTGAATAAATTGTAATTTAACTTTTGAATATTTTGATGGAATATAATATTGTTAGTATTAGTTACCTACCCAATTTTGCCACTATTTATTGTAGTCATGTTTGTATTACCAAATTATTCTGCCATTTCGTATATAGTAGTATTCACATAGCATTGTATATTTGTTTGGGTAAAAACCTTTACTAAATATCCTTTGAATAATTTATCAAATGTTTTTGTTTGCAAACTTATAATGATGTTATATACTAACAGTTTCCCAAGTTAACCAAAATTATTTTTTTAACAAATTACGATAACACTGGGTAAAGATGTATAAGTTCTCTAATAGATAATAAAGTCCTATATTTATGTTAGAATAATAAAGAGTGCGTACTGGCTGTATAATACTTTTATGAATTTCTGAAATTTCAAACAGCATTTGCCAAAATGAAGATTACCAAATTAATCAACGTTAAATTAACGTTACCTATTTTACCTTGTTAAAGCTTATCTGAATTGAATAATGTCTTAGGAACTTGACTATACTACATCATATCTAACGAATGAATAGGAAACACATAGTACCGTCATGTTAGTCAACAGAAGTATATTTTCGTATCTGTAGTAAGTAATAATAATATTGTTTGTTTACAAAAGGGTCGTTCCGGTTGTAGACGTTTCATATGCTATTCTTGTTGTATACAAAATGTATAGAATTGAATTTTCTGTTATCCATTAGAGTGAGCTGAAGTTTTCGGCAACAAAAAGACGTCTCTTCTACAAATAAACTGGTGAATTCATATATATTGTGTCTATAGTGTATCTATTTTATGTACGCTAACTGCATCAATGATGTACCAGTAGGTTGATGGAGGCACATGATGCATCCATCTATTTCAATATACAACGGAATCGAAAATATTTCTCTGGAAATATAAAGCGGCATACTAAAAGCAGCTATGTAACGCCAAGCTTTCCTTTATATTATTAGGACGCTGGTAGATATTGTACTATTGTTGCCAATAGAAATGGATACATAGTCTCATAGATGTTTGTAATATAAGCTTATTTAGATTTAAATTTTTGTACTAACAATTGTTATAAGTATTTTAAAATTTGAATTTAATAGATTAATTGTATAATTTTGATTTTTAAAATTTTTAAATTATGTAATTCAATTTTTATCTATCAAATAAAGATCATGAAATTGATGTCGTACATCAACTTAAAAGATTATGGTATCCAAACACGTAGCACTAATTTTTTGGCATATCATTAACAACTGTTTCTCTCCAACTGTATGTCTACGGTAAAATGATAAAATCATTATTATTTAATTACTAGTAACGATTTGTTTCAAAAGATATTCAATTTTTCTGAAACAGTACTCACTTCTAAATTGAATAATTATATTTAATAACATTGTGACTTTATTTTTGAAAATACTAAGTAATACAGGGGGGAAAATAACATTTCAGTATATTGCAGTTTTTTTTAATAAAAAGGTGGTGTGGTGTCTATGAAGTAAAATTGTTTTTTTCAATATTTTTAATTTTAATTGAAATAAGCAATGCCGTTTATAAATTTTTTCTTCTAAAAAAGACACAGCAATTGGTATTGGTATCTTCTAAAAAAGACACAGCAAATGCAGTCAAGCAATTGGTATTCGTGTTTCTAGGATTTCCTAATTTTCCATTTCCACCCGTTCATTCTTAATCTTACGGCCCTTTGTCCGTTACCAAGGTAACATTAAAAAAAAAGATATATCGAGTTGATATTTTGATGGCCTATTCTTAACATAAAAATTAAGCTTATTGGGTGGTCAAAATTGGTCAGTTGGTCGAGATCAATTCAAAGATTCAAGATAAGATTTTTAACTAATAATAGATGGGAAATAAGTGCTGTAAAACTAAATTGGTTTCATTCAGCTCTAATTCCGCTAGTAAACTCATTCTAATGAATATTTTAATATAACAAACTATTATAACTGTATGTAACTTTACTATTATAGCAGCGTATTTTATCAATGCGATTGATTAAAATCAGTTCTAATATTAATATTTAATCATATGTTCGGTTTTTTAAAGAAATAACATTGCTAATTGTTATCTTCAGTTGTTTCCAAATGTTCACGTATACCAAAACCTCAATAATTAAGATACTATCGATTCTATATTGTATAACATATTGTATTAAAGTGCCTATTTGACAATGCAAACATTGATTTAGAAACCTGTAGCTGTTTTTAATAGCTTATTAAAATAACTTGTAATTACTTATAATAACTGCAATGCATTAATTTTGATATTTGGATAGCAGAAAAGCGAGGTTGAATAAATTCCTAGATATGCCATCTAAGGAAGATTCACGAAACTAAACAAGTTATTTACAATTATTATACTCGACATACATAATATGTCAGAGTATATTAATTTTAGTCTAAAGTTTGTAATACTACCTAATATTTTCCGCACAAACAAAATTTTGGTGTAGGTGTTCAAAGAAACACCTAATTAGACAGTCAGAAATGGGACTGTCTGCCCGTCTGTGGTCACGATAACTCAAAAACAAAAAGAGCTAACGTGCTGAAATTTCGGTGACAAAGAACTTTTGCTTGAAACATTTTATGAAAAAATTCTTCATAGTTCTCCATAGACTGGATATATATAATATTTTATTAATTCTAGTTAAAAATAGTCCAAACCGTAAAATTCATGTGTCGAGTCTCTAAACAATTAACTATGTTACTTGATATTTTCACTTGTCATTACTAATTTCTGTTACAAGACCATGAAATGAACCCGATTTGCAAAATATACTGCGTAAAATTGTCGCAAGTCTAATTAATTTTGTCACCCGAATTAATGATTTCTTTCAGAAAGTAAAAAGTTGCGTACAGTAGAACTTTTAATTTTTTATAATACAGATTATCAATCTACCTGCTGTTAATATGAATTTATATTAAAGTAAATACTAAATAAAATTATTGATTTATAAAATTAATATATATATAAGTATTAAAACTACTTGAATATGACATAAACCGGTTAAAATGATGGATGATTTTTGAACGAGAATACTGTATAGTGCTTTCGCTGTTAGTGGGTATAGACCAACAGCATGCTATATAGAGAATCACTCTACAATATAAACACAAGTAGTTTTGTATATTTGAGTAATAAGAGGCGTACCTCTGTACCTATAACATCATGTTCAAACTATATATGCTATATTATTATATACAGTAGCGTGATTCAAATATTTTGATATAATATTTACTTCTTTTAGATAAAAACTTAAAAATACAAAATAATATCATAAGTTCTCTGATTATATTATAATATCGATTTCAACCAAATTTTTTGGAAACAAATCATTCAATCTTAAAATAAGTGTTTCCTTTTGTGTTTTTTGGACAATATTTACCATAGAAAAGGTGATAAAAGCGGTAAATTTATCACATTTTGATTATTTTATAGGTTTCTTCTTATAAATTACGAAAAAAGTTAAATATTTAAAAAAATCATAGACATTTCATAAAAAGGCTCTCAGTACTGTACCTCAAGTTTATACAGTCTCGTATACAATACTGATTTCTTATTCTTCTGTTTAAGTTCAGGATTGTCTGCCAGTTCGTGAAAGTTCCTCATTAATAAATAGTAAAGCTATCAATATATATCTTTTTGTCAATTCGCAGTTTTCTAGGGATACAACAAATGCAAAATCATAGATCAGTTAAATGTTTTAAATTACTCGATCCATTAAATTTCAACTACAAAATAGAAAAGAACATTAATAAGTTGACAATGTTTGAAAAGAAACTTGATGTACCCCTTTAAACTTCCTGCGTACTGCTTTGAGTACACATACCTTATTTTGAAGACGGTTCTATTTTACGGTTATTGTTTCACCTTTATTTTGATCATTGATTTCGATTAATTTGAGACTGCAGATAAACAGCTTTTGATTAGAATACATTGAAGCACGCAAGAGTGTAACATGAAAACTATAAAAAACAAAAAAAGAATGTAGATTATAAAAAATAAATAAATTGGAATTAGTGACTTAGATTCACTACGTACCTGATATATTAAATAGAAAGCGTTGTTCAACAAAGAGTACATACTTGAATATTATGAACGAATGAATGAACGAAAACGAACGTATCCAACTACACCTACATGTAGTACACACATATTCCTGGTATATTTGTACATGATACTCTAAAATATCCCATAATGTATTTCGATAGGAATAATGAAAATCCGGTGATAAACAAGTATGCAATGTACCAAAAAATTATACAAAAATTTCAAATTTTAATAAGAAACTAGCTTCGATGTTGTGTATTATTTTTGTGATTTTATTGAATTATAAATTTCGAATTATAAACTTTTATAAATAATTTACTTGTAGAAAATTATATTTTGAAGTCAGCGCCAATCATATTCTTACTTGGAGATGTAATTTTTTCACAAGAAAATTATTTATAAAATATTTATAATTTAAAATTATTTTTAATTCGGGTTTTCTATCTTCTATTTCTATTCATCCATAGTAAAATAAAATAAAACTTTCGGTTAAAATTTTCGATGTCCTCTGAATCTAAAAAAATTGGTTTGAGTAATTGGTATGTTTGTCTGTCTCTCAGTTTATTTCAAAATATAAAATTTTCTTTAAACAGTATACAAGGACGAGAAAATAACATTTTATCAAAATTGGCCTAAGGAGTACGAATTGGGGTTTTTTTGTATTTTCTCCAAAATGGCTTTATAGATGTTCTTCAAAGTTAGTATTTTCATATTTATACAAACACATAAGCCTTACAACTTTTACATGAAACATTCCTTTTTGAATATTTAGTTAAGCGGTGGTAGGGAAAAATCCATCTAATTATATTTAGCTATATATAGAATGCTCGATATATTTAGTTTACTTATTTGATTTTTGTATTATTCTTTTTGCTTCTCGTTTGGTAATTAATAATAATGAATATAACAAAATATGCCTGACAAGAGTTTGTAGCAGATGTTTGAAATCGATTTATGTTCGAAAAATTCTAATAATCAACACAAAAACCACATTTTCAAACATCCTGTATATTGTATATTACACAAATATAAAATGAATCTGTATTATTACTATATATTCGTTGATTATTATTTAATGAGTCAATGAGAGACGATTACACGACATTTTATTATAATTGATGGGCTTTGATGAGAGAGCTTGAGCTATCTTTATATCTATACCGATCTATATACGTATTTATATATGAATATTATGCTTCTATGTGTCTAGAAATGGTTTTGTACATACTCGAAAATCATGAGTGTAAGAGTAATAATAATGATGATGTTACTTTACAAATAACAATTATTATTATTATTAACGGATTGAATCCTGTTATTTAATTATTTAATAATGTTATATAATATAATAAAGATTAGTTTTACTTTAACAATTACATATTATATTTATTATATGTGTAGATTTATGTGTATATAAGATATATTTCTATTGCGTTAATATAGAACGATTTATTTGGCTGGTACTATTATTTACGAAAATGGTATTCTGATTTTTCTATATTTATGATTTATTAGTGTTAATTGTACTCGAATAAGTTCCCACGTATATTTTAAACATTTCAAGAGAGTAAGATCTTACACAAAGCATATATACAAAATGTATGAAAAAATTTTAAATTTTAAAACGCCTTAGAATATTTAAGGCATCTGCCAAATCATCTAGCTTACTTTAAATCTGAAAGAGTTGATGAGTGGAAACATAACAAAGCTCCAGACTTAAAAAGTAATTTTTTTGAATGAGTAAAATCATTCAATTAAATTTCATGAATTCTGGACTAATGAACCAAAAGTTTTTTAAATTACTGATTGATGATTAGTGATGACTATGATACTGAACACACACACACACAATGTAAGGTCTTTGTCCACAAAAGATATTCAAATGATTCGACATTGTTTGTGTCGCGTTACATAAAATACCTAGTTCACAAAGAACTCGTCAACAAAAGGAGTTTGCTAAGAATTTCAGGTGTTCGTTTAATTTTTCTTGTCAATATGAAATATGGTAAATATTTGAAACTTTATCGACCTCTTGTATGCTTTACCCTGTTAAGAGTTGTGTTTGGGAAAATGTACTTATTTGATACATTTGTGTACTTATCCAAGCAAAGAAAATCATTGTAAGCATTATATATTATAAGTTATGAAAATAAAATCTTGAATATAACGTGTGTGTAAAAAAATTTAGATTCAATTATCTTATGCATAAAATTTTTTTGTGAACCTAAGAACTGACTATTTAGAATAACATTTTACTTTATAAGCACACTAACTTTACATTATAATTTTTGTGTCTGGCATAATAATGTCTCGTAGGAATATATTATCATCGTATTTTGAAAATGATGCAAGAAGTTCTATGTCATTATGCCCTACTTCAAATCGATTCTCTGTTCTATATTTCAACTCTATAACCATTTCTCTTTAACCATTTCATTTATTAAAACTTTTGTTTTCAAAAACATAAAATATTTTCAAATATCAACAATAATAAATCATCATACTACACAAAACATTGAAACAAATAAATATATTCTGATTTTAACTTTAATTAATAATTTGACACTTAGTTAATTAACTTAATTAAATTTAATTGAATACACAATATTGTGTATAGCTCTTCCGTTTTCCCTATTAGTCATAAAAATAATTGAAACATTTCAACGAAATCTTTGTTTTACTGTTATATAACATTGTTTTATAAAGAGGTGTATTAAAATGGGTTGTCATTTTTTAATTTTATTAGCATCAAAAATAAGTCTTAAGCATACATTGATTTGTTTACACTAAATAAAAATCAGCCATTAACTAAATAATCTAATCAAAATACAGTCAGCTTGTTCTGCAGTAATATGCCTGATTAATTAACAGATGGCGGTGAAAAACAACTACTTTTTCAGTAAGATTTCACATGTCAGTAGAAAAAGCATGTCTATAAACAGTTTATATGAGAGATATGCATGTTTGAAAAAATCATTATCAATGTTTGAATATACTACCAGGTTTTGACGATTGACTAAGGCATTATTTACGTAAATAATTATTATTTCTCATAACCACAAAATGGTTCTCATTCCTTGTTATTAAAGGCGATATTTAGTGGCGATACACTTCAGTCGAGTTAATCAGAGGCTACATTTTATGTCCAACTTGTAATGAAAATACTCAGGCAAAATTAAGTGGCGATATTAGTGCGGAAGGATTGGTTTACACCAAAAACTTGACCTAGTAAGGGTCTGCGGATTTGCTTGGATGTTTACCTTATAATTGAAATATCCAATTTAGGGTTGTTTGGCCACAAGAAAATGAGATTTATTTTTATTTACTGAACAAAATTAAACTTTCAATCTTCAGAGTGCGTAATCAATACAGCTTATATAGGATCTTCCGACCATACTGTAGTAGGTGTTTCAATTTTTCAAATGCAACAAAAAATATCGTGTATATTTTTTTCTGCGCTCGACCATTTAAGTAAAGAGTTTTTTCACATTTTTTATATAAAATGACCCTGTAGCGTTTGTAATTATTAGAAGTAATATTCCTTGAATTTTTTTAGGTTTTCTAAGGCCAAATTGTTAAACTTTATCAATTACATTTTTCTCCTGACAATTTCCTCCACAATTTGACATACATTTGTCCCTCATGTCATGCATGTGCACAAAATTATATGTCTAGAATCTAGAAATATATCCCAAATTCTAGAAACTTCTGGAAAAATATTCAATCAGTATATAATGTTATATAACTTTTAAAAGACCATTTGATTCAAAATTTAATATACTTTATCATAAAAACTATAAAATAATAGATTTTGAAGTAATTTGCGTTTGAATTAAAGTCAGTCTATACTCCACTTAAATGGAAAATGTTTTGCTTAAGAAAAACAATAATGAGTATTATTAAATTATACTAATACATGTAGGTATTTGTTAATAGTATTTGAAAGTTACTTTACTTATAGAACACATACGATCGTATAACGTCATGAGTATCTTTTGTTTTCATGTTTTTCATAGTACATGCACATACACTATCACAGACAATCAAAGTGTTACATTAAGTGAATATAACAAATAACATAGTTAATTGTTTGGGACTCGACATATGATTGAATTTAATTTTTTTGACTATTCAAAATTTACATTTATACTATTATAAATATTATAAACATCCAGTCCATACAGTTATATATGTATACATACATAATAATAATAATAATATATATTGTAACTACCTATATGTGTTTATTTTCCAAATTTAAGCTAAATTTGTGGAGAACTGAAACACTTTTTAAACAAAAGTTTCTCAAAAAAGTTGTTTGTTTCAAAAAAATAAATATTTATGTTTCTTGAACTTTTCTTCTATCTTTTATAGTTTAAAAGTTCGGTCAAGTATCAATATATCGATTTTACTCGTTCACGAACTTAAACTCACTTTCTGTGTTTAGAATACGTCACCACAATTTCAGCTCGCTATCTCCTTTATTTTTTGGGTTATCGTGATTACGGCCGGGCGAAAGTACAGTAGGAAATTTACTTATTAGGTGTTTCTATGAACACCTTTACTAAAATTTTGTTTGTGCGGTGAAAATTAGGTAGCGTTACAAACTTTAGATATTATGCATGTCGTATTTTGTATGTCGAGTTTAAATAGCGGTTTTCATACGTTCAGCACTTAAAATTTATGCTATTATGTAAATTGATTTCTCGAAAAAAATCATTTGACACAGAATCAAGTAAATAGCATTAATCAAATTGAAAAATTTCTTCATAATATAAGCTATTTCTATATAAAACTACACTATAATGAATTTATTTACATATTGATAACATTTTTTTTTTCTAAACTAATAACAATTTGAATATATTAAAGTTGAATACGTTTTAAAAATTTAGTCTCATTGTTAAAATTTGTACACACTATTTATTTGTACATACTATTTATTTTTTAGTTTACGATTTGTGAAGGAGCTTTTGAATCTATTTTCGTAAAATAGACATTGAGATGATATTAAAGTATGAATTTGTCCTTAAGCAAAACATTTTTCTTTCATAAATGCTGTAATTGACTTAATTATGTTAATTTTTTGTAAAAACTTTTTCAATTTACAATTTGTACTTTGTTTTTCCTTATTTTTTCAAAGTATTTTTAAGCATTCAGAGATCTTTATAAGAATTAATAAAGCTTCACGAAATATTATTAAAAGTAAGGAAATAATAATGTCTTACTTTATCTATACGATCTGCAATATCTCAATATATCTAATTCAAAATATTTAATTTAAAGCTATAGTTTCTTCCCGGTGTCTTTTTTGTTTTCTTGATAGGAGTTTCATTAAAATAGTTTTTTTATATCAATGAAAGCAAATCGTGGTACATTTTATTCCCTAAATTATTTTCTTTAAAAGATATTTGTAAATATTTTTTGGCTTTCTATAACTACTAATGTTAATAACCGTCAGTTTATAATGACGATTAATATACGTAACTGCAAACAAAGTATCAAATGCCTAATGAACATTAACAAAAAGTTAAGAAGTGAACTCTAAGGCATACGTGTATGAATAGAAAGATCAAATAATGAATTCTGTCTTTATTTAATGACTATACACAACAGAAATTGCTATTTTAACGCTTAAATTTATATAGAATCAAGCCATGAATGCACCATCCAAAGAGTATATTCCTACTTAACTTGAATTTAACTTAGTTTAAATAATACATGTTCATGTATATTTTGCTTGAACCAACTATTATTGTTCAAATATTATATAATATCCTGATTTGCTACTTCTATATACATCCTTCATATTATAATGTAACGCGTTAGTTTTTTCATGAAGGAAAATACAAATGACTTAATTATAATTAAAATTTGGACTTGCAAGTAAAAGTAATTATTTGCTGGATGAAAAAAATTATCACGATTTCATAAAATATTATTAAGAGTTAGCCATTTCGATTAAATCAGCTTAATAATGTACATACCTGATTAATAACCAAAGTCACAATAACTGATTTTTGTAACTCTATGGACTGTGGCGTTGCTTCGTTTTGTGATCAAGCTACATATAAATGAAGTATGGTCAGAACTTCTTTTTCTGACGCTCTGACGGAGGGAGCACAGGGAGCGAATGTCCTAGATTTTCAATATGGTTAGACTTAAAAAAAAAGTATACCACACTTGGTATCGAACTCGAGACCATTGCCATAGTTACTGCTCTCAATCGCTGAGGCACTTTGCTTTCTACAGAGCATATTATTATCACACAATATCAACAATACGTCGATAGCATGAATTTTTTTATTATTATTTTATGTGTAGCAGACGTACCAGCTACAAATCTGTTTTAGTTTTAATGCGAAACAGATTTTTACTCTATCACCCACTTTATTTCGCCTAATGATAACGAATATTTAAATATCAATTGCACAATGTATTGTAATAAAATTATTATTAAACTCAATAGCTCGAAGCTTTTCGAAGAGTTCCAGAAAGGAATCTAAAGTTAAGATTAAAAAATTTACAACAAAGAAATAGTGTAAGTTATATACACAATATTTCTTGATTTTCATTTTCACTCAGATAGAATTTGACTTATGCATATGGATGTCATATGAATATTTACAGTTATATAATGTTTGTGAAGACTCCTTAACAAATTTATATAGTTATATCGTACTCTTTACTCACTGTGTACTATTATTATTATTATTATTATTTTATGAACTAAAACTGCATTATATTTAAGTAATATGTGTATAATCTGTTTATATAAGTTTTCATATATTCCTTATTTTCATAAACAGTTTGCTTTAAGATAAATTTACTTGTATTATCTCTGTACAACAAAATATCATATTTTTTTATTAAATTATTAAAATTGAATTAAAAAACTATATCTAAAAGAAATAACATTATTTCCATTATAACAGTATTTTAGTATTTAAATATGCAGTTGTTGTTTATGTTTTGTTTAAAATAATTTTAGTTTAAAAGCACTTATTATGGATGATTTAAAATATAAAAGTGTTTACATATAATTGAAACATCACGTGACTGACGTGCCGAAAAACTATGATAAATGTCGTATTCGCGGTAATTTTCGAGCATTAAAAATACAATTACATCTAACATGATCTATTTTAGTATAACAAAGCGGAGTAATACTTTAGATTATTTAACATAACTTCGTTTATTGTGTTAAAAATCAATTCCGAATAAAATAAATGGCGAAGAACGTTCAGTTTATTTACAAAAACATCTGCCTGAAACCATTCATAAGAGGGTTGAACGATTTAGCTCATTGCTTCTTGAAATTAAATTCAGTAAATTATGTTTGCTTTTATTAATGAATTTTCGTTGCAAATGATTTTTATGCCATTACCGCCGTTTAAATACTATATCTAGCTTCTTGCTGGATGAAATATCAAAACGCTTTAATATCCTTATAAAAAAGGGTTATGCTCATTTAAAATTCAAAAATGTTTATAAATATCGGTATTTTCAAACTTTTATTTCATATCTCCCGATTTGATTTAATGAATGGATGTTTATAATTTTTTTTTAACTTTGGTGTCCGTAGTCATCGGTTTTCTTAAATGCCAATATCATGTGAACCTTTCATTTGATTTTCAATGATTGTAAAATATCGTCATTTAAGAAAATAACCAGAACAACATGTCACAAAAACATGAAATTTGTGTGTTTTTTGTGATATGTGTTCCATGTCGTCGGTCAAATGGTCTCTGTGATGATTCGATGTCTGAATCAATTAGTAATTTATGTTAAACAAAAATTCTTACTCACTTAAAAACTTTCATTATTCTAGTAATGAAAAGAATGTCACATCCGCTTGAGATCTTAAAAAAATAAATGGCTTAAGATAGTGAATTTATTTAACATTACAAATTGTCAAATTAAAAGTGTTATTCGATTTAAATAGAAATCTGTAGAACTTGGTAGCTAAAACGATTTACCTTGAAAATAAAAGAATTCTGAAAACAAGATTACCAAAAATAGCAGTTTTTTTAATGAATGAGAGAAGTAAATTTACACTCTGTGTAGAATGCAATAATATTACAAAGTATAATTAAAATTTATTATTATAGTTAACATTAGCTGCTATCTCTGAAATGGATAGTACATACACCACATAGTTTATTTGTAACATAACAAAATCCTCGCTTTGTGCTGCATGTAGACAAGTAGACCAAAGAAGAAAAGCAGGGAGCGACATACCTTTAAATTTTTGATTATTAAGTTAGATATGCAAATGAATAATACAAGGTTGTACCAATGGAATAGAGTTATTATTTATTCAGTAATCAAAGTTTTTAGTGAATGCTTTAGGTTAATTTTGGTTGGTCTATGTTCATTAGAATACTAAACTTACTGCCATTGTGAAAAATATTGTAATTGTCAAATTTTTATTTTGTCAATTAAAATTCTTCATTTATAAGATGTTGTTTTTACCAGACCCGACTGACTTTCTCTGTACTTAACTGATAATGTTATGAAAAAAATATAACAAAATTTCATGGGTAATGTTTTTTTCATAAAATGGTTACCTTTTTTTTTTACCAAGTAGCATTCAATAGTACCGTTCTAGTGGTATGCTTTACGATACCTCATTTAAAGAATTTTTAAATTTAAGATTACTAATAAAATTAGATTCCAATATAGTTATTTATTGAAATTAAAACTAGAAATCATAAAATAATTATTTTAAAATTTGTACCATAACATTTGGACTAATTTCAAATTTGACGGCATAATTGATAACAGTGTAAAAAAATTCTATAAACGAGGTATCGTAAGGTATAAGCAGTCTTTGAAATTTTGAATTTTCACTGCATTTGACCCACCTTTTATTATAACAAAACGGTCATCATTTTCAAACTGAAAAATATTAACTGCGTATTTTTTTCTTTTTGTCATGACGTTATACAAATTTAGGCGGACGAGCCTCTTAAGATAAACCATCCTGAATACCAAGAGCTGAAATTTTTCTTATATAATGTTTAACAGACAATGTATTCTCCATTATCTTCATTTAGTAACCATACTGACTGTATTTGTTCTTGATATATCATTAATATTTACGATCATTTATATGCATTAAGTAATACATTATTACAATGCATTAATATAAACATTTTGGTAATATGAACATTTAATGAAGCAGAATCACTTAATATTGATTGACAAAGTGTACAAAATCATTAATATCAATCTAAAAATTCCAAATAATTTTGATATTAAATCAATAGAAATAGAAAAAAAAAAAACAAATTAATTAAACGAAATATAGAAAAAATAAAATAAAATATTAAGAAAATGCAGTCAATAAAAACCATAATATATCTGACAGTAATCAATCATTTTCAAATTAATATATGATTTTCTAGGCACGTTTATTACATTCTTTATAAATATACACAATATTTTCTACCTTTCGCCTTGACAATAATATATGAAACCCCGAATGCTACCATCAACTATGTAGTGAATAAAGTATTTGTTTAATACATCATTTAACTTCAGCATCGTTCCTTATCAATATGATAACTACGAAAAATCATTATTATCATATTACAATATTCATTATTAGCTGAACCAGTCACGCTTGGCTCTACAAAACTTAAACAAACAATTTTCTCCGATTATCAAATCATTTCACGTCGTACAAAAAACAGCATCTTTCTAAAATTGAAAAATAGCTGGTATTGTTGCCGATTTACCATATAAGAAAAACGGGTAAGGATTCATATCTACCGGTTAACTGTATACAAAATTATTGTGTTTAATATTACACGCTTTTAACATTACCAAAATGTGCACTTAACATTATTGATTTTAATAAATATTTTTCAATCGAGTATTTATTATAATCATAAACTGATTTAATTGACTTACAGATTGTGGAAAATTTGAGTAATAGTCCTTCTATAAGGTTGATATTTGTTTTTTCAGTGATGAATTATATGAAATTCGGTAACCTTTTTTTTGCAGAAATTAACCCTGTACGTCATAATATTTTGTCTGTTTGAATAAATAGATAATAGATGGGCAAAAGTTTTAAATATAAGTTGTAAAGTCATTAGTTTTAAATAAAAAAAAAGGTCTTTGTCAGCTATTATAAGAAATGACGGAGCTTGGGCGTCTACACACATTTCATATACAGATAGTTTGAATAACTACTCCTACTAGGAAATCAATGTTAAATATTATATTGTTTCGAACTTCTAATGTTGTGGAAAATATCTAAATATTATACCATCAAATATGATATGATTGCTAATATATTGATAAAACTATACCTAGCTGGGCGTATACACATGTTTTGAAGTCCAATTTTTTGCATCTCCACCATAAAAATTTGTATTTTGAATCGTTCTTTATCAATTCCTATATGATATCAGCAAAATAGATGTTGTATCGTTATCGAATATTAACATATTTTCTTAGTTTTCACTGTAGCATTGTAATAAACGTTTTTGATACAGAAATCGATTGTGTGGATTATGATTGGTGAGATAATGATTAGTATTGGTTTTAATTTTTACATCAGTAAATTTGAAAATATCCTTTCAAGCTTTTATTTTCGTTTAACTGCCATGTTATCAATGGGTATGTAATCAATTTTAATTGGATAAGTTCGATTATGCTGAAATAAAGCAAACATATGTTTCTTGGATTAAAAATTCAATATTATGATATAATAAAAAAATAATATGGTACTGCCGCCTCCTCATTACTACTACCATCTTTTTGTTAATACGTCTTTCATTTTTAATTTTTCACAGAAATAAAGTGAAATTTTGTCTCCAATTCAATAAAATTAACGCTTTTAAAAACAAATTTTATGACTATTTGTTATAATGGAAGTAAAAAAATATGTGAATAATTCATCCAAAAAGTATATATCATATCGAACTCCTCTAATAATAATCATAATCATAATAATCCAGTGATTTTTTACAAAAGATAGTATAAATATGACTGGGGTAAGGTTTCTACGTGAGTATAAATTGTATATGAACTTGCTTGGTCACGTTTATTTTCTGCAAATAACTTCTGAAAGCAGCTTCTCATACCAATGTATAAACGAAAAAAACCAATAAGTCATTTCAAACACATAGATTCACATACATATGTGTATTGTATTTATTGTGTATTTCATGGCATCGTCTTCCTACCTTCCCACGTAACCTACAATTTATATAACATTCTGTATGCAATATAGTCAGGAATAAAAAGCGTGTGACAATTTTTAAGCTATTTTCGATCATTCATGATGATCGGACAATCCATGGAAAGAAATTGAATACATTGGTGCTGAAAAATCAAATTGTTCATGAAAATCTTTAGTTACCAGCCTTAATTTACCAGCCTTTGTTAAGTTTCAACTGAGATTTCAATCTTGCATGACATATCAAACTTTATAAATTTTCTAATTTTAAATATGTTAATACTAATTTTAAATATGTTAATATATTTCTTTAGAATTTAATTGAAGTTACTGTCTTAAAAACTATACTTAGATATTTTGAAATGGAAATGTTTAAAAATTATATGCAAAATATTTTAAAGTTAATAGTTTAATTTTGAAGTATAAGTTTTATCCTAGTATTAACAATATTTAACAAAAACAAACCTTAATTTAATTTTTCATTAATGGCACAAAGTTTATATAATCAAATCTTAGCTTTTCGGCCATTACTCAGCATAAAGCTACCCAATTTCCTATTTAGTAACGTTTAATCAAATCTTATGAGGTTAGAATTCCTGGTCTAGTTATCTTGTTAAACGCTAACCTGGCATGCTAATTGAAATTTGAGAAACAAATTTGAAAGTTATGAAAAAAAAATTTTGTGTTTGTCCTACGAGTTAATTTTATTATTTTATATTTTCGATTCGTGTCTGTGGAAAATAAATCTTATTTTAGAAATATTAGTGGAGAAATGGAATATTATAGCGACTTTTTTGTACAAATCAGAATGTAAGAACTCAATATACATTTAGGTACAAGTAATTATTTCAAGTTCCATAAGACAATAATTCAAATTATTTTTTAATTTTTAACATCTAAAAATTGCCTTGAAATTAAAATTCAGAATTTCATGAAAATTGTATTAAGAATCAAATATCAAGGATAAGCTATGTAGTTTTCAATGACTCTTCCAAACGTTATGAAAGAAAAAAATGAGGCATGAACAATATACTCATTGGTCACATACATATACAGTTTTTAACCCATACCAAATATTTCTGTTAAAAATTTAGTTCATTACATTTTATATATTTTTTATATCATCTTAAAATGATATATTAATCTGTAAGTTTATATTTTTTATATAGAAAACACCGTGCGTCAATTAGTTAACGTAATATATTTCTTGGTAAAGTATTTTGGTTGTTTGATGGAATTATTATAACACTACAATACTGTAAATTTGTTTAAGGCTTTACTTCGAATAAACATTATTAAGATGGTATGAATAACGGCCAATACAATTGCGCATTTTACATGTGTTTCTCTTTCAAATTTGGAGATTCGATTGTTTTGAAAAGTTGCATTCTTTTGTTTATGTGCATCATGTTGATTTATTTATTTTTATTTTTATTTTTTTTAAATTGACTTTCGATATGTGTGAAAATAATCTGTAATATTTTGTATAAAATATTAACAGTTTTGAACAGATTTATTATTATTTTTTATTTATGAAGAATTTCTGAAATAAAAGGTATAAACTCGTTTTTTACCTTTGTTTCCGAATTATATTTTTATATACATATACTAACTGGACGTGTCCAGTCGTTGATGCCTGAAAAGAAATACGTTTAATATGAAAATAATGATCGAAAGAATCTTTTTTGCTGATAATGTAACACATTCTTTAAGTTAATAGCAAAACTGTGCTTATTATCTAAACGCGCAAAAAACGAAAATTTCAAATTCTCGAAAACTTTTCTACATATTAGTCATAACTTATTTTTCCCGATAATTGTTTAGTCTTTGTTTCAAATATACTTTTTTACTTTAACAGAGCTAATGTATGGATTGATCAACCCAATAAAACATATCAAATAAATAAATAAATACTTTCAGGCAAATGACAAGAGTGGTTTAAAAAATACGAATAAAATACAAATGTAGTTTCGCATATAATATGGATAAACAAACAATTGTCATTGTACAACTTCATACCATTCACATTCACAAATAATTTTGACTAAGAATTACGAAAATTGAAGAAAAATCCTAAACATATAAAACTCCAATCCGAAGAATACCTCTGGTCAAAAATTTGATATACACAAAAATTTCATTTTATTGTAAAAAAATTATTTTAATTATTATACAAATTATTCTGAACCAATGGATCTTATGTTTATATAGAAACATCGGTATATTATTAATACTCCATACTTTTTGTTCGTTATTTTCTCATTTATTTTATTTATTTATGTTTTTTATCCAAAATGAACTGTAAATATTTTAATGTATAAAAAATGGTTTATTAAATCGATTTTTTTTGTTTTGTTTGCCATTTCTACTTATTTATAGTTATGAGATATTTTAATGTGACTGATAACGTTGTTCATTTTATTTTATACGTGATAATAAATCAATATTTTATTTCCGATTGCATATAGTCTCAAGTCCCTGAAGCATACTATTTAAAAATCCAACATTATAACTTGAATATTAGTTATTCTAAAAAGGAAATACTTCAACCGTTTTACATAATTTTTTTGCATCTATTATTGAATAATCTTCTTATAAGAATAATTTCATCTATTTCCAAAATATTTTTTCTAATTTTCAAAAGTGTTGACTTCATGGTAGTAAGTTTAGAAACAGTTTTATATATTTTAATATGTTCCAACTCTTGTCGTTTATTTTATTACAATGTATTTAAAAAAATAAAATAAAAAACTTTATGACAATTACACGCTATTGGAAAACCTGAGTTTGTTTTTTTCTTAAGAAAAACTTTATATTTTTTATAAACTCATTTAAAATTTAAAGAAATAACGTACTCTTATTTTTTTATTGCAATTGTTGGTTTTCGAGTGGGTAGTATAGTAAGTATTACTAGTAAAGTACATAAGTTTTAAATTATTTAAATGTCTAACGACGGTAATTTATTCCTAAATATGCAACAAAAACTAATAATTGACAAAAAAAAAAATTTAATTTAAAAAAAAAACTTAAAAAAATTAAACTCTTCTTATTGCACTAGTTAAACATTATTTATGGAAATTATATGAATAAAAACTGTTATTATTACCATAAATTTATAACTTTTCTCAACATTCATGGTTCATATGTTTGAATTTAACAATGTTTTTACTTAGGAACAATACCGTTGCTAGTTGAACAGAGTAAAAATTATGATTTCATAACTCTCTTCTTTATTAACAAATGAAAAATAAGTACGACCCCTACGTTATTAATACTTTACTACACCCCTGAGCTGAATCGTTCAATTGGATATTTGATTATATTTTTTTATTACTTCACTTAAAGCGACTGTATTTTTTTTTTTTTAAATCTTTAAATCTTAAAAAATATACAAGATAAAGACGTTAAATTTTGATTATACCAAGGTATATCCTGATATGTATGACGTCACTTGAGTTGCGTTTTTCAAGAAATTGATGAAAAATAATATCTGAAACCTTATCACTTTCTTTGGTTTCGAATCAATTTTAATTTTTTTTTTTTCGAGTTTTGATATGGTATATGAAATATCCACGAATAATAATTTTAACCGTATGATAGAAGGTGGAAGAGAAGAAAATAATCAAACTAAAGTTTGAAATAATATTTCAAAAAATGTGTCCCCGTACCATATATTGATCTTGTATGAGGTGTTGATTTCACTACGTCGTACTACTTTATGTTTTAAATTTTGTGGAAATCGATGACTCATTATTTTACATAAAAAATTTGTCACTATTTATCAATAAATTTAAATGGATTATTATGTTTATTAACATTTATAAATAATACTAATAGATATTGCTTCCCTTCATGATACAATTTCGTATACAGTTTGAGGTATTTTACCCTAACAGTTTGTAGTAGCATTCTAATATATTTTATGTGTTTTAAGCATCTTCATAGCAATTCAAATATTCGTACTTAAGTAATGTAAGGTATCTAAACAATTAATTTTGTTAGCTGTAATCTTAATTAATTTAAAATAAATATTTTTCTTTCTAATTCAAAATTATTTTATTTAAAATATGGCGAATTCAAAATACATAAATATAATTTTGCATATCTATATATATATATATATTTTTACAATTTATAATATTTAATAAATATTGTATATCAAACAAAATTTTATCATGTAGAATTCAATCGAACTGATAATAAAAGGGACACTATACGAACATACCAATTATTATGAAATGCATTTGATGTTTGTGATTTGTAATACATATTAATTATATTTAAAAATATATGTTACGAAATATAGGTGTGTGCGCTTTTGTGAAAATAATAATGTCAATATCAAAGAGCTTTCCATTCAAATAGCTTGTCACATATCATCACCAATAGTGTTTGTGTTTGGTGTACTTGCGTTATTTAAACATGGCGTATTTTCATACAAATATGACCTACAAATTTTTTTATTGTAAAAATCATATAATTTTTCTTTACATCTAATTATTGGAACATTCTCTTATGGAAGAGAGAACAATTAAATGATTATATTAAATCTTTTTCTCTTTGTGTAACTTAAGCAATACAACCTCGAATAATAAATATTCTGTATATTTCCATGATTAGATTTCTTACTTAAATTCGAAATAACGGCTCGAATGCTTGAGAGTTTATTCACAAAAGAATTTCAAATCGGGTTACTTTTTACTTGTTATTATAATCAATTTATTTTAAATTTGTACGGAAAATCGATAGTTCAATAAGTTTCAGTTTTATTTACAGTTTTAGTTAGGTACGTATAGTTTAAGAAAAATTGACATTATGCGACATTCGTATATAATAATTATGTTTGGGACAATATTGACAAAGCTAATTGAATAAAATTGATACAGAAACAAAATTGCAGGGGCTTGGAAAAAATTTGAAACAAATTTTGGACATGCAAATACCGTAAAGTTTACGCAAAGTTTATTTTATAAAAATTTAGATAGAGTTTGTCAATCTATTTTATAAAAACACCTCCTCTCCAGATTCGCTAAAATATGCGACTTTGATGAAAAAGATTTTAATAAAAGGAAAAGGGTGTTTAAATGGAATATCAATTATTATATTTATTTGTAATTTCGCATTGGTTATTAAAGGTATTTCAAGATCAACTATATTTTGAAACTTCCTTTCCAAGAATCCTAGCTCTATCTTCGAGTCCATAAGCCTCCAATTTATAAATATCAGACTGACTTAATAATTCCAAATTCATAAACCACAAATGTGTTTCCTGTATTTCCAAATCCAATAATTAATAAATAAACCTTTAGATAATATGGAAGATTTCCAAGGGTAAAATAATTTAAACACTTTTAAAGCCTCCTTTATAATTCCTGTAACTTTTGTTCAAATCATTTTTTTACAATCGAATTACTTCTTTCTTAAAATGCTTAAAATGTAGTGAAAGACATATTTATAAAACAAAATAAAATACAAAATTAAAAACTAATCAACACATTTCCGTAACATACTGAGAGTTTCTCTTTAACTATTCTTGTAAAATGTTATCAATTTTGGGCGTGATAAGGTTTTTTTTTTTTTCTGAGACATATCACCTATTACGGGTTTCTATAGTTAAAGCAATAATAAATTTCTCGTTTTTATCTAAAACATTATGTATGTTAAGACAGAAAATTCGTATCAAATTAGTGTTTGAAAAAAAACAATTGTTCTACGTCAGAACTTATATTTTTTATATACATAATGTATGATCAATGTCTGTTAATAGATTTGGCATAGGTAATAAATATAATCTTTAAGCATATAAAGTGATAAATAAATCACATACAAGTGTAGCTAGCAAAGTAGCAAAAAAAAAAAAAAAACTTATGAATATATCAATTTTTTTAAGTATATAAACAGGATTTTTTTACGTCTTTTGATTGATTTTCGATTACATGTCATCAATTGTTGTCATCATCAAGAGATGTCGAAAATACTACATCGCATAATATCATTCATTTTGATACCTTTCTACTATGGTTTTTTTTTTTTACTTACCGATTTCCAATTCAATCATTTTGTATGTTGTTTCCATCCAATAAAAAAAATATATAAATTCTAATAAAAAAGTTATGAAAAACCTGAGAATGGAAAATTTTGGAGCGTCAAAAATTTTTTGTTTATTTAGAACGATTTTTTTTAATTGACTAATATTTTTATTTTAATTTGAGTTTCCTTACATTCTATAAGCAATAATTTTATCAAAATTACATTTACAGAAATGAGAAACATGGTCGACTTATTCATGAAGTTCATGCATTGTTGATGATTTTTGGATACTTTCATTAACGGGTATCTTGAAGAAAAGTAACTAAGAAAATTCTAATGCTTATATAAATAAATGTTTATATAAATACAATGAAAATTTTTTCCACACATAAACAAAATAAATTCTTCATTAATATCGAATAATATATATATTATTCGATATTAATAAATAATTAATTTTGTTTATGTGTGGAAAAAATTTTCATTGTATTCATTTATAGACATATTTGTATATATATGAATTTTTCTTTAAGAAGGAATTGAATGAATACAAACATACAAATATGGAATGAATTACGTTATGGAATGCAAGGTCCAATCCGTACTTGTGATACGTATTTATTTATATAAACATTTATTATTTGTTTATGTGTGGAAAAATTTATATTTATATATATATATATATATATATATATATATATATATATATATATATATATATATATATATATATATATATATATATATATATATATATATATATAAATATATATATATATATCGTTCGAAACATTAAAAATTAAATATTCTCCAAATAACGTAAATTTGTTTGAAGCAATAAGCTTGTAGTCTAGAAAGTTCAAATGTCCTTCATAAAGATGATTAATAAGTCATCTTCATAGACATCATCTCCATCTATAATGAGCTAAATTCGTTGCAAATTACATTTACAGAAAAGAAAAACATATCTTCGTTTTCTCCTTTATTAAAGAAATGATTTTCAACTTATTTATGAAGATCATGCTTGTATGAATTTTAGATACACTCAATGACGGGTAATTTGAAGAAAAATTAAGTAGCTAAGATAATTCAAATGCTTATTTTAAAAGGTTAATAAACTATTTCATCCATAATCATTATATTTTGATGATATGAACTTCGTATTTGCTTTAAACTAAATGTAAAATTCTTTCATTTTTCGAAATGAATTTTATACATATTATATATATATATATATATATATATATATATATATATATATATATATATATATATATATATATATATATATAAAATTAATTATGTGTTTATTTGTTAACTCTTTGAATTTTCCCTGAAGTAAATGTAAAACCGTTTCTATCAATAATATATATTTACAATTAAATAGTCATACAATTGATAGGAACTGTTCACACAATGAAGTTTTATTCGCAAAGACAGTTTTTTTTTTAAATTTTATAAGATCTTATTTTTTGGTGATTTAAGTGTTAGACTTGAATATGAAACAAGCTGTTTTAATTTTTTCTGGAACATATAATGATTTTAGGTAACAATTCAAATACATTTTTAACCGTTGATTTGTTTTATAATTATGTAATAATAAATAATTATTATATAACGAACAACCAGTTTTATAGAATGGAAGGCTTGTTTCTAATGTTTTCAACAATTTGTTTTCCCATTTAACAAAATCAATAAAACTCATTCAAAGCAGGGTCTATTCATCACCATTCTTCTAAAATGAAATTATGAAGGAGACATTCATTATAAAATTAAAGTAAAAAATAATCAGTGTTTTTTGTTTATATTCAAATTTTATATAATTGAAATGTATGAAAAGTATAAATAAATAAATACATAATCAGAAGATAGCGAAGCCCACTTGATATATTGATTAATTAATTAAATTTAATATAAAACAATATTTTATATACATATATTTCTATGACGTAAATATGATGTGAAAAAGTTTTTTAAGAAAAAGGACTTAAAAGAGTACTTAAAATCTATACATACAATAAACACAACAGAAGTCAAATATAAAATAATTAATTTTGTTCTTTCGTCTTTTTACCAAAGCATGGGTTGGTTTGGCTTTGGTTCCTCTCTCACCATTCAGCAAATCAAATGTTAGCTTTTGAAATTGTTCCTTCTGACTCTCTGTGTGTGCGTTGATATTACTTCATTATAAACGTTCACTGTTAGAAGATTATTGTGTTGATTCTGAAAATTGAAATCAATAATTGATGAATTATAATGGTATTTAAAAAAGTTTTTGCATTAATATGCTTAAAAAATGTTCTTAAAATACGTGTTACAGGTAACAATGTACATTGGCAAAGTAAAAAAAGAGATTCATCTTAAGAAAATTATATTAAATTGAGCTATCTCTTTATATTTTTATAAATTCTTACATTGAATTTTATAAACTCTTACCTTCTTTAATTTAACGAAACTCTTGTTTTTTACATACACACCTCCTTTCTATTACCTTTTAATATTATTGTTTTTAAAATGACATTTAAACCAGGTAAGAAACCTTCAAAAATTGTAAAAAATAGAAAAAATAATAAGGTAGGATGAAACCCATTGGAAACAGAAGAGAATATAACCAAAATAAAAGGTAATACTCGGTTAATCTCGATTTCTAGCAAAACTATAAGCCTTATGAAAAATAGTTAAATGGCAAAGTTGTAGGTAATAAAAAATATCTGCAACTTTTGTATTTACACTTTTTTCAAATAACATTAAAATTTATTCGATCCAGGTCTAATTGTACATAAAACATTTTAATTCAATTAAAAAATTACTGAATCGAAATATGAGTGACAGTGACGACGAAATAACCCAAAAAATGTTTGATGATGACTACAGTAATTTTTATGCTCCAGTATATTTAGAGATATAAAGCCAAAAAATATTGAAGGTCCTAAGATTCCCCATCTGTCGAATGGGTTCTATGAATCCAAGATACAACTTTTAAACCATAAAAAAAATTCAAGTTCATAAAATTCCTGGCTTCAAAAAACAACTTTATTTGAGAAACTAGTTAGGCGCCCCACAATTTCAACTCAAATTCAGGTAACATAAACATATAACATAAACATGTAACAAAGTATAAAAACTACCTGCATGAATTGCTTGTTTGCTGTATTTATTTTAAGTTTGGTGTTTCACATCTGCCGAGCGTCCTATGAAAGCTAAAATTTATTCTCCTTTCAATGGAATATTTCTGATATAAAAAAATTTATTATTATAAATATGTGTATTTAAAGTTACAAAATGTTTGTTAGAAAAGTGATTTTCATGTATCGTCCTTGATTCTCCTAGCAAAATCGGTCTTGCCTCTTAAGGTAATATCCACCAAAACTTATTTTATATAGAATACCAACTGTTTATGATTGATGTGTTTCGTAATATTATTTTATATTTTATTTAACGTCGTCTTTTGTAAAATTAAAATTTTTTTCACTCACTCGTATCAAAATTAATTATTTGTATTGAATTCAAGTGCCATTAGTTTATTTTTAAAACAATAATAATAAAAAAATACAGAATTAAAACTATGATGTATGAGATTTAATGAGAAAAGTTCGTGTTTGTTTTTTGTTTAATTTTTAAATTGAAATGTTAGAAACAACATATTGTTTTATGGTTTTCATTTTATTACGAAATAGTTAACACACACATAATTTTTATAATTAAATTGTAAACCTTTTGTTCGTGGTCAATTTATTAAAATAGTTTAGTTTTTTTAATTGGTTCAATGTTTTTCTGGTGATTTAATTCGAATAAATTATAATGTTGAAAGTATAGTCACAATATACAAGTCGTTGGGCAATGCGTGTTACGACAATACACTTTTTTGGTAGTGTATGATAACACCGCCAAATGTCGTATTTAATTAATTATGTTATGTGAATAAATAATATTACTCACTTCACTTTTTTGCTTAACCACTTTATTATATTCTAATTATACGACAAGTTTCGGATCTTACTCCATATTCAACTCCGCAGTTGAATATGGAGTAACATCCGAAACATTATTAGCATTATTAGAATATAATAAAGTGGTTAAGCAAAAAAGTGCGCTAACAAATGAGATAATCTTATTTTGTAGATTGCGTCAAAAGTTCACTTCCCGGGTTCCGGAAACTCAAAATTTTGTTCACGTCGATATTTTTTATTAAATTAAAAAATAAAATTGCTTCCTATTTAAAATGCAGAGTTCGGCATTTTTTTACTGCGAATTTACTGAAATATTAAAAACAATTCAAATCTATTCGGGCTATTTTCATTTGTAATTACATTTGTAATTAGAAACGGTTTATTGAAATGTTTTTAGATATAAATTAAATCTTATCGAGGATTTTATTGTAACCGATATGATACTTTTGGAAGGAATATTTGAGAATAAAGCCTCAAAAAATGATCAGTCAGTTATATGGACAAAATATATTTTTCCAATGGAACACAAAAAAGTTCTATAAAATATTTGTATTGAATAATAGCTACTATAAAATACTTTTAAATTTTACATAACTATCTTATCCTTGGTATATTAAAAAAGTGATTCTTCGAGGAGTGCTCTTTGAGGTAACATCAATCACTTATTTTTTCTTTTTTGATTGTTATTATACTCTTTTATAACAAATTTTGTAAAAGCATTAAATAAATCATATACACTTTTATTTGTTATTTTATAGTTGAGAAGATTCCAATTCTAAATCATATCATTTGAATGACAATTTTTATACTCGATATAAATACTTTACTAGCAGACCCATTCACGCTTTACTGTTTAGAAAACTTTCCTATTAACGCCCATTAAGACCCAAACACGCTTTTACTTTAAAAATTCAGTATTAATAATTCTCATTTCTTTCCATATCGAGTGAAAAAACACGCATTTCTCTATCATGCCTAGAAAATATTAAATGGTATTTATTTAACAATTATTTTTTCCATATAAGACCCCATTAGAGGAAATAGAAAGCGAGCTGAAATTTTGGAGGCATATTTTAGTTCTAAAAGGTAATTTTAAGTACGTGTAATCCTTTGGACGTCCTTTGGTACGAGCATCAGAAAAAAAAGCCTTAATTAAGTAGGCTTTTCTCAGGGTTACACTTTATTCTTATTAAGAAGTTTATATGGGACACATCTTTTTATCGGAATGGGTTAAAACTTGTTATTACGGAGCCTCCCATTGTGGTCAAAATAGAAACAGTAACTATGCTATTAAAAAAATCACAGATTTGTAATAAAAATTTTATTTAATTATTTTTGTAGTACAACGTTTCAACTTTAGAAATAATTAAATAACCACTTAGCCATGCTTCGAGTATATAAACAGTTAACATTGTTAGTTCTTAGACCTTCCCTTTATTTATTTATAAATAATTAACTAAATACAATTGATAATGAGGTTTATGCTTTTTCAAAACGTTTTATTTAAATGATTTATTTACAAAATACGAAAATGAATAGAACAAATATAATTTAATAATAAAGTAATTAAAACATATTGTTTGTTAATAGTATCATACAAATTCAAATCACGTGAATTATTAACTTTTTCGATTTGAATGTACAGTGTTTGTTCATTTTGTTATCTATACCACTCTTAGTTTGCAAATTATATTACAGAGGAATAGATGATGATCGTATATCTCAGATCTCAGGATTAGCTTTACAAGAATTCATCTTCTTATAACTGAATTTATATTAATAAAAGTATATAAGATATCAGAATATCTTCATTATATCCTTTGATATGCCTGCTATATATGCTATTTTAAATTGAGACCAATAATGTCTTGATCAATTTAAATGATGATTATGGCCTAATACGACTATCAAGTGACTATTTAGTGATTAAATAATTTGATTCACAAGCCAAATTTTTAGCATCTGATAAAAACCTTTGGAAATTAGACTTGATACACAGTCAAATATTTACTGTTATTAGCGGATCTGCTTAGCGGGATCGATTTCTGTTGGATTAAAAAACAAAAATAGTTATGTGTAGTGGAGAATTACAATAGTCTATATCGGATGTTATACATGATCAAGATGGCTTATAATTGTGAATTCTGATTCTTTAATACTAGAATAACTACAACCACTAGGCGCATTTTACTGATATTAGAATTCCGCTGAGAATTTGTTACATATAAACAACGGTCAATTTCATTTTTAATTTTAAAATTTCTTAGTAATAGATTAGTAAATGAAATTGCAGTTTGCTTAACAACTCAGTCAAAGTCTTCATTATTTTAAATACGCATGTTCTTTATCTATTTTTCTACTCTGTATTCATATGAACTACTAAAATTATTTGACTAAAATTAATATTCTATTCTATATATGTCAAAATGTGGTAGCTAGGATTTAAGCACATTAT
The DNA here is from genome assembly GCA_020423425.1 of Chrysopa pallens. Lineage (NCBI taxonomy): Eukaryota > Metazoa > Arthropoda > Insecta > Neuroptera > Chrysopidae > Chrysopa > Chrysopa pallens. The sequence goes on from CM035591.1 coordinate 72,256,659, forward strand.
TTTGCCCGATATAGGCACACATTTTATCAAGAACGACATAAACTTGTGTTATAAAAATTTGTTTCTTACTATAAACAGATCCTTTGCCTGGAAAATATCCTAAACAAAATAACAATTTGTAATGATTGTGACTCTGCAAAGTCACGCCAAGAACTTCCTTATTACATTAGTTACAATAATTATAATATATAATTACATTTGCATATTATATAATGATATATATTTTAATAAAATGTTAAATATTTAAGTTTAAGATTAAATTGTTTATCTAAACAGTCTATAAATTAACCAAAACAATTCACAGGTGACCGATTTTGCCTAAAATATGCTGATCGCGATTCTGAATGGACTCCTACATGTAGTTAAATATAAAAATTGATTACATTCATCTTCTGCGAATAATCGTGACACAAATTTTTGTGAATAATTTGTGTGCATTGACACAGCCAATGTTCTATTATTTTCCATTTGCTGCAACTAAGATTAAAGTAAAACATTTTGTTATCCAATATCCAGGGCTGCTAAAACATTATCTTATTGTTCGACAGAAAACGTTTCATTTTTTATTTCCGTTGCACAAAAATTTTGTCATTTTTAAATTCATTTGTGAATGTGAATCAGTCATTACTTGAATATTCCATAAGACATAGAGCAATGACTTCTGCAATTGATCTACATTGGCATATGTATTCTCATTTTATACATAGAAATAAAATATAAATGATTTTGAATCATTGTATTGCGACAACCAAATAACATACAAAACGTGAACTCAAAATATACCCTTCTATCGAATTCAAGATACACTACCATCAAATATTTAAGTCGGAAATTGGATGTGTTTTAGGAGAAGATTTTTACAAACGTTTACTATTTGTTCACTTCTTATTTGTTTACTATTTGTTGTTTACCAAGTTTTTCGAAATATTTATCTGGTTGTAGAACTTAATTACAAAAAAGTAAATAAATAAATTACATTTCTATGAATTACTTACAAAAAAAAAAATATATTACTAGCAGACTTGATCACGCGTTACTGTGACAATTTGAAGCACCCGGTATTTTTTGTGGCAGCCGGTATTTGTTGTGACTCACCCGGTATTTGGTGTAAAAATCCGTGACACAAAATTTTTATATTTACATACTGGCTCCGCGTTAGAAAAATTTACGAACCATTGGCCTTTGCTCCACATCATAGAAATTTTGTAAGATGACGATTATTTTTCTCATCAAACATAGGTCTTATACATATTTCGATAAAGTTTGTAAAATATTATTTTAGATTAAAATTTGATGACCTTCGGAGAATTGTGAGTCCTTCGTCGAATTGGCTAAAAACGACTCGAAACTAAGGAAGATCGCGCGCAAAAATAGTATTCAAATTTTGCGAAAAGAAAATAGTATTTTCTACAATTATCTAAGCAGTTTTTTTAATTTTTGGCACGTTTAAAACCTTCCTTGGAGTATAACGCATATTTAAAAAAAAAAAAAATAGTTGGATTGGTTCAGCTATTCCCAAGTTTTGTGCTTAGAAACGTTATTGGCGACTTATTTTTATACTATAGATTAAAACACTCTTTTACAAGATAACACAAACATTTTTAAATAAATTCACAGACTAAAAAACACATTGTATCTAAAATTTTATATTCAGTTTAGCTGAATTTATTTTGGTACGTTTACCAAGTTTCCATATTTAAAAAACACAAAAATTTTGAAATAAATTATCAGGCTAAAATACTCATTGAATCTAAAATTTTATTTTAAGTTATTCATAATTAATTTTGGTACGTTTACCAAGTTTTATTTTTAAAAAAATAATAAGTTTTATTCTTATTAAAATAATTTTTCTGAATGGACGCATACATGTTGCTACATATGAAAATTGATTGCATTTGTTTTCTGCGAATAATCTTGTCACAAAAATGTAACACATACAAAAGCATATACGTACGTATGTGCGTACAAGAACACACACATATCTACATTTTTGTAATATGCCGTGCGTGAAATAGACTTGTGTGACCTCGAAATGTGAAAAAATGATTCCAGCGTCATTCTTACTTTCAGTAGTTTTTTTTTCTTCAAAACAGGTTTATATATTCGTAATTATATATAAATTTAAAAGTTTTAAAATAATAGTAAATTTAACATAAAAATAAATTTTCTGGGAAATAATTCAATTACAATTTTCGTGATAAAATCCATACTTTCATAATTGAATATGTTGCACAGCTTTAATAAATACATGAAACTTGAACAGCAGAAAAGCAGTTAGAGAAAATGTTATTTCTATTTAAATTAGTTCCATCTAAATACCAAACTGAGGTCTTTCAACAAAACTTTATGACAGTAGTGTGTATGTGTATATGTATTTGGTAGGTAGGTAAGCAGGTAAAAGGTATGGATAGGTATTACTAACCTCTTCTACCTATAAATGTATAATCATAGATATTATTATTAAGTTGGTATATCTGTCTACTGAATAGGTATCTATCTACTACCTACCTTTGGTGAATGTGCATGGATAGAGGTTGATACCTAGGTATCAACCTAGTACCTACTTATTTGAATAATCTAATTTGATTTCTGAATTGAACATTGACGACTGATCGTCAGTCGGTAAGATCATTATCTACAATATAACTATTTAGTTTATGATTTCTACAAAGTGTCTTACAAAAATAAATCTGTTATAACCTGTATACATCATCTTTGAAATACATTAGACATTGGTAGGTACTTTTGATAGAATTACCTAATTAGACCATTTTCTTCATGATGTCTAATAATTGCAAACATTTTATGGAAATTTTTTGAATTAACAAAACTGTTAGAGGTATAAGAAGATATGCTCAAACAAATTATTTTATTTTAGTACGTATTTAATACAATTAGTAAAGTTCATCATTTTTATAGCGTTAAATTAAGAAAAATTAATAGAATCACCGGAATATGTATAGCACATGTAATAGGGAGGATGAATTTAAAAAATTCTATTTTACCCATCAATATGTGAGTATAGGCTCAATACCAAAAAAAAAATTCGAAAAGTAAATTAAAATACCTAACATTAATTATCTATAATTTTCAAAGGAACGTGTAAATGCCATGCGCATTGATAGAACCTCTTACCGTAAAATGACCTTATGTATAATATAATCACTATGGGGAAGAACATGTATGTAAATCTCCTTCTTTGATTAATTTAGAATTCTGAACGACCATATTTTGGCTATTTTTAAGATTTTTTAAAAATAACTTCAAATTTATTTTCGTAAAGACTCTTGAATTGAAATGATAAAATAAACTTTGGATATCTTTCCTATTGGCAAATGCCTCAAATCCTCTCTGTAGAAACTTGATGGGTTATTTTCAACATGTAATTATTAAAATATGATAAGAGATGGGTTATTTTCAATTTGTAATTATTAATATATGAGATAAGAATCAAATAAATTTGGAAATAATCAGGTTTTTGGTGAATATATCTTTATTTATTAATAAAAAAAAAAAAAAGTTTTAGGCTTAGAAGAAAAGAAATAAAAATTTTTGCAAGTGGATTTTTTTAGTTTTAAATAAAAATTGTTTTGATGTTGTTATTGATCTCATATATACGAATTTTAAATAGTAAGATTCGTTTTTTAAGGTAATTTGACACCCCAAATATATTATATTTTAGATTTTAGTTTTTATATACCAAACTGTTTCTATTATTATATATATATTCTGTTCTAATAATAATGTTACATATTTCTCAATATGTCCTTTGCATGACACTTAACTAACGAAGATCATCAGTTTCAATTGAATTTCATATATATGTCTGTATTAAACAACATAGAAGCTACGTATATTGATCACAATATTAATATTTCTTTAGCACGTACCGACTATTATATTCAATTATTTAAATTTACAATAACTTGAAACACTCTTATTAAATAGTATTAAAGTAGTATTTATCAAGGAAAAGTTATTCATTCGAGTCTTCATTAATATTTTATTTTAATATTACCACAAAAGTTGTTTTTATGATTGTTAAAATTCAATTACTTTGTAAATTTTTGCAAAGAAATGTTGGTTTAGAAAGCACAAATCAATAATGGCACTTCGGTCGAAAATAATGTTGAACCGGTCTAGGAAAATTCAAATAATATTTAAAAAAATCATTATGTTAAAAAATTAATGAAAGGCTGAATATCCGCGCCTTACTCTCACCCATCTCATCCAATTGTGTCTGTTTAATTTGCTTACCTAAACGATTTTTCTATGTTCATTAAAATAGGACATATCTTCACTTTTAGTGGAGAAAATCTCATAAAGAGTTGAATGTCCAATAAGACATGCATATTATATGATTTACCTAAGAACATTCAGTGTTTGAATACCTATCATTTGAGCTATTAAACACTTCAATTGGATGAATTGAATATTGTTGAGAGCATAACACATACGCATCACCTTTTTTCTGTGATTTGCAATAATTATAATAGTGTCAGGACTGTTTGAAAAGTGTCACAGTTATTTAGAATTTAAGATTTAAGATTTAAATTTCTCTTAAATTACTATCAACAAAAAAATACTGCGGAGCAGCAAACAGGTCCACGTATAAAGACTTTGTTCAATGAGTTACACTAGAATGACTTTGAATAGAATCATAGAATTGTTTCATCACAATCATTGATTGTCATCGCAAGAATTGATGACAATCGCGCCATTATTTCTAAGAACTTTAGGCGTCTGTCAATTGAATAAATGTATTCAGAACATATTACATTTAAAAACATAAAATAGTGTATTAAACATTGACGCGATTCATTTGTATTTACTTGTGTTTTGACTAATTAGTACTTTGTCTAATATCAGAAACCAGTCTGCTTTTACGGGCATTTTTGTAGATCGTATTTTACAACATTCGTCACATCAGATACAGAACATAACATTCAAGGCACAAATATTTTGCTTCCGTATTAATGTTGAGGGTAATGATAACGATTATCAATTAGAGTATTGTCGTTATCATTAAAAACAAAACGAAAACCTCCTACAGATATACAATAATGATATTAGACGTATTTTCCAAAGTAAAAACAATGGTTTATGATTTGAAATTCAAAGCCTTATAAATTCTCAGAATTTAATTAACGATACTTTATAATACTTTATCTCTAGTTCCATTTAATTTCTTATAAAATACTCCGTATGTAAATTTTTTTCAAGAACTGTTATATTTTGTCGATTTTCATGCAATCAAAAATTTTCAGAACGAAATATAATATTTTCTTAAACAGAATATTATAAAAAATATAGTATTTGTATGAACTTAAGTATGCACGACACGTTTTGTAACAATACCTATATGTAACGAAAAGTAAAAAAAAAAATTAACAATTTTATGTCATAAATTATACCAATGACATAACAATTTGGCAACATACATTGTTGTATACAAAACTTATTTCCAATATACCTCGTATACATTTAATTTGAGTATATTTTCACGAATGATAAAAATCTGTTTCTGTAAAATAAACCAAGTAAACAAAAAAAAAAAAAAAATGGCTTAACGAAAAATAGAAAACCATGAAATCAAAAGCTACTACATATTATAAAATATATGTAGGTATACCTTTCTCTATTATTATTTATATATGATCTATATATATTTATCTTTTTCTTACTGTATTCAGATGATACGTGTATTGAATGCAAATATTACGAAAATAATACATAGTTTTTTTGTTTGTTTTTTACTATTTAATACCTCTGTTACATGGTTGCGCGAACGAAGGAGGTAACTGAGCCAACAAGCCACTACTTTACAGCTGTATTGAATTGTTATATACTTTTTTTTTACAGTATGTTTAAATAGCTTAAGGCAAAATAGTTACAGAAATTGAGTACGCTTGTATATGCAAGATATGCGTTCATTCATCAATAATGATATTTTAGTATAGGAAAGCGTAAAAAAGAGATGTATTGAAAAAGACATGAAAGGAAAGGAGAGGACGAAAATTGTTAGACCTATTTTTGGAATAGTTTTTTAATTGTTTGATATGAAAAAATTACAAGGTGTATTAGGATTGGTTTATTCTGTTCCTATCTTATATCCGCAACATTATGGTGTTGATACTATTAATGATATGATCAACATACTTAATACACGAAAAATTCTAAAATAAAAATCACGCCATACGGCAAAAATTTTTCAGTAAAATAACACCACCAACTTTAAAAAAATGGAATAAAAAGTTGAAACAATTTAATTAAATAAATACTAATACAAATTATTTTCGTGACCAGTTATCATTCAATGTCAACGGATCCAATGACTCTATGTGCCAACGAATCTATGTTGTGCTAACAGCCTGAAAATTATTTGTAGAAATATTTATTTAATTTAAAATGTTTTACTTTGTAGTTCATTTTTTTGAAGTCGGTTTTATTTCTAATTTTTATTTTTTACTTCTAAGTGTTGTTATCAAAAAAAAAGTCTGTGCCACCTGTTTTTAGTTTTCTGTAAAAATTATTGTATGATCCGAAGCTTTGGCTGTTTTCAGTAAAAAATGTAATCCTCCTATTCTAAATCCATACAAAATCCTTTTTTATGATTTACGTTAGTCATACTTATTGTGAAAACAGTCCACATTTAAAAACTACTCATCCGATTTTGATGAAATTATCCTAAGCCGTTAGTTGAAAGATATAATAATCTAATAAATCATTGCAATTCGGTTTTTAGATTTGGTTAAATTCGGTTTTTTGAAAAATATATACCATCATACATGCAGGAATACATACAAACAAATATATTCGTTTATAAAACTCGGTGTAATTGCCTAGAGGGTCATATAGACTACCATATACGAATATTGTACAGTACAAATACTATAACATACCGGTTGCATTGATAATGTCCTTTTTGGAATTTGGGTCTATTAAAAATGTCGATAGAATCCTATTATAATTATTATTGTAACTTTATTCGTTACTAGATTGTCTGATTACCATTACGGAACTCTGAACGTAATATAATTTTACATAATATATCCAGGGCATAAAAAGTGAAAAAAGCAGCTTTGTAAACAATTTTAAAATGAACTTATAGGATTCGTCACAATACAGAAATGTTCTTAATTAAATAGTTAATACATCCGGTGTATTCATGTTTCTGCAAATATACTAGAACTGAATACATTTATAGATACTTCTCGACTATATTTGAAAATGAATCGAATGATATTCGATACGATATCGATACGTACGTTTTACGTTTGAACAATTGGATACAAGCAGAATATTGTTATATGCTTTTTAAAAAAGAAAAAAAACCACTTCTTCTGCTGCGCTATTCCTAGGGAAACAGTTGTTGTTATGTAACATGTTCTATAAATGAATCGTTTTGCTTGAATGGTGGAACGAGGTAAGACCCTTTATGATTGTTTTTCATACATCTTTTTGTTTTGTTCTAAAGTTTCATAATACCATTTTGGCATAACTTTATTTTTTTCTTAAAATTTGTGTTCATTATATTTTTATATTTCACAATACAAAGGAAGAAATTTCTAATTTGTTTCCTCCAAAAAATGTTTTTGAAATTTGCAATTGAACTTGATTTTTTACGGTCACGTATTTAATAAGTTTTTATAATACTAGGCAATATATAGCATGGTCTGAGTATATTATTTGTAGTCTTTGTTACGATGGTAAATATTATAGCCACAAATAAAAAATTAATTAGATATAATAAGAAAAATTCAAGAACAAGAAATGTTTGTTTTCTCAAAATAAACAACTTTAGTATGAAACATTTTTTTTTTTTTTGAAGTATTAAGATTTGCCAAAATTTCAGATCAAATTTAGAAAATAAAAGACTTAATTTAATTATAATACATACTAATTATATTATTATGTATGTGTTTATATCTGTATACACTGTATATTTAACGTATTGTGCTAATGATTAAATTGTTCAAACATTGATATTCAACCAAATGAAAAGTATCTTAACCAATAACAGTGTTAACTATCTTTACTTGTTATTTGTGTATTAAAAATATGTGAAATATAACCTGTCTTTCATCGTTTATAATTAGTTGAATTATTATAAACAAAACCGATGTGTTGCAAGTGATATTTATGTTTGAACCACGTTAGTATTTTAAGTAGAATGTGTTTTTTATTGTTTTGACAAATACAATGAAATTTTAATAGCAACAAAATAGTTTTGTCAAGTGGCTTACTACCACTCTTGGCATTATTTTCTTAATTCCTGGTAAGTTTCATTGAAATCAATTTAGACTTACTTTCGGTCTTTTAGGACTTCCAGGGATTTTAGTTGGTGCTTTTCTCAAATTTTGTAGGATTTTTTCTCGAATTTTGACTTCTCTATATAATAAAAACTACTCAGAATAACGTGTAAATTTGGAATAAGTCGAGCTCAGCAATATGAACTGAGCTCGGCTTGTTACAAATAAATACTAGAAAAGTTAGGAATCAAATCGGATACAATCTATGGATAATCGTTGAATGTTGTAGCTTCGTGTTTCCAATGTAAGATGTATACCCAGGGAGATACCAAAGCAATTTTAACGCGTTGGACTTAAATTTTATAAATTCACACAATCATAATCAAATAAACTTTATTTTATAATTATAATTAATTTATATAACATAAAATTATTTGCTATGATGTATAAATTTATGAATAATTAAAACAATTGAAAATTAAATTATTCATATTTATATTATTAACATCGATTATTAGTATTTTAAAAATAATTATTATTTGGAATGTACCTAATTAAAATAAAACAATATCATCATTAAATTTTCATAATTAAATTTTATTAATATTGATGAAATATGAGTGAAAATGTATTTTTGAATAATTTATTTGCAATTATAATTACAACCGGTTAAATCTTCTTATCTAAATTCGTAATGCATGAGATAAATGCATTAGTATTTGAGTTATACAAATCATGGAGTATGCACAAAGGTACTCTAACATATCTAGGTAAATATTATAATTTTTATAAGTTCTAAATAATTATCTCTATAGGGTAGTTTTTCATGTTTAAAAATGTACTTCAAAATATGTATTTCTTAATAAAAGTCACAAATAATTAATATTATTACATAATAAACACGATTTCTCATAATAATATTACATTAAAATTTAAACCTTTTTTATTCTTGTAAAAATGCTTTCTGCCATTTTGGTGGTATATACCGATATATAACATTAAAAATACTGGTTCCTATACCACATAAATTAGAAACAAAACATAAGCTAACAATTTCAAATATTTTTTTACTAATAATAACTGATTGACGTTACAGATGGCAAATATTAATTTTTACTAAAATGACTGCAAATCGTGGCAGCTTAGTATTTTAAGTCATATCATATGACTGAAAACAAAGATAAATATATCTCATTTTAATTTTTAAATAATAAATCAATCATGTACTTTTATGACTTAAATCATGTACATTCAGAATATTTAAGAATATTTATTAATACATAAATTTTAATTTTTATCAAATTTCATACTTTATTTTCACCTTCGAATTCTATTGTCAATAACTGCTATCAATTTCATCATTTATTCATAGAATATACAAATACTTGGAGATAACGGTATATAATTCCTGCCTCTTTCTATTATTTTGTTAACTATAAAAATTTTTGATGGTAAATAATAGTAAAGATATATGTAGGAAAATTAAACATAATGTAGTAAATTCGAAGCCATGTTTAGTCGAAACTTGTAACGCAAGAAACTATTGGAATTTAATAAAATTTTTGTGGCTTCGTTCGTCCATACTTGCACAAAATATCAAGATCTATAAATAAATAGCTTTAAAAATTCTATTAATTACAAGATCTTAAAAAATATCGAGAACTATTTACTGGAACTTTTAAACAATTAACACTGCTAGTCACTGTTTTCATTTGCTATGATATTTACGTCTCATTTGACTGTTTTATAACGTTTCATAACCGACATTAATAGATTAGAAACATATTTGGTTTACCACCAAGGGTAAAAATATTTAAAAAAATAATTGTATACAATTTTTTTGTAACAATAATAATCCATTAATTAAATGATACTGTCATTTTTTTATTCTTTAAAATAGCTTCCCCGTTGTAGAATAAAATTTAATGTTTTGGAATAATAGACTCTCATAACTAACAATAATAAAAAAGCAGTTTCCAGGCATTTATTTGTATGTCTTTTATTAGATATTGTTTTGATCATTTTATTATTATTAATTAATCAATTAATATAAACAATATAGTATATAAATCTGAAATAAATTTTCATTTGTATGACAGACAAAAACAAATTAAACGTTTTGTTTTGTAAAGACTTTTTGTGTTATGTGGGTGGTCAAACATGAGTTAAAAGGTATGTATGGCGATGGTATTTGATTGAAATTAATGGTATTAGAAATGTTTTTTTGTTATTTTTATTTGTCCATAATTATAGGTTTTTGTTTATTTACGTTCTAAAAATTAATTTATTTTTGCTTAAAAACATTTTTTTTATATTTAGTACTCTTCGTATTCAATAATTTAACAAAGAATAATCATTTTATAATATGAATTGAAATTTTTTGGGTATCATCTTAAAAAAATATAAGCTTCGAAAGGTAATAGGTCAGAAAGTTATTTCAGTTTTTAATTTAAAATTATTTTTACTTTTAAGTGCATTTTTATTTTTTTAATTGAAACAATCACATAAATGTTTTTAAAAACCAAAATTTGTTTTCCCAAATTTAAAAAGGATCTACTTCGAGATATGCCCTTTCTAATTAAATATTCATTCAAATTGCACTCATTACTCAGTTAAAAGTAATGACCAGGCATTACTGAAAAAATTAAAAACTTAACGAGTAGACTTGGGAACTCCAAACAATTTTTATCGCTTAATAAAATATTATCTTCAAGAAATATGAATTAAATAAATCGCTTTAACTTATCGAGCAGAATTAGTTCTTTATGATCGTTGACTAATATTTCGGATTGATTTTGTCGTATACAATATGAGTTTCTTTTTACACAACTTGTTTTTGATACGAACACCAATTATGATAGAAGTTTGTGTTAATTAAGCAATTATTTTGTTTTGCATTTATATATCAAATTGAATATTTTAATTGAAATAGCATGACCGAATACAAAAAAAAATTGATCATTTTACCGAATATTTTTTAATTTTGAAAAAGAAATCAGTTCATTTAAGTATATATTAATTTTGAGACTAAAATTGTGTTTTGTTTTTAAAAAAGACAAAGAATAAATTATTTTGATTAATTGAATAAAAAAAATACTTTATCGTTTGTTCATATAATTTTACTATATATAAATTGTATGAGTATAAAGTATAGTACTTATGTAGTTTGTTTATTGAAACGAGAATTCTATAAAAAAAAAAGAAAGAGACATAAAAAATATATAATTCTTTTTGTAGTACATTTTCAAAGCAATTTAGTTGATTGAATGTGAATTCAATTGAATGCTTTCTTTTCAAGTATCTGAATATTTAAAAATCAACGAATTAAAACTTTATTCACACTTAGGTAATATTATTTCCAATCTGTTTTCTTTTTTTATGAATGAAAACATAATTTTTGTTGACAGTATTTTATTGTCGGATAGTAAATAGATTGTATTATAATTAACACTATATTTTTTATATATTTTGCTAGAATAATGAGAGCTTCTTAATTATTGAAGAGATTTTTCACTGTATCTTGACCATTTATTATTTCTTAGTACTTATTACTGTTTGAAAAGGATTGAAGCTATTAATAAAAATTGACTATAAATAAATAAAACTAAACTATTTATCATGGAATTCCACAAATTATCGCTCGAAAAAATTAATAAAATTGACTTTGATAGAATTTTTATTAAGATGATAAAAAATTTGCCATTTGACGATCACGAAAAGTTTTAATGAATGATAATGATTTTGGTATTTTACGTTTTGCAAGCTTTCTATAAAATAAATTTTATTGAAGTACTATTAAAATTCAAAAAGTTTTCAAGTGAAATTGTTTATATAACTTTCTATAAGTTAATCAATTTAACAAAGTTGCTTTGTTAATAATTTTATTTTGTTAATAATCATATTCGGAACCTAAATTTAGTATCCTTAAAAAATCATTGTGCATGCTAAGACTTTTTCAACGGTAGACGTGCGTTAGTCAATAAAATGAATAAATCGATTGGAATCCATTGGCTTTTACATCACAACTCCTTCCTTTACATCAAAACTTTTTTTAGTTTCATTAAAATAATAGTTTCCCATTCATAATACCTTCCCGTTCTCCAATCTATAGTTTAATTCCATTTTTAAATATAATTTAAGCCAACAGCTCGTTAGAAGCGCCTTCTTTTGTGTCAATAACAGCTGTATTTGTAAACAAAATGTTTATCGATAGTCCTATATATTCTCTGTTTATTTATGTTTTTGAAATCTGAAGCAATATTTTATCGTATAACGTATAAAATTTTAGTGGTACTTTTGTAATAATGCTACAAGTTTTGATTTGATATAAATTCAATTTTATTCGTCACATTAGAACAAATTTATAATTTATATAATTTAAAATAATAATCGAGGATACTGTGTAGTAGTACTTCATAAATATGTTTATAAATTTAAATTAACACACTTCTGTGAATATCGCTTATAACTTTTATATAAAAATGCAAATAATTCATGGAATTCGTAAATAATTTATTTTTAATCAACAGATTACAATCTGGTCGATATTTTTACTGTATCAGATCTTTAAATATATTAGAAGTACGACGGCTTTCATACTAAAAATATTAATTGATTGCTTTTCGTTTTGTTTCAGGTCAGTACATCTATATATAATATTTAATGTTGTCTCTGATGATGAGAATTCATTTTTAATGTAAGTTCTTTATATTTTAATATTTTTTTCTATGATTTATAATCGAACCTCAATTTTAATCATTATTCAACAAATAATATAGAAGTGTCCATTTTTTGTCTCTATAATATTACCTACCAAAGATAATAATAGATTTCAATAGATTTTACATTAATTTTGATCAAGCTTATATAATACAATATTAAATTTTCAGATATTTTGGATTTTTTTAAATGTATTTCTATACGAAATTAAATTTGTTGTTTAATAGGATTTTATTTCAACTCTTTAAAATTTCTCCATAAAAATCTGAAGGGCTTGAAAAAAATTACAAGAGTTTTTTCTAATCTTTTATAATGGTAGAGTGACACAAGAGAGCATGGAGGGTCAAAACTTGCAATAAAGTGACGTCACCTGGACATTATCGTGTGAGGTTTGAATTTTTCTTATTTTGAAAGAACTTAATCAAGAATTACGGGTAGAATATTATCTGATGATTTAAGAGTGGTGCATAGGAGTGTCAAAACCTTGAAAACAAAACCCACCTGGATATTGGCGGTCAAATTTTTTTATATTGAAGAAAACAATTTGAGAATAACGGAAATCATTCATCTCATTTGAATAGTCAGTCTTTTAAATGGAAGCTTTGTTAAGATTCACATAATATCCGCTATGAATATCTAACTTGCTTGAGTAAATTTTTTTCCTTTTTATTTATAGCCCTTCCGTACGGCCACATTTACCATTAAAACCGGCAGATACCATTAAAACACGTCTCCGACTTTTGTGACACTCGGGAATTATACCTAATCAATATCTAATTTTCTTGAATATGTCCAGGCAGAATATGTGCATTTTTTACATTTTTGAAAGTTTGTACTCGCTTCTCCCCCACCACTAAAATGGTATATATTATATGACCTGGTTTACTTTATACCATCTAATCTTTAAAATCTAGTAGGCCCCAACGGCGCTGAAATAAATTCACTTACCCTTTAAAATACTCTTTTCGCATCGTGTACTCCCCTACCATAAAAAACAAAGAAGTTTTCTATAAAAAAATTAATACGTGCATATTCAAATGAAAACATGTTTTTTCAATGTAGAAATTTATTGCAACGCTTTGGGAAACTTGATACGAACAATTTGATAGACAAGAAAATGATACTGTTTTAGTCATTTGCCAATCTTTAACGTAAGAGGATTTAAATATGCAATAAAATAAATTTGATTTCTTATTTAATATTTCAATTTAATTCTCGAATATTAGAATAAAAAATCAAAATATTTTCACAATCCAGCTACCTAATATTCATAGTTCATTTTGATATTACGATTTGATTTAAAATTATAAACTTTGATTTATAATTTAAAGTAGGTCGGTCGGATTGTATGTTTGAATGTGGCACATATTTTAACGTTGTTATAGCGAGCGAATGTCAGACAATAAACCATAGTAGTAATGCTACAACAACAGTCTTACTAAAACTTTATACACCTAACCAAATTTCTATAATATATACTCATCTATCTACTTATCTATGAAATAGTACGTGTATATGTATGTATTCGTTAACTAGAATACTGCTTCGAGTCTTCTGACGTAAATGTTATTGTACATAATATTTATGTTGTTGGTGATTCTTATTCGGCGAACCGAAAATAATTTCAATCTAGTAAAGATTGAATTTTTCTTCGTAATTACTGTTATTAATAGATTTAATTATTTCAAAGACAAATAAGTTGTTAAGAGATAATTATTTCATGCGCTCATACTCCATGGTTTGGGAGCTTACCTTTGGGAGTAATGGTTTTCTAATCATGGAACTTTAAGTTGCATGTTCTAAAGATTGATATCGACAATTTGGTATAGGTGTCGTTTTCGATTTTTGGTGTTTTAAATTAAGAAAAAAATATTAACCTTGCAGTCTCTAAAACTCTCTTAAAACTCTTTTAAGCATTTGTTAAGGGTGGGAATTAAGATCGGTCAAAATGGTAAGGATTTTAAATAAAGTTTTAAATAAAAACTGATCTGAGTAAAATTTCATAAAAAAAAGCTTCTTTGCGTTTTTTGGCTATTATTAGCGTTAAAAACCAAGAACGTCTAAAAGTTTTCACATGTACATAATGCGCAATGTTATGTGTGAATGAGTAAAAATGTCTAGACGTTCTGGCCTCGTTATTTTTAATAATAGAAAAAACAGAAGAAATACCTTTCTGATTCTTACCGTTTTGAAGCAACCCTATTTTTGAAGCCTACCAGAACGTGGTTTCTGAACTTCCTACATAACGATTCTTTTTCATTGAAAAAAATTACAGAATACAAAAAAAACTTTACTTTCTCTCACGAGCTCTTAGACTATTTGTTGAGTTTATATAGTTTAAAATATAAATATGAAGTTAAACGGCTTAGATACTAAATGGCGATGCTTTAGTGCTATATTACTTGCTATCACCAGTAAAGAGTGGTGAAAATTTTTTTAATTTCCAAATTCCTCGTCGCATATCGTCTCTTTGAGGTTTTGGGATTGCTGAACACAAATCCTAGGTCATAAAGCACTTGAGGATTGTTCCAACCCCAATATAACTATACACTAAAGTGTAAAATATTTAAAAAATTGTATAATTCAAAATTTCATCTCAAAAATTGTTTCTCGGAATTTTTTAGAGTCGCTAATTAACTAAGGATAGTTGAAACCTCGTTAAAAAAAAAAACACCACTAATACTCTTTTCACAAAAATCATTTATAATTAGTTATTATTTAATTACAAAGTATATACTACGAATAAGCATCAATAATCTTACAATCGTTTAGTGTTTTGTGAATTAATTATTCATTGAAAATAATCACTTAATCGCTTAAAATATTTCTTATTGTATTGACAATATTATTCAATCTTGCAAATGAAAACTAATTTTGAATCACCTACATGTATAAATACATGTACTACCTACAACTCTATTTTCTGACAGTTCTGACTATATACTGTTTGTAACAATGATTCTCCATCCTCTTTCGATCTATTGCCTACAATGAAAGTGATGTTGTAACAAATAATTTAGTTTGTCAGAAATTTACAACAATACAGAAATATATATTTTAGATATTTATTGTATACATTCTGATCTTTAATTGTATTTTGTTATTCATTCAAATTATATATGGCGTTAGATACCATTTAATGTTGATAAAATAAAGTGTTCTTACCTGTGTGTGTGTATGGCATCAAGTTTGTGGTGTTGTATATTTGAAGATTATATTCAAAGTTTTGGGTTGATTTTATCTGAATAATTTCTACTTAATGAAAAGCTAGGTAAATTTTAAAACACCTACTGAACAACGAACGACAGTTAGGAATTTATTGTATTTAATGTCAAAATTTTTCAAAAAAATATTTAGAACAAAGTAGACGACAAGTTTGTATAAAATTCGACGATCGCATGGCTTTGTAAAACTTGCAAGAATTGATAAGTACATATGTAGTCGCTCACATTATTGTAAACAACCATAAAATCGACAGATCTAAATTAAAATGTTTAAAATCGGTATCCAATCGGTATTGAACATATGAAAGCATCTACATTCAAAAACTTGGCAATGGATTTAGATAAACGCGTGTTCCAAATTTCGATTAAATTTCAAAATCAAGATTGAATTATTTGAATTTGAGATAAAAATTATTAAGTTTATAATTTATTTTGAGATTTTAACTGTCCAAATCACTGGTTAAAATAGTTCAATATCATTGCCCGAGTACTTAACACGTGATCGAAGTTGATTTGTTGTCGTAGCAATTTGATAAATATTTGGAAAATATAAATTGCACAACACATTATTACTAATAAGTTATTCATTCAGAATAATGATGAGTATATTGTAGACGAAATACGTATTTTACGAGATCGGGGCAAAAAAAAATATTTATCCGAAACATCCAAGTTCTTTTTAATAATATTCAGATTAGCTAGGTGTTGCTATTGTAGGTATTATCGACAACTTTTCAAAAATTCCGACAAATCAGAGAATAATTTGTAGGTGTGTATATTGGTAATAACAATTGATGTTGTTAAATAATGAAAGTTGTAGGCTGTAAATTTTATCACAAATTATCATTTGAGATTTTTTTTTATTCAACCTTTAACAAACTAAAATTTAGACATTTTAGAATTAGTTAATTAATGATTTTCTTAGTTATTGTAATTTTTGCTTAGATAATTTACTGATAATATGATTTACGTAAAAATATTTTAAAATAGACTGATTTCTTTCAGTTTTAAAAAATTTTTATACTTTACAAAAATATTTTAATTTAAATAAATACAGTGATAAGTACAATAAGGATGAAAAAATATAGCACAAATTAAGAGATTAATTTTTTCCTAAAAATATATTTTCTACTGTTGGGTTTTTCCTGAGATTTTTTAAAGATGTAGCACATAAGCCGTGGATCGATGAACTTAATTTTTTGACTGGAAAACCGATATCTTAAAAGTAGTACTTCTTTCTGGATAACGTAAATAATCATAATGTTATGTACTACATATAAAATATTAAAAATTTCACTAATGTTAATAACTAAAAATATTAAAAATCAATATTAACCTCACTTGTATTAATAATTGTTATCTACACTTGTATTCTTAAAATGATTCGATTGCATGAACTTTCAATGATAATTACAGTTTTCATTTTTGTGATATTCATTAAAATACTATCAAATAATTTACCTATTATTTTAAAGTATTAAATGTTAACTATTCTATTATACTTTACATAACGGGAAATGAATTAAAAGTTAGAGGATTAACTGATCGCCTGATGTTAATGTACTGTATACTCATAAATGATTCGTAAGTCTACTGAACCTTGAAATTAACAATTAGTTACGTATTAAAAACAAAACACTCTGAACTATATAAACCAATGGAAATTGCACATATCTATAAATGAATATAGATCGGATAAACCTTATGCGGTTGATCGGTTGATGCCTAATGCTTTTTGGTTAGTACATATCTAGAACATTACAAAAGCAACTATATCCATAGTTGTTCAAATTCATTTCATTTACTTTAAAATACCAAAATTTAATACCAATTTTTAATATATTTCAGTATATGACATATTTATACTCAATTTATTGAGTCAAAATAAATTCATTTATTATTATTATTATATTTATTATTTAGTTTAGTGGCTGTTTATCTTCCTTCCGAAATTGTAGTTATTAACAAATCATTATTTAAGTTATTGTAGAATTACCTAACTAATCCATTTTTTACCTACTAGTAATTCTGTAGACCTCCTTCAGAAGTCTATAAAAAGTATATAAATAATACCATGATCTTATTGTTACACAAATTAAATATTCTGTCAAAAAATTAAGTATTGGATGTATTAAATAAAAAGAAAAATATAATATAATATAAATACATAGTACAGTAGCGTAGTGGTGAGAAACCTTGATTTCGAAAAATAATATCCCGTGTTCCAAACTGGATATTAATGTATTATTATTATTTTTTTTAAGTTTCTGAGGATGGCAATGAAAATTTTCCGAAAAATATACAGTGAGCGTGATCAATGCGTTTACTAAATTTCATCAAAATCGAACAAGGTGGTCGAAATGTACAGCTGAACAAACATAGATAGATAGACGAAATGTAAAAGCGCTGCAATTTTGAAGCATATTCAACAATTGTATTTCTAGGACTTAATTATTTATGAATTTCCATAAGAACTCATAGTTCGTTTTATGTTATTATCAGAAACTAGTCTCGATACCATTACAAAACTCCAAAATTAAAATTTATTCAAAAACAAAATTATAAGCTCTCAAAGATTATTTTCTTTTTTGAAAAACAAAATTTTAATGCTATCTTTATGTAGATGTAAACAGGTGTTCTCATACCTCCCTTATATGTCCCTCTTGGTTTAGTGTGGATTTTTTAGTGTTTTTATCTTGCTTATTTTTTATTAAAATATAATTGAAGTATTAGAATTATACTCAGAATTTTGTCGAAAACCTAATTTCTACAATGTGTTATTGACAAAATAATCAAGAGCATACCTAAACCCAAATTTCTTAGAGTGATTTAATGGTACTGTTAAATGTGCTTTCTGTTTTAATAAGAGCATAGAGATAGTGTCTAATATATACTTATTTGTTTTTCTGTAGTCCGGATTATCTTTTATAAGGTCGTACTGATCAGAAATAACTATTTCATTAAAAATTGTTTGAAAATCCCTCCTATCACAAATTACCCATTATAGAATTATAGAAATGAATAACCCTAGCTTATTATGGCTTAGTTGACAATGTCGCTGCCTGTAATGTACGCAGTGTGCCTAGATGCGGATTGGATTCTCACTGTCGCCATCAATCACTGTATTGCATCAATCTACCTTCGACAACATCAGTATGAAATGTGCACCTAGCTTGTCGAAATAAAAGAAGTAAAAAAGATCTGGAATAATCAGCGGGTCAAAACGTAGCTGTAAAAAAACCTAGAAACGCTTAATTGTCAGACATATGCATCGTCACTCTAGCAAATGCCACTCTAGCAAATACTACTTCATACTTGCAATTAAAATAATAACAAGAGTGATCAATTGCTTTTAGTTAAGCCAAGCTAAGTTTCTAAATTAAAATTTCTAAATTAATGGGATGATTATGAAGGATTAAAAATATTATTATATATTATCTGAAAACTTAAAAGTTGATTATGCAACACGTATAATGATGGTAACAAATACATTAAAAAAATAATATACAAAATAATCCTTCATATAAAGAATTATTTTATTATTATTTACATATTAGCTCTTAAAAAATAAACTGTGTAAATATTTGTTATGTACTTGCGAAAGAAACAAATTTACTAAGTAATTCGTGTTTTAGTGAGAATTTTGACTGGTCTGGGGACTCAAT
Source organism: Chrysopa pallens (assembly GCA_020423425.1). Lineage (NCBI taxonomy): Eukaryota > Metazoa > Arthropoda > Insecta > Neuroptera > Chrysopidae > Chrysopa > Chrysopa pallens. The sequence goes on from CM035591.1 coordinate 72,276,519, forward strand.
AATGAATATTTATATACTATTATTTATTTTCTGTTACAGTATGTGTATTAAATAATTGGATTCAAATTGCTATTAAACACAATGCGAATCATATGGTTCTTAATATAATTTTAATATTATTCATATATAAAATAAAAATTTAAAATAAATTTGAATAAAAATATCGTTTGCGAAAAATATGACAGTATCCATATTATTTTATTTCGAATATTACGATAATTATTAACAAACAACACAATATATTTAAAATATTGCTTTCATATTTTAAAATGGTATTCAGTTAACTCATAACGTATAATTGCAATTAAACGAAAATGGGGTATATACTATTAAAATTTCGATCATACTATAAGTGCTTTGAAGGTATGTTTATTTGATTTTTAATCGCCTCCAGTTTACAAAAATTTTTTTAGAATAAAGTTATCTCAGAGAGCTTACAGTAGTAAGTGATATGACAGAAAAAGTAATGTTACGTAGTTCACATAAGTCAATAATTATATTGAATTTTACATAATTCTAATAAATTTTATTCTTAATTTCACGTGTTATTTTAAAATAAAAATACTGTGTTTTTCTCTGTAAAAACACAAGAATTATTTTCACTATGTACAAATTTCTAAAACACAAAATTATATCATATCTGTAAAAACAACATAAAAAGTTTCTATTTCAGGTATGATGAATTATTTTAAATTAAAATATATAATTTTTTTATTAATTTAATCTACACGATAAATTATAGTTATTCTTGTCTCTTGACAAAATGTTTTGTATTTCTCTAGTAAAGCCTGAGATAAACATGAAGAAAATGAAGATATGAGTATATGGGTATCTTGATTTTCTTTACGTTATTATAAAAGTGCAATATAATTATAAAAATTTAAGTTTTTCTTTTTTTGTTATTTTAAATAATTATTAATATTTATAATTCATTATTTTATATTCAATTTTTTTATAAATGACTATTTTTCCTAAAATATTAAACGATATTTATTAAATTTGGGGTGAAAAAATACACTAATATAATAAATAAAAATCTACAAATTAAATCACGTTTTGAGTTGAGAAACTTACGTAACAGTGGCATCCTCCACTTTTTGTAAAAAATATTTTTGACAATATTACTCTCAAGTTATTTTTTTTACAAGGCAAATCTATCTTCGATATTCATGATTTTTTAGTAAGTATAAATGGGGCTTTTGCATCGAGTTTTCACATTAATTAATTTAGTCTTTTTGTACCAATAAAGTTAATTGATGAATTTGTGTCTTTTTAAACGGGACCAATTATATGAATTCTAAATTTTCTTGTCTCTAAGTTTCAAGATCCGGTCATATGTGTGTACATATGTACATATGTGTTTTTGTATGTATGTATTACATAAGCCCGTTTTTTCGTTCAGGATATTGTGTTAAGAGAACAAAACTGGATATTAGTGTGGTTTAATTTAACGCGTAATTGTGTAATTAAAATATGGTAGATAACGCGTAATATGGTTTTAGTAAAATTAATACATTCATTTAAATAAAATAATTTAAAACTTTTCGTCTTGAATATCTTCTTGTTATCTAGAAAAGATATTGACTTGGAATCAATTTCATTCCAATTTGTTAGCATTAAATTTTTAAATAGTGATACTAATTGATAGTGATATTTTTATTTTTAAAACAAAGTTCAGATTGAATATTTTATGACTCATCAAAATGGCGACAGGCGTGTATTGAAAATCAGAAAATATATTTCCAATCATTTGGCTATATAGGCGAACATGTCATTTAGCTGTTAAAGTGAATACATCGTGAGGAAGTTTTGCGCCCATTATTGGTAGTGTATTTCCCCTTTGGTTGTTAGTCAGCCGTATTGATCGCGGAGGACTCACCAAGACCAGTTGGTTAAAAACGCAAATTGTTGATTTTAATGATATAACGAGTTAAATAAAGACGCCAGAATTTCATAAAAATCAGTAAAACACGTAAGACAATCTTTCAAAAAAGAAAAAAGAAATGAAAATTGAACAGATGGTACTGAAAATAAAAATTAAATATCGTAAAAGTTGGAACACACACACATCATGAAAAGGTGTAAGAAAATAAAAACAAACAATGAATATAAGTCGCAGTAGTACATACCTACATTCAATATAAAAAGGTGAAGCGTATAAATATGTTATCGGCATACAACAAAGAGACCATTAACTTTAATAAAATAAATATACTTTCCAAGGTACACACACAGGTATTACATGAAACAGTTACTTCAGATGTGCTTGCTTGCTTACCTAACAATTCTATATGTAATACTTACCTACCTATCCAATGTATTGTTCTTTTCTATTTATTCCCGGTGTTTTGTTATGTTCCTGTTGTTGTTGTTGTTGTTGTTGTTACTGTTTTTGTTCTTTTTGTTGTTCTGTCGCATCCAATTGTTAAATTTTATACACCGATATTTTATTTTTCCTTTATTATTTTAGCGTGCTGTTTGAAAAACAAGTATATATTATGATGTTTATTGTACAGTTAACGATACATAAGACGGTATTTAGACAATATATTCAAACGAATTTATGGCATAATATGTCTATAATAAAAAGTAATAAAATTTTGTTTGGCAAATAATTATTTAAATTACATTATTGTAAAGAAATGAATAATAAAAAATTTTTTTGATACCAATAACTTTCTAGTTGACATTAAGAATACAATTGGGCCCACTACGAATGGTTATTGCTCACCTGAAAATTATTTATAGAAGTTTTTTAATTTAAAATTATTTTCTACAATTTAACTCATTTTTTGAATTCTGCCCTTCTTTTCGAAAATTTTTATTTTTCACTTTCGACTGTTGATATTGCCACGAAAAATTTGTGGTGATATTGAATGACTAAATATTTATTTATGCCTCCATCCCCTTAAGTCTATCAAATTTTTATGGAGCCTATTTTAAGATATACTACTAAACCCAAATCAAAAAATTTGCCATATCAAAAATTGTATTCGTCAAAGAAAAGTTTTGAATACTTTTGATGGAAATTTATTTTAATTAATAATTAATTATATAGAGTCTCTAACTTGATAAGGTAAAAAATCGTTTTAAAAAAGTATCGGACTATTCATGTTTGAGTATCGAGAAATGTACAACCCAAACAAACTTTGAATACAATTTTGATTATCAGGAGCTTCTTTAACAAAAAATATCTATTGCCGTACCTATATTATTAATTTGCACAAAATCGTACCATGACAAAACGTTATATAAATATTTTTTTCAATTTTCTTTTTTTATAAAACAGCACTTCAATTCTCAAGTGTATATCTAATACTACAAAAAGGATTTTTTCTATTATAAAAAAATAAACATATATTCAAAATTTAATATATATATATATACATATATATATATATATATATATATATATATATATATATATATATATATATATATATATATATATATATATATATATATATATATATATATACATAAACGGCATTATTATTATTTTACTTCACAAATATTTCCATTACAATAAAAGACTTTTTAGTCTCTACACAAACATAAGATCCTACAATAACAAAATATCATAAACAAATGGAAATAGCGCCGATTCAACAAATTTTTTTAACAAAAACTAGATTAAAAATACTTTTTATGAAAAAAATTACATCGATTATAAAAATATAATTTAATAAAATATTTGTGGGAATAAATTTAGATGCTGTTTTTATTTTGAAACTACTAATGTTATATCTACAACAGCACACAGCATTCTTAGGCGGTCACCCATCCAAGTATTGAGTGTTAACTGTGTCTAATGTTGGTTAACTTTCTTGAAATCAGAAAATACGTTACGTCAGTATCCCCCATGTTTGTTTTGTATTGCTAGATATTTCGAAATATATTATGCGAAAACATAACAGCTATGTGATACCAAGTAATTTTATGATACGGAGAACAAAAGCAAATAGAAGTAATCAAGAGTCTTCAACAGGAATACCGTACAAATTATACATATTTCGAAGTTAATATGCATAATATACGATAATTTTCATTAACAGGTGGAATTTAAATGCCCATGTAAATTTTATTGCAAACTAGCTAAACCCATGACTTCATCCGCGTAGAACTACAATTCCATTAATATTATTTTTTGAAATATTTCGTACCAAGTTTGAACCTCGTTACTTTAAGCCACTTGAAATGGAAGTAGTTTGGTAAGTAACGAAATTACCAATAGTTCCAAATTTTCCTAACTTCCGATTTTATTTTTAAATTTTCTCTCATACAAATTATAGCTTGGCAATAACGAAGATAAAAAAGAAGTGAGCACGAGGCATAAACGAGGCAATTTATTTTTACTTATATAAATAGATTACATTTCTAATTTTTGCTTTTTGAAGTACGTTAATAAATACTTCTCATTCGTTCCGAAAAAGTTTAATGTGTGTAATACATAATGAATATTTTATGTTTGTAATTCACTCTGAGTTGTTTGTGAGATTGTTATTCTAGTTTTGTCAATTCAGAGTTAACTAAGAATATTTTAATGAGAATGATTATTATCAAAGTTTTGATAAACTTAATTTTCAAAATTAGCTCTAACAATATAAATTATAGATACGTATAAATGGTGTCTTTACTCACCAAAGTTAGAATTTCAAACATAGTTCAAGAATATTGTTTGTATCATTCTTCAGTAGAAAACAAAACTTGATTTCAATATAATGATCTTTCGTATTTTGCTGATGTTTACAAATTTTCATTTCAATAGTCAACAATAGTACATTACTAACAACTACAATACAATATGGTTAACAGAATCTAAATAAAATATTTACCATTTCATTATAGACTGAGAGCTTGCGGATGATTTGAGTAGCGGTGTTTCTGTAAGGCTGTACGTTACGTTAATTTAAATTTCTTGATATTTTTTAATTTCGAGAGTCTACTGTAGTTCATTAAATGATGATCCATAACCCGTAATATATCGAGAGCCGGCAGTATGGCAGTATGCAAAACATATGGACCTTAATAATAAAGATGAGACCCGACAGTGCTAACCATAAGTAACAATCATGCGAGAAAAATTCATAAATTTCAGAGGTGTCGACGTTTTGATATATAATAATACTACGTTCAGACCGAAAATTGTCCATGTATCTAATTCAGAGATTTTTCATACAGGCGACTCTTGGGCCATAAAACCTTAAGAAAGTTGTCAATGGTCATTCGTAAATTGTATAAAAACTAATTTTTCTTTGAATGTTATATTCAAATAATTATATTTTAATTCATTCGAAATTTTCTAAATAAAAATGTATTTGGGTACACTTCTTGATAAATAACATTAATGTACTTATGTAATAATTAATAATTAAGATAAAAGGATCCAATAATTACAATTAGGACATAATTCAATAGATCAATTATACCCCTTCACATGTATTTCCTACCCCATTACCTCATTTTAATTGCATAATCAAGAGAATCTCATGAGTGAATGGCATAGATTATTATTACTATCTATCTAAATCATTCATCTAACATAAACAAAAGCTTAGTACATTCTAAGATCAATATACAAGCTATTTGAGTACAAATTGTTTTAATTCGATTATGTTTTATTAATAAAGGTATTATTAGCGGTATAGTGTTTGATTATGAGCAAGAACGTCAGTACTCTTTACTAATCATACATTTCCAACAGTTTTTCCGCTCTACCGTCTAGAGGTAGATTTCATGATTGATTAAAGTGACAGTAATCAATTTTCATGATGAATATTGATAAAAAGAAACACTGTTTAACTGAAATAAAAAGAAAATTATTATTTTTTTTTTAAATATTTTGAACGCTTATAAATTAATGCTTGATAACTGTTTTTCAATTTTGTTATCAATTGTTTTACCTATTTTATTAGCATCCCATCGATAGTCTGTTTTCAAAATATGATTGAAGCTTTATTTCACAAACATGGATCTGAAATTAAGCATGTCATAAAAAAATAAGCATGTCATCATTTTCAAGAAAGAGATGGTAAATAATCTTTAATTAAATTTTAGTTTAATTTTCAAGTGTAGTTATAGCAGTGAGTCTTGTTTTTTTCATTTTAAGTCACTTTTTAACTTTTTCAAGTACTAAAGTTATATAGTGACTTCTGTGAGTATATATTCAATCTATACAACAATAGTATGTTACACAGCAATCCTAGATATTCACCCCTCCATGTTCTGACTGTGTCTTTTGTTGCAAGTTTGGTGATCGGTAATTACCGATTTACGTTACGTCAGTGAGTGAGTCTTGTTTGATATTTTGACATGAAATATACCCAATTTAGAATCAGTCTGATACCCTATGTTGTTATAAAAATGATTACCTATAGATGATCTCCAGAAAAATTATGTTAATTTAAAAAGTAAATATTATTTTGAATGTTTTATTTTAACACAATTTCAATAATATTTTCAACAAGTATATCAGGATAGTAATTTTTCAATATAACCTAAGTTATATAATTTGTATTTTATTAGCAATAGTTTCTTACCCAATAATTTTTAATAAATAAAATAAAACCTAACAATTCACGGTTAAAATTATACTTCAAATAGTTAGTGAGGAATCAGTTTATTTTTGTAACACATTCATCCTTAAAATTCGATTTACATATGTTACATTAATTATCGTTATTATGTTTACTGGGAATTAAATTTAATACCATAATGTAATACACAAACATATTTCATAAAAAAAATATCAAAATACCGAGAAATTTTTCGACTGTTGGATGTCATTTTAAAAATGTTTTCTAATAATTTTTGTTTGCATTTTTCATCATAAAAACAAATCACATATTTATTAAAATATGGTAATATTTTAAATTATTACAAAATAATATAATTAAATTTTACAATTCTTTCATTTTATTTCTTCAACCATAAAATGACAAATCGAAGTCTTCGAGTCAAATTTATAATGTTCAGTTTGGAAATCCACGTTTTGAAATCTTTTCAGGGATCAAAAAAATGATTAATAGAAATTGGTCTGTCTATCTATGGTCCAAGATAAGCTTCCGAACTAAAAGGCTATTATCACCAAATTTAATGTATAAGATGAGAATTTCGTCAAAATCGACCAACTTAGTATCCCACTCTATACTAACATTTTCGGGTTTTTTACTGTTTTCTCGAAAATGATAACAACGATTTTCTTTAAACTAAGTATATTAACGAAACATTTTAGACTATTTAGACTATAGATATTTTTATTTGAAACATTTTACTTGAAAAATTCAAATAACGGGGAAATTCAACTACTCTTATTTAGCTACATATAATGTAATGCTTCAATAACTTGTATGGTTTTTCATGTTTAAAAACAAAACTTATCTTGTTGTTTGTCAAAAAAAAAAAATCCAGTAAAAGTATAATGCTGTTAAAGAAAATTGTGCAAGTATCTGAAGAATGTGATCAAATTTAATTTGCAAGATTTGCTAACAGACATGCAAATAGACACAGAGACAGGTCAAAGTAAATTAAAATATTATAAAAAAGAACTCATCATAGACCAGTTATCTTAGGGTTTCACCTGGGAATCTAACAGAATAAGCCGAATTTTTGTTAAATCTTTATTTTGGGATTATATAAGTTTTCCTAAAAGTCACAATTGGTCACGTTTAAGTAAGCTTAAATTTATGGGCCTAAATCAGTTTTTTGGAATATCTGGTATTCAATACTTCTAAAAGTATTTATATTAATTTAAAGTTGTAGAAGACAATTCTCTACAAAATTTTTTATACGTTGAACCGTTTTCGATATAGAGAGCGCAGAGGATGGAGCACCAAGCCACAGTTAATGTCAATGTCACTGAATTGTTAATGTTAACGGAGAAATGGACGATACGAGTGAATCTTAAAATTGCTGGCTGACCGGAAGATAAAGATGCCGAAGACTAAGATTAATAATAACAATATTGGCATGAATAAAAACATCATTAAAAGAAAATTTGTTCGTTTTGCTTTTCTACCGTAAATCAAATTATTCTTAATTAGAATAAGATTCAAATATAAGATATATATGGTTTACAATAAGCTTAAAATGTATTCATATTGATTGACTGTATTATTTCATTATTCTGATGCAAAAGTAATTAATATTAAATGGTCTACTAGACTTATTATAATAAATATTACAAGTAAAGAAAAATCGTATAATAGCTTGATATTAAAAAACGGTTCTACGTATACAAAAAAAAAAAAAAAAATTAAGGCAGTATTTGTAGAAAATTTAATCCTCTATACGACTAAAGACAGAGAAAATAAGATATTCCTAAGAAACAGAATTTTGAAACCTTTAACCATGAATATCCAAGGATCTTCAAACGTGACAAGTTGTGACTTTAAGGACAACTTTTATTATAACAAAATAAATGTTTCTACAAAAATTTAGCTTATTCCGTTATATTTCCAAGGTTATCCCTAAGATGATTGGACTAGCACAAACGTAAGTGAAATAAAGGCTTCTAAAAAATTTAATATATTTCTTTCGAGTATATTTTATATTTAAATGTGCTCAAAGCTCTAGAAATTTACATTAGAAAAGTTTTTTCGTTTGATTTTCACATAATTATGTTTATTGAATAGTCATAACACAGTTGGAATAATTTAGTGATTTCAGTTAGTTTTACATATGAGGTAAAGTACATTTGTAATGTATTAAATGATATTCATATGCTAATTAACTATATTACCTATCTTGAGTTATAGTTTTGAATATGAACTATTTGAATATTATAGCAATATTATTTATGAGCCTGCTTTACTTTGATAATTATAATAATTATTTAGTTTAATTAATATTTGTGTTAGTATGTATCTAATAATAAATAATTTGCTTTAATTATTTAAAAAAATAATAATTAATTAGTATTGTTAAAACTAGATTAATATGAATTTAACAATAACGGCTTATTCGATAGGTTGTTTTAAGTTTTAATCTTTGAAGATTACAGAAAACATAATTTTATACAATTTGAATAAAAATGCGCAATTTTGCGCCAAATGCGCGAACATGTTCACGTTTTAAATCTAAAATACGTCATCAAATACAAAAAAAAAAATGAAGACTAGTGGATAGGCAAGCGGACATGTGGAAATGAACAAGACTTTGTTGCTTCAATAATTTCTAGCGTTACATAGTTTAGACTAAAATTAATTTTCTCTGACATATCTGTATGTCTATGTTATGTCGAGTATAAAAACTTTTTAAGATCAAAATACATTTTGAAAACGTCTTGTGTTGAATTGTATAGATTTCCCACAATTTCATCTCAAAGTCAGTTTATTAAGACTTAAAATAGTAAATAACTGGCTCAGTGGCCAATTCAGTAAGGGCACTAATACCTTTATCTATTTGACTTTCTAGAGTAGAGGGTGCCGGTTCGAATCCAGGTAGCAGAAGTTTGATCAAATTATAATTTAAAAAGTGGCGGTGGGTTGATCAGTCAGTCCATAGTCGCTTGGATTAGAACGAAGTAATCGGTTTCACCAACAACATTATAACAATATAATTGTCACTTTGAGATAGAATGCATTTTTGCGTTCACATGATGGAGTGTTCTAAAAGAGAGTACAGAGAACGAAAAGATCTATGTACAAGGGAAACGGTTGCGGTTTCTCTCTTAATATACTCTATTAAATACATTTTATATGTATGATTATAATTTCACAATGTTAATAATTACAATGAGTTTAAATATTTAATCCCAAGCATATGCAATAAATGTATATTGATTAACTAATATATCATACAACTAATTATCTTCATTAATTTACCTTTTCTTAAAGTAAAAATTTTCTGAAATATGAAAATCCTAAAATAAAAATTAATTATTGATTATTCCTTATTGACAATTATTACATGTTTGTTTATTGCTTTATTTTAAAAATACTATCGTTTAAAATTTTTAAACATATTGTTTCTATATAGCCCAAAAGAAATCAAATACAAATATCTTTTATTTTGTCGTGTACAATTTTCGTGCTTGGATAAAAATATGCTAACAAATTCGCAGTAAGATTCAAAGATACTAAAAAAGTTTTCCCTATTTACCTACTAGCTATTCGCGATACTTCTAGAATGTGAGCATGGTGGCCCCAACTGTTATATTAAAGAATACGTGAAAAACAAACATAATTTTCTCATTTTTAACTTAAACAACAAATAAAAAAGGTAACTTTCTCATTAATAGTAAGTAGTTCCAACCTCTGTACGTTTGTATTTATACCTCTTAACTGGTAAAAGGTGGTAATTTTATTTGATGCACTAAAACAGATAATACGAACGGATAAAATCTTACTCAATGTGAAGAAATGTGTTTGTTACAATACATGATTTTCTAATACCTAACTATTTTTAGTAGAACATAACCTATAAAAGTTTTTTCAGTTTTCTTTTTTGTTTATTTTTTGTTAAGACAAACTTAAAAACTAATATTAGTAAATCTTAGAAGAAGTATGATCGTGTAAGAAGTATGTACATTCTTTTTATTTTCACAAACGATATGAAAAATAATGGGTGTTTTTTTTTTCTATGAAAAGTATTTTCATCAAACGATGGTTGTTTTCATTAGGAAATTTATCAAGTTTATGTTGTGAAATGTGTATTGTTACTTCTACTATTTGAAAACAGTTTGTAGATAATTTAATTTTAAAAGCCACATTTCCAGCTAAAATAGAAAATACTCTTTTAATTATGAAGTTTTCAATATTTAAAGCCCCTAGTTATTGTCTTAAAATTTTTAAATGAACAAACAAAACAAAATTTGAATATCTTGAAAATTTATCGATTTATTTTATTTGGGTATAAATTTGGTTTCGTACTTTTCTGATTAATTATTATGATTATATTAATGACATCATTGCATATTTTAAGTATGTAAAAAGATGATACTTTTCATTTTCATCGAAATATATAAATTTCAGTTTTAATATATATATATATATATATATATATATATATATATATATATATATATATATATATATATATATATATATATATATATATATATATATATATATATATATATATATATATATATGTATATATATATATATATATATATATATATATATATATATTTTTTATGCAAATTTGCTGAAACACAGGAAGGGAACCAAATGTATGATGTAACGATTACAATAAGTGACAATTTACTTCTGGTTGGTTATTTGTTACTGACCACTGAAGTTATTTACAAAAAATTTAACGAATTTTGAATACTTAGAAAATCGGAATGAAAACACAATTTTCATTTATTTTCATTTAAAATGTATATTTTAGTATAATTTTATATTTAGAATATTAAAATATATGATATTTGAAATCTCACCATATTCTGCTTTTCAAAATATTTTAATTATGCAATTATTAATGTACAACAAATGTAATTACTTTTCGATTCGATATAATTTTTGTAATAGTATTAATATTTGATGCTTTTAATTTAGATTTTCATGGTAAATACCATTAATTATTTCAATAAAATTTTATTTGCAAATCGTATATTTTATTAAAATTGGTAATTTCACGTAGTTAATTTTCTGCTTGAAAATATCATGATTTTAAAATATTTGATACCATGATTACTCGAAAGGATTTAAATATTGCAACGTATCAAAAATGAGCAAATAATTTTACTCTTCAATTGTTAATTCAGATATCTGAGTTTATTCAGATCCTGGCTACTATACGCAGTTTACCTGATCCAACTGTACACAGCTTATATATATTGAGGGTCCCGCCCAGAAATCAAAAACATTTGATTTGTCCGATTGGCTAGCTAATTACATGAAATAATAAGTGGTTACTATTGGCTGATGAAAAAAGGCTTAACACTTGAACTTTTACCTCCTTTACAACTAGTACAGTGGACGATTCGAGTATTGTTAATTTTAATGAACATAACCCAGGAAGTTTATATAATTTGGTCTCATAAAAAGAGTACTAAGGTGATACTATGTAGGGGCAAGTCGTGTGTATTTAGTTATTTTGCAAAAATAAAATTTTAAAACGCATTTTCGGCTAAACTACAATCACAATAAATTTTTTGATTATTTCAAATTATTCGATCATTTTTCGATCGTACGATATTTTCTAAAACCTTTTATTTTTTCGTAGGTACATAGCCTACGTGTATCTTTTCAATGAAATAACTTTTCTTAAGGATAAAACTGAATATAACGAAATCTATATACCAAAACATTTATAAAGTTTAAGACTTTGAAATCATAATAAATGTTATAACTCGTATTAGTAAAATAGATGTTTATAATTTTTATTCGTATTTATGAGTTAGTGTCACAATCAGGCAATGTGGATAAAAAGTTTCAAATTTGTTAGAAATTAAATTTTATAATTAATTACATTTAAATTTTTCTACATGGCACAAATAAATATTATCCATATCCATAACGCATCCATAGTTATATCCATAGACATATAATTTTAATAGACAAATTACCTTTTCTGTCGTTTATTTTTTAAATGTGTTTATTTCAATTAGATTGGCAGTAGTAAACTCATAAAATATTGTTGCAAGGTACAATCTTACTACAATTTAAGGATTCGTCCTAAGGTCACGACTTTCCTCTACTAATAAGTATATATATAATATAATTTATATGGTAAAACAACGTTTGCCGGGTCAGCTAGTATATTTATGTATATTTATTATTAAATGTATTACTTATTAAATAGTTTAAACAGTTGTACTTATGAACAAACTATTAACATTTAACAATATTTCACTTGTACTGATTTTATATAGAAATATGTTTACATTTGTTTAATTAATAAATTAAATAAATACCTTTGCAGTCCCTTGTATAAAATTAAACTGTTAGATGAAATTAATAGCAAATATTTTAAATTAATATTATTTCATTTAAATTTATAACTGCTTTGCGTGTGCTTTTTTATCTGATCTAAGATTATTAAATTTATATTTTTTATTATTAGTGTGTCTTTAACATGAATGTTTGTTTATATATTGAAAATAAGAATAAGTGCTGAAACGTCATAAGGGTTGATAAAGGTTTCTGAGAAAAATAATTTGACAATATCGTGCACAATTAGGAAAAGAGCCTATTTTGAAATGATTACAAACGCTTATACCAATAAAATTAAATATTTGTAAATATACAAACAGTGGAGATATCACCTGATAGATTAAATTGTTTAATTACCCATCGACTTTTAAGGTTTGAAATATATACTAAATTAGTCAGTCTATTAGGCTATTAAGATTTTGTTATACTTATAATAATGTTATAGTACCTTGATGACCGATATTTATATTATTAATGTTATAGTACCTGGATTACCGCTTTGCTCGGTATTTTTTTTTTTTTTTATAAATTGTGTTTTTTGGAAATTATATTACGTCGAGGCGGAAGACGAGTCCAGCACGCTAACACTTAGCCACTCCAATAACTTTAAATATTAAACAAATATATCATTACATTATAAAAAATTATACAATTATAATAACAAAATCTTATTTGAAAAATATTATTCACTTTATTGTGTTGTTTTGTTGGGTTGGGTTGGGTTTAAAATGTAAAAAAAATTAATTTTACTCTTCGGTCAAGCCGGGATTTAAACGCGGGATCTCTGTATAAGAGCCTCGCACGCTAACACTTAGCCACTCCAATGACTATATGACTATAAATATTAAACAAATATATCATTACATTATAAAAAATTATTGATAAAACACGAATAAAATGACATTTTCTAAAAATGATTCCTAGCTAGATCGATTTATCGCCCCCCGAAACCTCCTATATAGTAAATTTCATGAAAATCGTTGGAGCCGATTCCGAGATTCCAATTATATAGGTATATATACAAGATATAAGATAATATAATAGTTTAAAGATATAAGATAATATAATAATTTAAATTATCTGTATTTGACTTGGAATTTTAGAAAATCTCAACAATTCATGAAAAAGGTCGTTTATAATAATACAAAAATTTATTTGAATGTCCAATTCTATAAAAGATGAGGCATTGATCTCTGAAACTCAATTGAATTTTGCAAACTTACACAAACTTAAGCTGACTTAATAGATCTAGAAAACGCAGTCAACATGCTTTCCTGATTTTCTTTTTCAGGTCTTGTGATGACGCAAATTTGGCCAGAGAAAATGTGTAGTGCTTTCAATATTTTTAACCGTAACAAGCTATAGATTTGATTTAATAATCCCATATATATTTCACAAATGTCAAAAAATGTTTGTGTAAGGCAAGTATGCATGAAAAAGGTGCTCTAAATACGTCGCAATAAATAAGGAGTTGGAATATTCACATGCTTACAGATTGGCTAATCCCCACAACAGTTCTAATAGATTCAGAGAAAAACAGTTCTAATAAATTCGATGTTGCTTAGCAGCGTTAGGAAAATGTCAAAGAAAAAAGAAATTATAAAATCAAAAAGCAAATCTATTCCTCCTATTATGATAATTTTAGTTATTTATTTTTTCTGAAATTATCATGTGATAACGTTATTGAAGTTTTCAGTGGCTTGTTATGGTTGTCGAATACTTTAATGGAATTTATTGATAAATAAATATAAATATAAATGTACTGTACAGCAGTAATGTTACATAATATTATTTCTTTACTAATTGAAAATTGGTAATAATCCTAAGTAAATAAACCTTTAAAATCTAAATAATTCCTAATATAAACTTTATAAGCCATTTTAATTAAAAACATACAAATTGTTTTAATTTTATTTGTACGTACCAGAGATCAGAGCATATACCTAAAAGATAAACTCGTAGAAGAGACCACATACCATAACCACATTACAATCTATCAGATCAACTTTTAAAGACAGCTATGTCTATATGAGAGAGTATTCCAATCTGTTTGTTGGTCATCACTTATATTCAATTCATAATAAAATAAATAAAAGAGGGTTTTTTTTATTTATCATCATATACTTTTAGGATTTTCTATATGAAAATATATATGCTTCGCATCTCAGCTATTGATTTTTACACGCTATTTATTTTCTCTCTATTTTCTATTTTCTTAAGTTCTTTGTCAGTTGAAATTACTTCAAAACATTTTGTCCAGCACATTTTTGAATGATTTTAATTTAAAAAAAAAAAAAAAATAATAAAAATAAATGAATAAATAAATAATATCCTTATCAGATAATGCGATGTTATGTTGTTAATTTGGCGACAGTTTTGCTAATAATCAAAATAACAAAAATTTGCTTAGACTATACATTAACTAAATATGGGTTATTCTATAAATACCTTTTTCAAAATTTGCTGAGGAATTTCAATACTTTCTTACATTACAAATCATATAGGTAATATACCCTTGTATATGCAGTATATATTTCAGGGTTATCATAAGGAAACGTAAATTAGAATATGTTAAAAGCCACATAGCCACATAGACATATCAGGGAAAATTAATAAAAACTCCTAACGGAGAAATGCCATTATGATAAACCCATGTAGAAAGCGTATATATAATAAATAAACTATGCAGTTGCGTTTGACATAAAAATATTCCTAATTTTGTTTATTATAAATATGTTATTTGACACCTGTACCCCTAATTCTCTAATTAAAACAAACAAAAAATCGAAAATGAGATCGATTGAATCTGTCTATATGTTTAAAAAAAATATAGCATTATATCCATGAAAGGATATCAACATATTTACTTAGATTTTTCAATTTAGATCATTTTTATTCTCGAAAAAATAAATTCTCGATTTTAAAACGCAAATCGCATGTGGTTTTTTGTATTATGCTCAGTCAAATGCATTGGAAAAAAAGTATACCCATTATGATTTTGCATTTAAAATGCATGCAACAAGAGCATTTACAAATTTCTTAAATGAATAAATATTTATAATCCTCATTATATAAGGATTTTCGTGGTCGCGAAAAAATGTTTACCAGCCCAAAAAAAACTTAAACTGTATTCATTATGCATATAAATGTAAAATGCATCATGAAAAGAACATAATTTTTCTCAAATATTTAAAAATGAATACAAATTTATTTTATTTACATATAGAAGTTTTTGTTAAGACTGGTGACAAAAAAATAATTTTTTATCTATTAAAAGTACAGATACTCGTATATGAAAATGCATTCATCTTTGAAAATTTTTATATATAAGCATAAAATAAAATTTATACATTTTTTATTTTTTATATTCATTATTAAAAATAAAAAAAAAGACCTTAGACTTTCGCTTTCGAGTTGTACGAATCACCTGCTCTAGGCGATTTAATTTATTGTTTAACAATTAGTACATATATGTTTTTTTAAGAACAACTTAAAATACATAATACATGTATTAACAAAAATTTAACCACATGCTTTGGGGTTGTTTGTATACAATTTAATTACAAACAGGAAAAAATTATGTAAGTGTATAAAATTAAAAATCAACTGAGATTCTACTTTTGTAAACGGTATAATAAATACGAATAATTTATTTGTTTTCTCTCATTTTTGTGGATTTTTAATTTAAAAAAAATTCTTAACACTGTAACCAAAAAATAAACTTTTATATGCGAATTATTTTTCATGTTACAGGCATTAACAGAAACGACTAATGTAAATATTTATATGTTATTTACCATTGTTTTACGATTTTTGGAAAATGTAAATTTAAGTACAATAAATGCATTTCAAGTAATTTTTTGGTTTAATCATTAATTTTATCGTAATTGACGGTGTTAAAAACTTATTTTTAGAAATTTTTCAAATCAACATTTTTATCGTAAATAGCGACATCAAAAATTGTTATATACAAAGTTTTATACATTTTTAGAAGTTTTAGAAAAATTATGTACTTTTGTATGTAGTATTTATTTAAACGCATAATAAATACAATTAAAGTAATTTTTGGCACTTATAAACATTTTTATTGTTCATAGGTACTTCATACACTTATGTACTTTATAAAGACCATTAAATACTAAGTTACATAAACTTTGATTCATTTTTATACATTTTATAAAAATAATGCACTTTTGCATTCATTTTATGTAAAATCAAAAAATCAATGAATCACAATGGGTATAATACAATAAACCGCATGTCTCTATGATCTGTATTTTAAAATCGAGATATTATTTTCTAAATATCCTCGGCTAACTTTCAAAATGGTTAAAATAAAGTATCTTTTAAACAATACAATTTTATTTTATTTAAAAAACAATCAGATTGGTCTATTACAACTAATCCAATTGAAGCATTTGATCAAGATTACTGGTATATAAAATGTATGCAAAATACTATATTGTTTTATTTGATTACACGAGTGTGTGTGTGTGTGTGTGTGTGGGATATTTAGTGTTTTTATAGTTACAATAAAACATAACATCTACGATAAAATTTATTCTTCGTAAAATACAACGCTTTTAGTTGCTACAATATTTATGACTATTTATATGAGACAATGCCGTGCTTTTATATAAAAACTTTTTACACATTTATATTTTTAATATGACCTACATATAATGTAACTAGACTTCCTATGTTTGGCACTTAGTTCATGGAACAATTAGAACTCAAAATTTATATATTTTTTTACTGCCACATAAGTCTTAAAAAGATTAAACTTCATAAAATCTCGACAATACTTTTTTTTAGACAAAACTTATTAAAAATAAGAAGTTTTAAGTATTTATTGAACTAAAGACAGAGCACAAGAAGATTTAACTGATTTGAAGTAATTTTTTCTAAAAAAATATCATTATGAGCAATTATTTTTGAGTCTAACTAAGGAATAGATTTTTAGATATGGGCGACTCACATGGTTCACTCGACGAACTACCCGATGAAGTGGATAAAAAAAATAATTTATTTACTATCTAGATTATGCGATTTTTTGTTTTTTTTGCTTAAAATTAATTCGGTTTTAAGTTGCCCAGTTGTGTGTAACCTACGAATGAAAGAACTTTTACTTCGATATTATTATTTATTCTCGAGATAATCGAATCGAAAAAAATCGAACGCTTTTTATTCTATCTCGCTTTTGTTAAATAAACGTTTTATTTTTTGTTTCATATATTAAAATAAATTTATATTTATTTTTTTGGTATTTTTTTTCAATTGCTGTATTGCTCTCAAATATTTGCAGCTAACAACTGTATAAATATTTGAAAAGGTTTGGTTTTCTTCTGCTAGTATTAAATTTTGTTATTTTACATTTAATAATTGCAATTTTGCTAAAAGCACAATTATATGTAAACGTCTTTTACCGTAAAACTATTTTGTTTATTTGCTATACGTACAAAAAAAAACCTAATGAATTTATAAGATGTAGAATGATTTAAAATTGCAATGCTTGAATCTGTGTAAGCACGTATAAAAAAGTATATTAGTCCGAGAACAGTCACGCGATCTAAATTTATTTTCTTTGTTGTAGCAAATGAATTTTAACTATATAAAAAATATTTTTTCCTAATAGTTGAAGCAACAGGAAACATTTTTAAAAAGAAAATTTTGAATGTGGGATTATTTTATTGAATATTATTATACTTATTTGATTTTATTATGAAATCTGTTGGTATGACCGCCTACTTATAAGATAATGTGATAATGTGTTGGTGACAATATTGTGATATCATATAGTGAAGGTACACAGTATGCTTTGAACTTTATTAAAATTTTATCCATTTCCATTTAGTTGATTTGTTACTGTAGTAACATTTTTTTACATTTAAATGATAAAAAAATATTTGAGATACCGGAGTGTATTAATATTTTTTTTGGGAATATGAATGGAAGGTTGGAAGTATGTTCATCGCGTTTTAATCTGTGCACCTCATTATTTAGTCAGATTTATGGTAAAAGGATTCACATGCTCGTTTTGTTGGTTGTGGCATTTTTGGCTCAAGTTTCTGATATCCTCTGCTATATTTGATAAGTCTAAATCTTTTATATGGAATTATTTTTGACATACCAAGAAGCACCAGTAATCGTACAAAGGATTTTATACATTAAGGTAGGGTTTAATCATGGTTTCAACACGTATCTAATGGTCAAAAACGTGTCTTTATAAAATTCAGACTAAAATCTTCTGTTTGATGGCCTAGTTGGAAAAAATTAAAAATTGAAGAAAAATTGGTTACATTTTGATAAACGTTTTTACGTTAAGTTTTACATTTACTTTTTTTATTCTTCCATATCGGGTTTATGTCGAAAAACAAAACTTTAAAATTTTTCGATTTTAAGGTTAGGTTTTTATTTTTTATTTATTATTATACATGTTCGTATTGGAAATGTTTAGTTGACTGTTATATTTAAAAATAAATCTTATATAAAGAAGATGGTTTTAGGGTGGTTTTTGTCTAAATCGGAAACCGAAATGGTAAAAAACGATTAGATTATTGATAAAAAATCATTGAATCACATATATAATACTTAGGAGCATCGATCTTATAGTCCAGATGTGGATTGTCTGGATTCTTTCATTCAAACCAACATTCAGTGAATAATTGAATGCTATGTCTGATGAATGTTGTTACTACATAGCTTAAACGTCGAAACAGCTTCTGTACTATAAGTACTATTGCAGTATTTTGAGAAAAAAAAAACTGATAGTGAATGGAAATTGTTTCGAATATAAAACTTTTCATAAGGTCTTTTAATACTTTTGAATAGAAATAGGTATTTTACGAATAGAACAACCATAGTAAATGTATAATTTTTTTTTTTATGTACTTCTTGACTCTCACCCATTTTTATGATGATATGTGCAAGTAAAACCTTAAGATATTCAAAAAGTTATTTCTTTATTTAAAATAAATATTTTAACATTAATGGAGTTTGTTTGAAATATTATTAAAGTATGAATACTCACATAGTGAATATAAGTTAGTCGTGATTTATATTATTTGCATAAATACGAAAAGTATCATAATTTGATTTCTGGGTTGTAAGCAAATTCCAGAAAATGATAGATGTTTTTACACCTACTGCCCAAAGATATCATTTTGTCACGTAATTGGCGATAATAATTTTTTATTTATGTACTATAAAATTAAAGAAAGTTTTTTTTTTTTTATTTAAATTCTGTTATATAAAATTATTTAATAAAATAAAAAAATTTTTAATGTATGAAAACTTTACGATGAACTTTTAAATCTAAGTGGACCTATTCATTTAGCATATTTAAAATGTCACGCAACATTTAATTAATCAACTCATTCATAATCAAAAGTATGTGTGTGTATAAAGATATGTTTTACTGACGAAGATGTCTAGATTTTAAGTATTTATGCTTTTCTATGTTTACAAATATCCGTTTTTGGCAAAGCGCCCTATTCGCTTTAAGGAGGATATGTTATCCGTTATACTCTTACTATATTCGTGAAACGTTTTTATACTCGCACATATAGCGAGTATGTCAGAATATATTAGTTTTCGTCGAAAAATTATAACGTTAGCAAATATTTACTGTATAAACAAAATTTTGGTATATGTGTTCATAAAGTTACCTAATTAGTCCATTTCTGTTTGTCAAAATTATAGTGAGCTAAAATTTTGTAACCGTATTCTGGATTTAAAAAGCTATGGTCTGATTCATTCGCTTTACCTGACTGGGAGGGGTAAAGCAAAAAATTGAACAATATTTCTTGCATTTTTTTCCGAAATGAAGATGTTTTAATTTCTTGATTGCGATATATTCCAAAGATTTTATGTGCCTGCACAAAAATAAGCGATGTTGATTATTCCGGTGTTTATTATTCAATTTTTTTTAGCTTATATGCTTTTCCCAAGCTACTCTTACATTTGTAACAAAACCGTAAATAATATTTTAATCGCTGTGTTGAAAATTAAAGGAAACTAATTGAATGCTATTTAATCAAAGAGCAGATGGATGTACCTTTTTTAACAACTTAGTAGAGAAACAGAATTCAACCGTTGACCCCATATATTACGCGATTTAATTTTTTATTGTACCAAAGCTATATTTTATAAATAGTTAAATTTAGTGGGGATAATTTCGTTATGTTTTCGAAAAAACAATAATAACTTGATTAAACTTTAAAAATTTTACATTTTTGTTCGTTATATCAAAACTAGGTTTTTTTTTTTTTTTTTTTTTAAAATAAATAAACTAAATATTATTAAAACTATCATTGGAAAGTAAAAAATTTTCCACTCTTTCTCGAAAGTAAATTTGGACCAGATAATAATTAAGTATTGTATATCTTTTATTGATCAGGGTCCAGTCGTTCTAAATTTTGTAAATGCATTATGAGTAATATGATAATGTCGATACACAGGATGCACCAAATTTAAGTTATCACATATCAGTGCGCATTTAACCACTGATATCGTCAATCAAATATATCGGACCAAAAACAAAAATACCGAAAATTCGTGATAATCGACCCAATATGCAAAATCGTGAAACTATCCCATTTACATACTTAAATGATATACGAAACACTCCTTATAATGTAAAATATAATTTTTTTATTATTTATAGAAAAATTTTGAACTTTTTAAATTAAAAACTTTAATAACATTTGTACATTATTAGTTTTTTTTATTCACATGAATTCTCTGAATTCTCTGATCTACAGTAATAGTTTAAAAGTCAAATGTATATGTAGTATAGTTTTATTATTGTTTTTAGTCGATATAACAAATATTTAATAATAAATTTCAAATATTTGGAAAATTTTTGTATTGATTCAGTTTCAACTTAACTGGAGTTTTTCAATTTTTAGGTTGTCGAAATTTAGGGAGAATTTTATTGAAAATAAAATTGTATAAAGGCCTAAAAGAAAATAAATTAAAGAATATAAAGGCCTAAAAGAAAAATAATATGCAAAGATTTAGACTAATTTTATAATGCAATTTTTATCTTTAGGGCTCAAATTTTCAACAATAATATTAATAATAATTTTACCATCGTTAAAAGCTGTCCGTACTCTTAGGTGGATTTAAAGTACAGTTGTGAATGTGTTTTATCTAAAATTTAATTTAATTAATAATTTTTATTTAACATCTTAAAATGTTTCGTTAAAAAAGAGAAATAATTCAATTAAAAAATTTGTATAAAAAAATCATTTGAAAAACACGTTTTATTACATAGAACAGAAAATAATACTTTCTTATTAATTAAAAATAAAAAATTCTTTTAATTGCATTAAAAAATATTAATTATATAAAAATTATTAAGTAAAAATTTTCCCATCAATAAAAGTGTATTTTGCTTTTTTTTTTTCTTTAATATGATTTCCCTCTTTTAATAAAAAGTTTATTTGTTTATTATATGATTGTGAAAAATGTTTTCCTCTAATTTTCAATTCTCTTTGCTTAAATTAATGGTTGAAACAGAGACGATGAAAGAATATAAATTGTATATTTATTCGATAAACTTTTTCGTTAAATAAAATGGTGTAAAAATAATAAGTGAATAAATAGTGAAAAAATCTGGGTCATTTCTATTAAGTGTAATGTAATTGGAAAAATAAGATGCGACCGTGAAATGTTTGAAAATAATATTATGATGACTATAATAATATCTTTATTAAAATTCATTATTTCATTGTAATGGAAGTTTTGAAATTTCTAGTTTCTATACAAAATACATGATTTTAATATAGATACAGAAAGTTGAATCTAAAATAAATACATTGTTCTTTCTTTTCTAAACGTCTGATAAATTAAGTTTATCCTTCGCAACTTTAAAACCTATTAAACTTACGAATATACAAGAATTATACAG
Source organism: Chrysopa pallens (assembly GCA_020423425.1). Taxonomy (NCBI): domain Eukaryota; kingdom Metazoa; phylum Arthropoda; class Insecta; order Neuroptera; family Chrysopidae; genus Chrysopa; species Chrysopa pallens. The sequence continues at coordinate 72,299,313 of CM035591.1, forward strand.
ATTGTATCATGAATGCACAGCAATATTTGATGTATGTTGTCTCTTAACACAAATTAAATAAATAAACTGTATACAAATTTACAGAATTTTTTTATAAATTTAATGTTGAAAATTTATTAAAAATCTTCCAAAATCTTTCGATTTAACGCCCTCTTATTAATGTATCTATTGGTATCTATACGTGCTCGAAAATCAAATTATTATAGAAAGGAATACATCAATAATCTGTTGCTCGATCAATTATTTTTAAATAGTTAAAAAGTAATGAAAATGACAAAGATGAATAGATTCGTTGTATCTAATGCTGGTTTTAAATGTTAACTTAGCGAATTATCTATTTTGTCCGGTATTAATTAGCGGCTAATTAGAGCCGTGCAAATTTGAAACATGCAGTTTTGAACAATATCCCCTTGGTATAATTTGGTATCATGTTGATTTTAAAAACAAAATTATAATTTTTTTATTAGATAATTACTTAATATATAATAGAATTTGGTTTTATCCAATTCAAATGAGAGATATAATAATTAATAATTGATTTTTTTTTTTGTTACAGGTCAGTACAACTACATGCTTAATTTTTTAAACTGATAATTTCATTGACGTAAGTTTTATCATAATAACTTTTAAAAGAGAGAATATATGAATCTTTATTTTACAATAACACCATATTATTGATATTTGAAAAACTCAAATTAAATGGTTTTTTGAATTAAAAGTAATGAAATGGTAATTAATAACGGTATATGATAAATCAACAAATTATGTAAAGCATTATTTGTCGTATTTGAAGGGGTTTATTATTTCAATATTATTGGATTATTATAGGAAAGTTCATTAACTTTTCAATAACCGAAAAAGATTATTCAAATGAACTCTAGATTATCAGAGAATATATATTTATTTCAAATAAAATATCGTTGCAGGCAAAATATGGTCAAATAATTCAATTTTTTCAATTATGTCAAATGTGCCAATTTTCAATTTTCAAATCATTAAATTTGTTTTTAAAGAATGTATCTGCTTTCAAATTATGTCACACTTGTAATGTATTACTTATAAAAAATTATACAAGCATAAAAATACATTGTAGTATCTCTGTTTGCTGCATGTTTTCTACCATTGTTTGTACAACCTCAGCACCAAATTTCACTGTATGAAAATTGCTGGCGTGTTTTAAAATTCAGACAAAATTTATGAAACTTTGAATACAATTATTAAATTCACAATATATTTTTTTAAGCTATGTGTTTATAGTTTTATAAATTAGTTTTTATTAAGCTATTGCATAGATTCTATCGCGGGCCTTGAGCGCGGGACCGAATCCAGAAATTCCGTAACGAAAAAATCTCATGCTCCCCACTCCGACAGGCAAGGAGGTGTGGCTTGACGAATCGAGGCGAGCTGCTCCGAATTCGGACGAATACATAAGCAGCTGTTTATGAGAAAGTATATAGGTGTATAGGTGTAAGAAAAAGCAATACTGCATGAACAAAATAAATAAGTCTTTTTTTTTATGGTGACAATCAGCCTATTTTATATATAAGTTAAGTAATATTCACAATTCTACTTTTTGATTTTTTAGTCCGTCACCAATATTAAAAAATTTATATACAAAATCATAACATTAAACAATAACAAACGCAAAAATGAATTCCTACTAACCATATTATTATACTACTCTAAAAGTGCACGTCTTTTCAATTATCTTATTTTTTATCGAATTTATTTTATTTATATATACAAATGTATTGGATAAAGTCATAGTCAGTAGCACACATTTTGAAAGAATGAATGAATGTTTTAATAAAAGTTTAAATCGAAATCTATCGAATTGACGTAACATTAAATTCATTCATGCATATATCATGTGCAACGAATTAACAAGTTGAGTTTTAAGAATAATGAATGAATAGAGTTTTGCCTAAAATTTGAAACGCTACCAAATATTGATATCACAATCAAAAATTTGGTATAGGATATTTCAATAACGAAAAAATATACTGGTACAAAGTCAGTTTACATTCGAATGAGCAAAATCGGTTCACTATTTTCTATCAAATCATAATTCCAACTTTTAAACTATTAAATATATAATAAAAATTCAAAAACAAAAAATGTTTTTTTCTTTTAAAAAAACTTTATTTTAAAACATTTTACGTACAAAGTTAGCATTCACCACAGTTTAAGCTCAAATTTAGTTAATAAACAAATTATATTATTATATAGATTAGTTTAGAAATACTTTTTGTTTTTGATAGATTCGAGAACTCTCAATGAATCTTGTATGATTAGATAGTTGTAAGATAAAAAGGGTTGAAAGAAAATGTAGTTATTTCATGTTCATAATTGTACTAATAAACATTTCATAAAAATTGAACAAGAAGTATATTATTGACAAAAATGTTCAATAACAATTCATTTGAATGTAAAAAAAGTGTTACATTTCATAGTATAATTAGAAAATATTAAATATCCTTATTATTACTATTAGATAGCGTCTATGTTGAAAACGATACCCGATAACGATTATTATAGAATATAAAAGTTTTACTCTTATCACCAAATACACTCAGTAACGTCCGTTTCACGTTCATTCCTATCCATATATATATATAGCTAAAGCATCGTATAATGGCCTTTTAAGAGATAACTTTATTAGATAAATACCAACATTTAAAATCAGCGTTAAAACATGGAGCGTTAGCAATATGCTCTTGCTTATTTTACAAGTTTGAATGTTAGGTTTTACCATACACCACATTATAATATGTATATCTATGTATGTATACCTTCATTAATCCAAACTTAAAAGGATTAATTTAATGACAGATAATTATCATTATTGGGGTAAAATATATATATTAAAAAAAAAGGTAATATCTAGTACAATACAAATGAACAATTTTAGATGTTTCAGGAGACAAAAATAAAATTGTGGAATTTAATTTAGATGGCCGTTCTTTATTAAAAAATAATCTCGTAAAAACGTTTATATTTTATTTATACAATGAATTCAAACGTATTTCACAATTCAATTATTTAATTTAATTTGAATCACTAGAACATTATTTAATGTTGAGTATATTTTTAACTGCTTGTTCTGAAGACCTTACTAAGAAGTAATTGAAATGTGTATAAGTAATACGTACACCTAATTTAGTAGATATCTGGCACGATCCAATATATGATCCTTGTTAGACAAATTAAATATTATGTCAAAAAATTAAGTATTATATACAAAAAGAAAGTAGTAAGTTAATACATTATATAGTAGGTAGCCAAGTCGTTACCGTGCCCCGTGTTTGAAACCGGTTTTTAATTTTTTCTAATTTTTTTAACAATAGGATTATTTTTTTGAAAAAAGATATTTTTCTCGAAAGGAGAAATCTGAATTTTCTAAAAACTATATAGTAATGTTTCAGAATGTGATAAATATGGCTATCTAACTTCATCGAAATCAAACAATGCGTTCGAAATTTACAGCGGAACAAACATTTAATGAAAACTAAAACTAAATTTCAATCTTCAAAACTCAACATTTTTTCAATTAACAATTTTTAATTGTCTATTAATTAGGAAGGTGGCGTGTATCAAAACTTTCTGAACGTGCCCCGTTCTACCTACCTTTATTAATTTTTGTTACATAACCGAAAGTTTCATATGGTATCTCAAAATTTAAAAGAACTTGTTCTGCCTGTCTATACCTGAGTTTATTTGTAGTTTTCATCTTAATTTGGTTTCATTTTGAGGCCATTTATATCGCTTTTTCAATAATTGCTAATCCTTACAACAAACAACTCGTATAGCTAGTAAAAATAAATTTATTTTTTTCCGTTCTTTATCTTTGAAAATAAGAAGAATGGGCCGAAGATAAAAATCGGACGATCGCATCCAAAAAACTTACGTTTCAAAAAGAAGAAAATATTAAAATCAAAAATGTTTTACCTGAAATATTTGCATATTCAAATTTTTGATTAACTTGCTTTATTAACAATAGACAATAAGTTATAATAATAATTTAGTCTCTCAGGTATTGTAGGTACGGTATGGGTATAGATTTTGTTATGTTAATTCAGAATCAGTATTTAAATTGAACATAATTGAGATACGAAATGAAACATTCTTATTAATGGATAATTTAATTAAATGGTTAGTGTATTAGTGAATTTGGTATTGTCTTCAAAAATTAAAATATTAGAAAGTATCTATTTGAAAGTTTAAGGGTTGAAAAAATTTGACACTTATTATTTAATAAAAGCTAATTTTGATCGAAATTTTTGCAAACCATTTTTATGTTTTAGTGGACGATATTTGTTTATTTGTTTCTAAGAGAAAGTATAAACTGAAAAAAATATATATTTCCATGTAATTTCGTAAAACTTTTACCATTGTATCTCATTACATTATTTATTTCTTGGATGAATGTTTGTCTTAGAATTCTATTTCTAGAAAATACTTCTTGGAAAATATGTGTTGTTTATTATTTATGTTTTTTTTTCAACATTGCATGTATAAACAAATACTTCCCGATCTTTCCGTTTCTTTTTATCATCAAAATTATAAGAATAATAAGAAACAGTTATTTGTCTAGATAAAAAGATTAAAAAATAAACGCAAAATACTAAAACAGTTTTACTAGTAGCGATTATCTTATTTTTAAAGATTCGTAAATATATACACTGCAATAAGCGAGAGATTTTTTGATACTGAACTCCAAATTTTATACTTTCATATCACAGAGATCCATTCATTTTATTGTTTTATATCATTGGTGGTAATTAAAAACTTTGAAAATAAGTTTTGATATTATATATTTTTATTAAAATTCGCCCACATATAGCTTATTAAATATTTCAAGACGTTTACTAACCCTGTAAGATGATGTAAATTATATTATTTTTTCGATATTTACATGACACAAATTAGGAAGCTAGATATTTAATTTTTTCAAATTGATCTTCAACTTTGTTAGGTTCCAAATACATTACATTGTTTACTACACGTAACATTCATAAAATACTCTTATATACCGCAAATTCGAAAAAATTTCCTTGTTTAATACTGGAGTAGGATTCAAAGAACTCGTTGATAATCTTCTAAGGAAAAATAATTAATTCATTTCTTCACGCTTTTCCTATATGAAATGTAAAATGTAAAGAATATAATTTTTAATCGCAAATTATCTCACGTTTTGGTAGGCCAAAAAAATTCTGAACAGTGTGTTGATTATGAGCTTAATGATTTTTATTCCACATTTTGATGATTTTTTGTAATTTAGCTTTAGTGCATGTACTCATATAATTTGAAACTAAACTTAAGAATTTGATTTTAATTGAAATTGTATTTAACCTATTAGCACAAGAGCGTAATTTTTAACCTATGTATGTTTATTCTTGTGCCGTGTTATGTGATGTTATTATATTTATCCAACTAATTAATTAACTGTATATAATTAATTAATTTATCACATATCATTTAATTTATTATAATTATTACGAACAGCATCATCGTTCCATATTTACTATCAAAGAATATATCTGATTGCATTTCTTATGATTATTAACGATAGTTAAATTAATTAAAAATCAAAGTACCGGATCTTAGTATGAATTTATTTAAGCAGCTTCTATTTAAAAATTATAATTTAAGTTTTATTCATGGAGGAATTCATTAAAAGTGGAACGTAAAAAGTGTTTAAAATTTGTTATATTTTATATGTTAATTTTTATTTTTTTCCACTTTCTCGACTTTTGAATTATCAATTTATAAATTCTATACCCGGCATTTATGAAATTTATGATGGTATCACTTAATTAGTTCATTTTCATCTATTTATCGGTTCTGCCATGAAGATAATTCAAAAAACAGATTTGAAGCTGAAATTTGTTGGCATATTCTTGGTAAAAAAAATAGGTTTGAGTAAGGTGCAGAATTAGTTAGTTACATTGACCTATGACATTCTTGGAAAGAATAAAAGATCACAAAAAATGTTTGTTTCTTAAAAACAATGAAAAATTTGATCGAATATAGCGAATTAGCATCTTATGTATTCGAATTAATGTAATATTTATTATAATACAAATTCTTATATTTTCAACACTTCATTGCTGTATAGATTACGTATTTAGTGTATTCTATTAATTTTAATTATGAAAAATAATTCAAACACTCATGATCCTTAATATTTCGTGTATTTAAACAATTAATACTGGTATTTATCTTTGATTTTTTAATTTTATTTTATGCAGTGGGGTTTATTTTTTATTTTTAATTAATTCATTTCGTTGTTTATAGTTGATATTTCAAGTCAAATGTATATGAACGGAAAAGTATCTAGTTTTTTAAATATTTAAATGTTCAATATTTATTACAGAGTTGAAAGCAACTGAGTTTGTTTCTTTCGACATGGCCAGTGTACACTATATGAATCATGAATACTATCCGAATGGCCATGCCTCCACAATGTAATTTCATAATCTATTTGTGTCTATCGTATTTATAAACTACCTTAACTTCGTCGTTGTCTGGGTGAAACCCGCAAGGTCCACACATTGAACTTCCCGATGAGAACAATGAAAAATAATAATTTGTTTACTATTACGAATATGGGTAATTTTTTTGAGATTTTTTTTCGTTACAAAAAACGACCGAACCGATGTTGCTGGAAAGTGATTCATATCACATCGATATCATTATTAATTCTCGAGATAACCCGGGGACGAAAAAAAAAAACGAACGCACATACGTTCATACGTACATAAACACAAACAGATTTTTCTCTAAAACTTGAAATATATGTATATATAAAAAGGAAAGAGGAAACCTACAGGCTACATTTAAAAGTTATTTAAATGTATCAAAAAAATTCTAATTCATACAGTTAAAATAAAGAAATAAAAGTTTTTAATCGTACAAACTGAACGAATGATACGTTGTTCAATTTGAAACATTGTAAAACGTTGTACATATAATTGAAAGATACTTAGATACACTATTATATAATCGAAAGTTTACACATTTATTGTCGTCGTTTTAAAACTTTTATGTACAGAATTTAATCATATACAAACTCAATAAAACAACTGTATACATGAGACAAACTAATGGAAATTTTTTTTACATCAGTGCTAAGTTTTCTCATATAAGAAGAAAGACATTTATTTATATGTATTATATACGAGGATGATACTATATAATAATGTTATTTGAGTATCGAAATGTTTTTCATTTCAAGTAAACCACTTTATACATACAAATCTAGTTTATTTCAATGGTCAGTTTTTAAAAAAATTCAACAAAAATGGTTACAAAAACATTAAATTTTATTTGAAATTAAGTTCAAACTATTTACCGAAATTAGGTAATACAAATTTTATAATCTAGAAAATTTAATAATATACTCAAATTCAACAATAAACTGGACGCTTTCATTATTATATATTCTCGTCGTAATTCACTTGCTTTACAAATACACTTTTTAACAAATAAAAGAAATTATCTCGTTTTCGAAAACCCAATTTTTTATTGTAAACTTTTTTGGTAAAATAAAAGCATTAAAACGGAACTTTTTCTAGAATTTTTGATATAAAAATATAAAGAGTTTATTTATCAAAAAATCTAAAAAAAACATCTAAATTTTATAACGCCACCAAATAATTTGTGGGTTGTATTTTGTCATAGTATTGTATTTTCATCTAAATGTTACAATTTTTCTAATAAAATGGATTAACTTTTACCGGTGAATTTTGATTGAATAGGCACCAGAACGAGGGAAACTAAATAAAGCTTGTAAATGTTCTCAAGCGATTGATTTTACAAAAAGATGTTTGCAACAAAGAACAAAAGTAGTTTTATTTAACAAAAAAATACTAATCGGTTGAGCTAAGCTATAAGTATATCTCCAGTACACAAATACACAGACTCCTCAAAATTATATGTAGCCCATTTCGATCTTCCCCCATGATGAGCGTTCGCATATCATGGGCGAAGGGTGATAGTTAGAAGAAATCGTGACGTTCGCAGTTCATCAAACTTATGTAATAGAAAACAAATTCTACTTTAATTTTTCAATTTTAATTTTCTGTCACGTTCGAAAGCCATTCGTTATTCTGGTTATTTTTGAAAATTACTTTATTGAAATTTTATTATTTAATACAAATAATTTAACAAGGGTAGGCAATATAACCTTTGTGATGTAATATTTAATTTAATATCGAAATTTATGAAAAGAGTGTGGTGCCGTGTGACGAAGGGGAGACATGTCGATGACGAAAATGGAAAAATTCAAAGTGGTTTAGTTTATGAATGGCCCTTTATAATGATCCTCACTTTGAATTTATTCCCAAAAAACAAATTGGAAAGTTTCAATGTATATTTGCGAATGTTATTTGATATTTTATATAAAATAATAACAAAATCAAAACAACAATAACAACAAAATATACAAAACAAATAACATATTGATCATACCAAGAAATTCAAATTTAAAATTATGTAAAATAATATTTACACAAAATAATAAAGAAAGTATTATTTTAATAAAATTTCTCTGCTAAACAACAAGGCTACTTAAAGGATGTCCGGAATATTTCCGACTTAAATTTATTAGTTTTTTCTTTTAATAAAAATTATAATTTTGAAATAGCTTGTTTAAAAATAGTAAGTTTTAACGAGTCATATTTAAAAAGTTTTTATAACTTTTATGAAAATATTAGTAAAATTTTGAAATAGCCAGAAATAAAAATTTTTGTAATTGAAATAATATTTTATAGTGATTTTATATCGTAGTTTAACATAATTTTTTATTTATTTATTTTGAAAATCAAGTTAAATTTTCAAGTGAGAGTTTTCACATATATAATATAATATGAAATTAGTGCACGCGCGATGAACCGACGCTGTATAAGTTGTTACGCGACGCATCGCAGTCGACCGTTGCCATTCACTCTAGAGAGACATGCTACAGTTTAACTGAAGAAGAAAATCATATTTTCATCTATTGAGTCTTCTATACTTGAATCAACGTATTTTTTCAAACCAGTTATTCATCAAAATTATTTGACATGCGGCTATAGTTTTACGAGAATTGAAATGATCTATGAGAAGTTTGTTTTAAATGTTTTGTTTTGATTTTTTTAATTAAATTTTAATTATTTTTAAACTATTTATCATCGCTTTTTTGTTTAGTGCTTAGTTTTATTTAAAAGAAACTATTCAGTGTGAAAAAAATTATTGGAAAAAATAGTTCAAAGTGTGATTTGGTTTGAAAAAAGAAAATATTGTGAAATTTGTGTTGTGTTTATAAAAAAAAATTGTGGTAAAGTGCTTCTTACAAGTGTGTTATTTTATTTTTACAGGAAGTCTAATGGGCGGGAGAGGTTTGAAAATAATTTGTAAATAGTCAAATGAAAATACTGTTGAAATATCCTTCTATATATTTTTAAAAGCACATTTATTTTAGAATACTAATTAAGCATTATATAAATTTTCGGTTTCGGTATATAATTACATATATTTAAATTAAATTACAGTTGGCATTAAGGCAACTAAACTATTATTTATAATTATATAACTATATATGTGGTTTTGCCTCCTCAGTCCAGGAGACAGTTGTATGAATATTATATTTTTTGGGTATAGGTTGTCAGCACATATTATTCGTTGTAATACTTTATATACCCACATTTGGTGTACTAGAGTAGTTGGGTTGAAACCATATATATCTTTTTAAAATAGGTCATTTTTAGAGTACGAATATACATGTATTAATTCATATTCACAAATATAACATTTTTTTGTCAAATACAACTTTTTGTAGAATAATTTAATTTTTTGGAAAAAAAAATTAATTTATGTCTATTTTTTCTTACATGCAATGGGCATGATCAATTAAATGGCCTTTCATAATTTAGAACAAATATTGAAATTTTTTTTAAATTAGTTTATTTATCCATATTTTTAATTTTTTTAAATAATTGTATTTGTATAATATCTTACAGACATTGTACAATTCGGGCGAAATACTCTGAACCTAATTTTGATTATCAAAGTAATTGGTGACAGAATTAATTTAAAATGAATGTTGAGTTCGAGTAAATAATCTTTATAAAAAAATTCAAAAAGTTGCATAATAATATTAATAGAACATACACTTTTCATCTAAATCGGGATGCTCTCCGATTTTCATAAAACCTTGTTAATATGGGTAGTGATGACCGACTTTGTAAATGGGAAACTTGCTTATTGAGTTATATGAAAGTGAAAATAGTTGCTTTACAAATAATAATAAAAAAAAAAAAAACAAAGATATTTCATTGAAATAAATCAAAGGATTTTTGGCGCAATCTCACAGTATTATAATTATTTTCTATATATATTTTATTTTATTTATTTAAACGATATTTATTGTATGAACATTTAAACTTGTTTACGAATATTTCCAAAATAAAATAACAAATTTTTAGTAGGCGCCGCGCAGAAAATTATGTGTGTCTTGACTTAGTTCAAAATGTAAAAAAAATCAATTATTGAACAATCCTTGTTAATATACAACTAACTATTGCTTGTTCATATATTTATTTCTGTAATACTATTAAAAATGTACACAACTCCATTAATTAATTGTTTCATAGTAATGTACATAAATAATAGGGCACAATTTTGATAATACGATAAATACTTACAATTTTGATTTTTTTTTTCATTTTTAATATCTTCAGGTAAAAAATCAATCGAGAAGTTAATTTGAGTTATTGTGTGTTTTTGAGTTATTTTGAGAGTAATAAATATAAAAAATGAAACAGTTAAAAACATACATTTATTTTAAATATAATCAAAAACCACTTATTAAAAAATCCACTTTAAAGAAAATATTCGAAAAAAAAATTATTAGTAAATATATGCTTGAAATTTAATTTGTTTTAATTTTAATTTAAATTGAAATAAAAATTTTACATGCTGGTTACCACATTTTGATTACTTAATTACATTCTAGGTTCTTGTTTTGAAAAATATATTCTGTTATTCTATGACCCTTAAATTTTTATTTCTAGCTTACAATAAGTTTGTTCAAATCACCAATGTCAGCTTATCTACGTTTTTCATATAATACGCTTAATATATCAATCAAGAACTTCACGAATACAAATTTGCGTGAACTTTAATTACATTGGACCTGCAAATTCTATTAATGTCGGTATTATTTTCAGATAATAAATGATGAATAACTTTTTGGGCGTCGAAGTTTTTGGAAATTTGAAAACATTTCATTTAAGTAATTTACATAACATAAAAAAATTTATCCAGGAAGGATATTTGTTGAAGAATGGATAAATATTATTTTTTCAGTATTAGCCTATATATAAAAGTTTTATATATTGTAATCTTATTAATTATACTTATGAATAGTCAACTCCATTCTTCTATATGTCATTTTGGTTATATGATAACATAACGATAAATTGAGGTAGGAATAGAGAATGAAACGCAAAAATAAAACTCTTATTTTCACATTATTATTATATGTGATTTTCAACATCATATGTGAAACAAAAAAATAAAAATAAAACAAAAACAAAAAGTTTTCTCATTATATCTGGAAAAAAAAAGGAAAAAACAAAACACAAACCAATGAGAGAAAAATAATGATTTCACTAACAATGTCTATACATAGTGCAAGCGAAAACAAAAGAGGAACAAAATCTATCCCACACGGCTTACGGATTTTTTCAGTTTTTATCTGCTAATATGTTTCCTGTTTTGGAAGTAATTTGTTTATTTATGTACAAACATTAAGAAAATATGTTGAAAAATGAAACAAATACTCAATTTATCATAGAAAAAAAGACAAAAATTACCGTTGTTATTCTATCAGTTATTCGTTTATTTCAGTCATTCTACAATTTTATCGAAATGTTCACTGGACGTATCAGAATGTTCACGAACCATATATTTTAAGTCTAAATGATCTCTTATTCTACAAGATAGATCGCTCACAGGTCATAAAATGTCATTCGATATAATCCCTAGGCTGAAGCCTCATTCTTGCATGCATCGCATCATAATTTATGATACGTATTATAAAAGAAGGGTTTCTTTCGGAATCATATTAACCAATTAATTAAATAACTGTCAAATATTCTATATACAAAAATTTAAGCTTGTATAATTTAATAAAATACCAATAATTTTTATTCCGCCAGCCCAAGACAGTCCGTTTGTATAGATGTCATGAAGAGCTTTGCGACAAATTTACTATCTAAGTTCACATCAGGAAACATAAATCATTGTAAAATATTTCAATAATTTTTCCAAGCCAATCTGCCTATTAGTGCATCGTAACAAAAAACATAAGGGCATTTACTCATTTCAAATAAAATTTTTTCGGCAAAAGTTTTATCATTCCTGGTAAAGAAGGGGTAGAAAAGCAAGGCTAGGCTAATAAACCTATATTATTTTTTTAAATAGATTTAAAAAAAAAACACTTACAAGACGGTAATTTCGCTAAATTCTTAATATGTACAACGAAAGGTCACTACATAGTAGATTAGTTCCTTATGTCATCAACTGCAATATACTCAATTGACAAGATTACATAAAAAATACAAATATACAATGTTAATTTCGCATCATGAGTTACAAGTTCTTCTCACGCAAAACGAATGGCTTTTTAAAATTTAATACCCTTCCCTTCAAAAGGGAATTGTTTAACAAAGGAGATATTTCGAGACTAATCGAACTCTATTCAAACACTATAATAAACTTGTATAACATTCGATATTTATAGATAAACTATTTATTATAGGTAAATTTCGCATTAATACATTTATTTTATTGCAATATATATTTTTTGTTATACATGCAAATGTACTTGACAAGTTTATTTTTCGTAAACGTTCAAAAAAGAGAAGCATATGAATACCAACACAAATAAAAATTCATTGCATATTTTTTGTTTGTTTTCAAATGTTGTGTTACATATAAATTTTAATTTATATATATATATATATATATATATATATATATATATATATATATATATATATATATATATATATATATATATATATATATATATATATATATATAAAACTACAATTTAAAACCGATTTGAAACAATTCATATCAGGCTAAGATTCGATATTTCCACTTTTAAGTTTAGAACATTTATCAATTTTTCAAAAGGTAATTACCCAATTGTAAACAATCAATATTGATGAATTAACTAAATGATTTTAAAAAAAAAACCTTGTATATTCGCATATATAACCACCTGAAGGATTAATATATGTCCAAAAATTCATCCACCTACCTGTACTGAGTGATAAAAATTTTGGAATTAGATAATATTAAATTGTAAAGAGTTGATATTTAGAATTTCGGACTAGATTTATTAAAGTAATAAGTTTATTTTCCAGTGAAACAGCATAAGCACAACAACACCAAATATTCCATCTGATTTTGGTTTAAAATAAATAATAATTAATTTTTTATACTATAAGCTTATAAATTTTGGTGTTACTTTTTCAATATTTTGTTCTCTTATTAATAAAATACTGGCAGATTTATGCCAAGATATTAGCACCAGAGTAGCAAAAATATAAACTACTATTGATCGACTCTGTTTTCTTATTTTTAGAAGTTTAGTTGGAAACATATTGATAATAAATAATTTTATATAATTTTAATTCTAAATACTGGATTTTTAGTCTTTGAAGATTTTCATATTGAAAAAGGACAAAACTATGTGATGGACATCTGACAACCACTTATTTGAATACTTGGCAGAAAAAATTGGATATACTTACATTAACCTTACTTATTTGCATTTTCTTGAAAAATCCCTGATATGCACTTTAAAAGTGATCCCGATAATATTAATTTTATCCGATTATATCCAGTGCAACATGATTTGTTACAGAATTATTTTTTGTAATGTAATATTTTGCATTGCATATTTAACATTTATTCTTTTTTAACGTGCATATATATATATATACATATATATATATATATATATATATATATATGTATATATATATATATATATATATATATATATATATATATATATATATATATATATATATATATATATATATATATATATATAACCTTCATTCGAAATATACGTTCTAAGTGCTATTTATACAGTACTTTTAAATAAAACTCTATATTATTTAAAATATAAAAACTTTTTTAAATATATATATATATATATATATATATATATATATATATATTTATATATATATATATATATATATATATATATATATTAAAAAAAGTTTTTATATTTTAAATAATATAGAGTTTTATTTAAAAGTACTGTATAAATAGCACTTAGAACGTATATTTCGAATGAAGGTTAAGTGCGACATTATTCAATACATAAATAAAGTTCTCACAATGTTACCAGCCAAGTATATTTATATACATATATCTATCTATCTATATAACACATAATATATATTTGGAAATATAGTTGAAAACTTAACCATTCTTTAGCCCCTTGGGAATTATGAAACCACTACTTATGTTTACTATAATATATGGTATTGTAACACCCCATGTGTGTGTTTGCGTGTAAACTTGTACGTGCCAAAATTGGGTTTTATGTGATAGACGTATGAACGAAATTTGACGTGTAAATTTCAGTCAGCAGTATATCTACTACCTATTCTCAATTGTGTATGGATATATATTTGCATTAATACTTCTATATACATATAATAGAGTGATAACTATATATTTTCTCCTAAAAAATAAATGACGAAATCATTATTTTCGAATGAACTGATGTTTTGTTTGAGATTTTCATAAATGATTAAATATTTGTGCATCGCGTCATTAAACTAGGCTAAAGTTATTAAAATGAATAAATTACGCAATATTATGAAATTATAAAGTATAATTATTAAATTAATTAAATTTTTATTTATTGTATACAAATAAAATAAAAAATATTTAATGTAAAAATGATTAAAGCTAAATAAGTCGGCTTTTAGCTTCATTTCTACCGTAACTATAATCAATAAATTTAAAATTCAAATAAATTCCAAGAAAAAAATGTTAATTAAGTAACACTTATTATATAAGGCTTTGAATTACAATTAAATTTAAATTATGTAGCAATATCATTAATTTCCAACTACCCAGGAGTATCACTCCCATAATAAGTAATAAATAATAGAATGGAATATCAATTCCATTACGTTAAAAATAAAAAATCTCGAGATGAAAAAACAACACTTACTCCAATGCTTTGTCTTATCGGGATCAGAATATTAGGAGGAACTTAAAAAGAAGTTGTGACGAGGAGAAAGAGATGATCCAGTATTATATGATACGAAATAATGAAATAGAAATATTATGATAACGTTGTAAAACTTAATTGTTTCTATTTCCCGATAATTACCATAATTTAGCATACACTTTTATTAATTTTTAATAAAAAATAATTAAATTCAAATTTAATTATTAGTATAATACATTGCAAAAGCGATTAAGAACTACTAAAGATAATTTATATCTGATTCATTAAGATTAAAACCACATACAGATTCTTAACGTCTCGAACACTGTTATCATGAATTTTAAATATTCATGAAATTATTTGTAAGATTTTAAGACGTAGATGTGTGGAGCATGTAATACATTTAAAGTTCTTAATTGCCATTTAAATTGACTAAAAAATTTTTAGAGCTTTGAGTTTTCAGACTTTAGAGTTTTGAGTCTGTATGGTGTTTTATACCTTTTTGAGGTGGGTTTAAATTATTCTGTGCTTTAGTTTGTTTTAAGAATAATTAAGTGATATGTTAAAAATTTTATTTTTTTATGATAAATTTTTGAATAAACCTTGTAGCACTGATTACCATTTTTGTAGATCTAAAGGAAGTGTAAAGGGGACTTTTGAAAGTGTAAAGTATAATTTAATTTTGATAATTTAGGTGTTAAGGAAATAATTATTGACTTATGTATTTTGAAAATGAGCTTAGTATATTAATGAAGAAATATATTTTAAAAGGTGGAGTTTGAACGTCTTCTGTATAAATTGGTTATATTGAGTTCATAGGAGATTATTTTCGACTATTGCAAATTTTGAATTCCATAAAAATTTCTATTGTATTCCAAATACTACAAATAAAAAAACAAAACTACCGAAAAATTATTTTTCTAAATATCTCGGAATAAAAGATGTTAATAAATTCGAATAAGTCGATATTTAAACGATTTTAAATTTGCAGGTTAAGAGTTTTTGTTTTAGTCACGTACCTAATGTGTTTTTTTTTTTTTTTTTTGTAACAAAACAAGTCGCGATATACACACTCTTATATCTTTAAATGAGCAATTCTTGTATATATATATATATGTATATATATATATATATATATATATATATATATATATATATATATGTATATACATATATATACATATGTATATACATATATATATATATATATATATATATATCTATATATATATATATATATAAAATTGGAATATCGGAATTGGCTCCAACGATTTTCATGAAATTCAGATATAGGGGGTTTCGGGGGCAATAAATCGATCTAGCTAGGAAATCATTTTTAGAAAACGTCATTTTATTCGTGTTTTATCGATAATTTTTTATAATGTAATGATATATTTGTTTAATATTTATAGTCATATCAGAGATCCCGCGTTCGAATCCCGGCTCGACCGACGAGTAAAATTAAATTTTTTACATTTTAAACCCAACCTAACCAAACAACACAATAAAGTGAATAATATAAGCAAAGCTCGGTCATCCAGGTACTATGGATTTAAACGTACAATTAAAGTTTGAAATTACATACAATTTTTTTATTTTTAACGTTTATTCTTCTTTACATCTATTAAGCATCATAGCGAAATTCTGAACCTGTACAAATACAATTATTTATTGTTTACAAATTGAGCATTTTTATATTTAAAAAAAATTATTTAGAACTCCAGATTTTCTTTTATTATAAATAGTTCCGTTTATTTTTAAAAGATCACTAAAATGGAATAAATAAGCACATACATCGAGAATGATAAACAGATTATACGTATTCAAAAAAACATCGGGGAGCACTATTAAAAAAAAAAAGTTGTCAAAAAAGGTGTCAAATATATTTTTACATTTCATAAATATAAAACTTTTTTCTTTGTTTTCAGATTTTAATATTAGTTTAATATTTTAATTAAGTTTTTTTTTTTTTTTTTTTAAATGAACGATTTTATTACACAGGTTTTTGTGCTCTATATGTGTTTTAGACGTACATTTGAATATTTATGGCGTTAATTTTTTTGTAAACAGATAGTTTTTATTGCATCATAAATTTTTAAAGTTGATATAACATTTGTGATATTATTCTCTATTGTTTTTATAGGATTTTATTGGGAAAAATATTTTATTACTCACGCTTTTTATCAAATTTTTTTTTTTTTTATTCATTCACAATGTGTTCATTCTATTGTGAATGCTTACATTTTATTTTAACATTTTATACTTTTATATATTTTTGAATGCAGAGACTACATTACTAAAACATTTTGTGCAAAGATCGGTTTTTATAAGCTTTCAAAGATAATAAAGTTTGATGAAAATCTATTGAATGTATAAAGAAATCATTTTTATCACGCGTTTTCTTCACTGTACTCAAAAGCTGTTAAAGAAAATGAAAAATTTGTGTTTTAGCTTTCTGAGTGAACTTTTTTTTTTGTTTATTTTTATTTTGAACGAAAATTTTAATATAAATATTAATGATATTGACGTTTAAAGTTATGGAGATGGGTGATTAAATAAGATCTTTTTTTGCATGCAATGTTTCATCGTAGCCTTAATCTAAAGATTTCTGGAGATTTGATTTGATCTATTAAATTTGAACTCAGTATAATTGAACTCATTATACGGATAAAACATTTTCTCGATTAGAAATTCTAAAATTATGGATATTTATTGTGAGTTATTCAAAATAATTTCTACCTTTCTTGAACATTAAATAAAGTAATTTGAGAATAAAAAAATAATAGTTGAATAAAAATATGTATAAATAATATTTAAAAATAAAATGTTTATTTTTATTCCATTTCAATGTTTTTTATATTTATTTATTCCGTTTTAAAACAAATTCAGGCTTATGTTGTAATCATATATGCATTTTATGCACGCTTTTATGTTTGCTAACATTCAAAATAGAATAGAACTTAAGGCTAAATGAAATACGTAAAACCATCTGTTGGAAATGAAAATAATGATTGTTTAAAAAATAAAATAAAATTACTAGACCACAAAAATAGATGACACAACAATCTATCTTTTGAAAAAGAAACCATGGAATCATTAAAATGTATACATTAAAAAAGAAGAAAATAATATTCACTGTAACAATTTTATCACTATGCGCAAGAAACAACGAGCCAGAAAAAACATTATCATAACTCTTTGTTATTTTTTAATTGTACTACAAATAATGTTTATAAATAAACCACCCTCGACCATCATATCTATAAGAAAACAAAAAAATACGCATTAAACAAAGATACAATACATGGGTGTTTCTTTTTCTTTTTATTATCTGTATATTAAATATAATTAAACTATTTTTTGTTTTTTTTTTTTGTTTTGAACGACGCTTTAATGGAATTGTTTCTGTATACATGGTGTCAAGTGGCTAATTGACTAAAAAACAATGTGAAACAATATGGACGCGTCAAAATAATGTATATTTTCAAAATCGGCCTATTTCAAGTACATATATAACGAAATTTTATTTTCATCTACAACCGTAGATTCTGTACAAAGCGTACTTTTAGCTCAGTTTGCTTTCCGTCGATTACATGAAGTATTTAGTTCGCGTCGATTAACATGTCATGATGTCTCCTTACACTTTCTGACAATTTCACCATACACCTAAAGGACCCCATTTTGTTTTAACCTAAAACAATATTTGTATCATTTGTATTTTTATTTACCATTATTTGGCTTCGATTGAGACAGTGATTTAATAATTGAACACTTATCGTTTAATTAATTTTAAAATTAAAGAAAAACTTAATGTTTCTATTATTGATTTTTCCAAGGACTGATTTAGCGTAGCTCCTAAACAATTTGAACAATTTAAATCCAATTAATTTTACATTTTCGATTATTTCGGTAATATAACAAAGTAAAAATATTGCGGAAGAAATTCAACCATAATCACTCAAATGTGAATCTCATTGCTTTTACAAAACAGTACAAATGCGTGCCTTTAATAAAACAGTATATGAAACAAAAGAGTATATATGCGTATGTATATTTTAAGCCACACCTCTTATATAGGTGTGTGTGTCATAGTGTGTGTAATGTTTTTTTATTGTTTTTTTGTATTATGTTCTCTATATAAACTATAAGTGTGCCAAATTTCCTACTCCTCTGTTCACAAAATTTATCCTGAAAAGGAACCTCTCTCTCACGTTAACGGACTTGGCTGGAAATAAACGTTTTATCAAAATATATTGTCTAAACTATTAGGAAGCACTTTTAAAAACAAACTTGTTTTGTTTGATTGAAATTCAATGAACAAAAGATATGAAATACGTTGGAAGTTTTTGTTTATTTTTTGTAGGTAATCATTTAATTGGAAAATTAATTGTGGGTCATAAAATAAACAATAAAAGTAATGATAGCGTAAACGAAAAAGTATGTATAGTAATTTTATTTTTTTTTTCTTTCGTAACAAGAAGTTGTTTGTAATAATTTTGTACTAATTATTTCGATCCCAAGAGAAAATGCGTAATATAATTTGATGTGTTACTTAGTGACTTTATACAAAACTTTTACTTTTAGTAATTTAATAAAAACAACAAAATTTAAATGTGTTTTTTAAGTAATAAATATTTATTAAGTATTTTCTTCATTATCTGACATTGGCTGTATAGGTTATTTTTATTTTTTTTTTTCATGAAATTTGTTTGATTTTCATACAAATATGGCAAGAATTAATATTTATTACTTTTTTCTCAGTTTCAATTATTTTTCGAAAATATACACTGTGTATACTTAAATTGAGTTTAAGTGTTATAAATGCTCAAAAATTTAGGAGGAAGAAACAAATGTCAAAAAGAAAAAATGCTTTTATTTTAAAAACTGTTCTCGATAATTTTTGCATACACTGTCAATGTATGTATATTTGCCACTAATTCAGGTACTATTTCACTATTAAGCCTATTTGAAAATAAGAGAATTTTGTACATACATAAACTTATAATTCTAGTAATGATAACTTCATATATGTATTTTTTGTATTTTAGTAATGTTGATCATTGTAAATAATCATATTAAAAACTAACATTGTTAGTTGTTATATTCGGTTACTTTTTAATGATTATAAGAATTCAATGAATCTAACTATGTTTGAAATAAGCCCTAAAAAGCTTCTGCACAATTTATATAAAATGACTCAATTAGTTGTTTCATACAAATTCAGAATAATTAATTGGATATATAGAATTCAATGGAAACGTACATTATTTTCATATAAAACTTGTTCGTATGTAGCTTGATAACTTTGTTGAGGTTTTTGTTTTATCTTGAATGTTGTACCTACTTAAAACCTCAAAAGTTATTCATTTTGGGCTATATTATTGTAATTAACATATTTTAATTAACAATTCTATTATTTTCAATTAATAAGCAATGTGTGTATTGTAAATGTAACCCAGATATTATTATTATTATTATTATTATTATTATTATTGTTACTATTATTATTACCAGCCTAGATCTCATCGAAAGTTATGATAGTATTAAACAATGGAGTATGTAGTATAAGCTATATTGGCGATTTTGAAAACTTTTTTAATAAACTTAAAAAAAAAAATTTTTTTTGCTTTTCGATAAATTCTTCGATCGAAAAACATTTTAACGTAAGATTGCGAAAGTTATACAAGGAAAATCAGCCCTGCATCTGGCTTAATTGTCTATTTAAACTAATTAATATTTCACCTAGCTTTTTGACTGTGTAAATTACCTACTGAAAAAATAATCTAAGAACCAGTAGCCTGAAAGTTCATAAACTATGTGCATTTTATCGGCAACAGCTTCTTGTGCTAAAATGTCAAACAAAGAAACCTAGTTTCATTTTTAGTCATTTCTGATCGATATGTTTAGAAAAGTCTTTTGCAAAAACCGGCATACTCGATTTGCAAATTAAAAACAAATGTGACTAATTCAGACGCATTTTGAGAAAAGCATGCATTTTGCACAAGTTGATTGATAACAAATGAAAATGTATTAGAAATTTCGAACATCTATTCCAAAGTAGATTTATTAATAAAAGCGAATAAAATATATTTTGGAAATAACTAAAAGAGGAGTGGAAAAGAAAATGTACAAAAGTCTTGTGAAATTTTTTTATTCCCTATGCAGAATTTGAGAAAATGAAGTCGCTGTTATAGAACAATGAAATTGTTTCCCGATAGTATCTAGTTTTCACGGTACGCGGTACGAAATTTAGTGTCAAAAATATTTTATTATTTTAGGCACGATTTGAAAAGTTCAATAACCTTTTTTCCTAATTTTTATGTTACTTGTTTCAAAACATATACATTGCCAAAATTTTCTAAATTTGTAAGGGCTGTACGTTTCAAATATTAATATAAATTTCAAACATTTTTATGCAATTAGCTCCGAAGAAGACCTGAAAAATAAAATGAGTGTATTTTTTATAATTGTGTACCGATTTTCCCTATGTTAATAGCTTCTCCATATGATTATGTAACTAGTGAACTCAATATTTTATCCAAAAAGCCACATAAACTAATTTTCAAGTATCATATATGTCAACAAATATATTATTTAATAGAAGGTATATTATTTCAATACTGGTTGGATTAGTTATCTATGTAATTGATGATAAACTTTCAGTTCTATAATATCATGATTTAATATATGTTTATAAATGATTTAATGTATTCATTTATTAATATTTGCTTTAAAAAGTTTGTAGATATTATAATAAGTGCCCCGAGTCTTTATGAAATTTATTATAATCGTTGATAATTAAGAAAGTAAAAATATAGTTTAACTTTTAAAAATATAGTGAAATTTTTAAAAATCTTATTTTAGCTCAAATTGACATAATTAGCTGATGTTTTTAAAAGAAAAAAAATTGGTACATAATGGTCCATGTGAAAAAACGTTGGATCAGATACATGTACAATTTTCGGTCTGTACGAAGTATTACCATAGATCTAAAGGTCGACACACTCTGAAATAGTCCAATTTTTCGCACATTATGTTACTTCCGGTTGTTAAAAGAAAGGTTACGGAAATTAAGTGGAATAAATGTGCCTCGCTTCGATCAGCCTCAAATGTCAGCTATTATGTTTCGACCTCTATAAAATATAAAATTTCACATAGTGGTCCACACATGTTAGCTGATATTTGGGTCTGGGCGACGCTAGACACTTTTATTAGGTACACTTGTCAAAACATTTCTTTTGATATACATTTGGATAATATATAAAGATGGGTCTCGAAAGAGACAACCGGATGTCACAAACATGCGGGTTAATTGGACAATATCAGATGTGTCGATCTTTAGATCTATAGTTATACTACGCCCACGTATCTGATCCTTAGGTTATATTGCCGGCTCTTGGTATACAGTAATTAATAAGGATAATTTGGATATACTCTAAAGTTTTAGTAGAAAAACTGTCTTAAATTTAAAGTCCATTATGTAAACAGATTTGTATGGAAAAATACTATGAAAACCGCATACTTCTTTTGTTTTTGTTTTTTTTTTATTGAATACCTACTAACGTGTTTGTTTGTATAAATTTAAAGCTTGAAGATCTGTTTACATATTTTATATGAAGTGATAAATGTTTACAACATGAAATATGGTTGACTAATTAATAATTTTAGGAAAAACAATTTCTCGCCTAACATATGTTCTTTTCATAAATAACATTAAACAAATACAATTCTAAACATCATTCCATCCACATACACATATATTATCTCAAACATTTTCTACGTATTCTCATATATCTATCTAGCTTCAAACTACATAAATATAAGTATCTATTAGAGAATTTCTTAATGAACGAAAATATGCTACGAATAATGTAACATTGGAGAAAATCTTTCAAAAATTTCTGTAGATGTTTATCGACTTGTAAGTCAAAAATAACCTAAAAATATACATGTATAGTAAAGAAACAAAGATTCTGGAACATTGCTTTTAATACTTCGGTAACTTCACTTGGTCGATATTCATTGGTCTTGATATCAAATTATGGTTTAGAAAATAAAATCTACTAAATTTAATTTCTTATCAACGTACGTTTTACAGTATCTGTCATTATTTGCCAAATAATAAAAGCTTTAAAAAATTAAACGCAAATACTATACTAGGAGATTACGCAGAAACTGCGTGTAGAATTAAAGAATATAATATTTCACATTTATATTATTTGAAAATACTTCAAAATATGGCATTTTGTGGAACTAAATTTTATGTTATGGCATTTACTACCAAACAATAACTATCATATTATATAATATATGTATCTGTTTCTGTTTCATAACGTTTTACAAGACAAATGTTTGCACATATATCACTTTTCTGTATGTTTCTACAATCAGTCAGTTTCATTTTCAATTCTCTGATATTGTCAAATAAAAGCTGGGTATATACTAATCCATCTCTTTCATATATTCAACAGTAAATGGTATTAATGCAGCCTAAAATGGCGGAAGAGATTGTTATTCTGAATAAAAATTATCCAGTTAGTTTTAATTTACTCTTTAAAAACTTACTTATTTAATTTTAAAATGAATCTAGATACCCCACTACATTTTTGGGGGTCCGCTTTGTTGTCGCAAAAGTTGCGATCAAACAGAAAACTCTAGTTCGAATTTTGCTAAAAAGCGTTTTTCACCATAAGGTATAAAGAATAACATTCAATCACAAAATCGTACTTAAAAAATTTTCGTTTTGAATATTCCGAATTTTGACATATTTTTACGTCCCAAATCACCAGAACCCAAATCCAAAATGCTTAGAGAAATGTCTGTGTATGCGTTTGCTGTTTTTTTCACCTCAATTATCTCAAGAACAAATAATGATATCAACGTAAAACCACTTTCATTCTGCTTTTCAGCTACATCAGTCTCCGTTTATTGTTGAGAAAAATATTGTAAAAAAAAGATAAAAAATAATCATATTCGTAATATTAATTAACTATTGTGTTACCGTTCTCCTTATTGGGCAGTTCGCCATGTGGACCTCGTATGGCGTAGATAATTTAATTGCGTGTTTAATTTATTTTCTTCCTATTGCTGCGGCTTTTAATGATTTAATCATAAATGTTACATTATAATCACTCTGTAAATTAACAGGTAATAATTTTGGGTACAAACAAAATACATAATTTGATAAATTACAATACACTTGGGTGAGGTGTCTTGTTTAAGACTGTAGTTTTAAGTTATTTAAATGATACATATTTCGTAACAAGTATTTTATATTATAATGTCTGTACGTTTCAACCACATTTATTAGCTTTAACAAACTGACTAATATCTTATAAAAGACTATGTTATAAAGAGATTGTGGGCGATTTGTGTAACGGTCTATCTGAGGCTGAAATTTTTTATGATAAATTTTTTAAAACTAAGTACAATGGCAAACGATTTCGCTGAGCGCTAGTACTTTGAAAGCGAATCAAAAGGTTTGCAATATAACCATATATAGGTTAATTAGGCTTGTTACGATCCAGTATTTTTGCTCATCGAATAAAAAAGTCGTCTGTCATTGTACCAAATTTTAAAATTACAAGACAAATAATACATTTTCCTGTAAATTATCTGTGAATTGTTTTGTCCTATTTTACCATAAAGAAATTAAATCATATAAAAATTTCAAGCTAACAGCAAAACGTTTTTTTATGTAAATTTGTTTACGCCTTCAAATGTACAGTATTTTGAATGGTTTAACTTTTCAAATTTTTAGCCTTACAGAAATACGGTAACTTGAATCACTCACGAGCTCTCAGTCTATAATGTCTTTTTATATATTTTTTAAAATGAACAAATTTTGTGTTACTATTTTATAACAAATATAGTTATATTGAATTTCATATAACAAATCTACGAATACAGACTATGATTATAAAAATAATATATATTTCGATTATATTGTAATCCACAATATATACATATTGCTAATAATTAACACAAAAATTCCTCGTCATAAATAAATGAATATGTTTACCGAAAGTGCACTATGCTGGGATGTCTTCACCGAATCAATTATAATTTATCACAGCTGTTTTTCAAATTTAAATCACTGGTGTTGGAAGCTATTTCATGCACTGGTATAAAACTGTTTCATAATTAACTTATGCAATACTTTGTATGTACATTTAAAATTCGTATTTTAAAACAAAAGTTATCTTCTTGTTTTTAAAAAGTTTTTTCAAAATTTATATAGCACATTATATTGTGAGTAAGGTAATATTTTTAGTTTTGTTTTTTACATCGAATTGACTATTGACAATATATACCAAAGTAGACATTGTTAGTTTTACAACTGCCACAAATGGCATCGCATATATCCCTCAGTTTAAGATCGACGCTTGGCTATAATGAAGGAACTATAAGGATCGGAAATGAAGCGTTGTAGAGTGTTACCACGATAATGCACTTGCTCTATAACATAAGAATTATTATTTTAGATTTTAATAGAATGTGTTAAAAAAGTAATAGAAAATAAAATTTAATTGTTAACGAAAAACGCAATCATTTTTTTGTTTTATTTTGCATTTATTATTATGGATTTTTGCCAAATATTGACCCATTAACACGAAAACCAAAAATTTTTTTTAAATCTAGAATAATGAATATACATCGAGTGAACTTTCGGAAATATACGGGTAATATAATTGTAGTATCTTTGTTTTACGTTTTTTTTATTTTTATTTTCTTTTAAATAATATGTATGTCCATAAAATTTAAAATAAATAATAAAAAAACAAAAACCTTTCTATTCCTCTACATTAACTATTTTATATCGTACATGCACAGAATTTAGTATAATTTCATATTAATATCATACATAAGCAATTACATATAAATCATCTAATTGCAATAAAAAGATGTCAGATAAATTTTAAGAGTTTATAACTTTGTTTTCGAATGAAATTGTATGGAATATATAAAAAAAAAAAAATATTTTTAAGAAAAAATGGAGTTAAAATGCTTATGTTAACATGATCATGCTACATTAAAAACATTGAATCATATATCATGTAAATAACAATCATAATTTTATGCTCTTTTAAACACATACAAGCAATAATAATACAATTGAAAACATTTTGGACATTATTTAGTTTGTCAACATATTAAATAATATAACACATAACACACAGTCCACAAACAAAGTGTTAATATGTACTTAAAACAATACAATAAAGAACTTTGACCCAAACATTCACACACACACACACACACACAAAAGGAATATAATTTCGTTATTTTCGGGGTATTTATGGTTTTGGCTATGGTGTTTAAACCAACACATAACAACATTTGTGAGATGATGATCTTTATAATATTATTGTGCCACCACACACACCATCGTTATTTTAGTTTCCACAAATAGTTTATCACATATTATGTTCGTTCTATTGTTTGAGGCTTTTGTTATTTTGGTTGTAATGTAGTGAGTAATAGTCGAGTTGACTATTATAAGTATTGCTGTTAATACTAGCTAGTAATGCTAGTAGCTATCTATACCAGTAGCATATAGATCAAAAGACATAATATTAATGCCTATTATTTGTAATTTAAATTCAATTCACTCGTCATCTACATAGAAGAACTTTGAAGTGTTTATATGCATATAAATAGGAGTAATATCAAATATTATTATTCGTACGCACTGTAATCATAATCATTTTGTAATGTATTTTAATATATGGATATTATTGGTGTGTAACATCTCTCCATTCGGGTATGCATATATAGATTTCGTGAAAAGGGACAGTTTAAAATTTGTGACGGAAGTGAAGTAACAAGAGCGTGCACTATTTAAAAATATTATCCACATTACAATTATAATATGTAGGATTTTATGCAAGATTATATAGCTCCGAAAATAATCAGACGGGTTATCTCTCTCATGTGGACATCTCCCCCGTACTTAACTTTATGTGAATATTTTTGCTATGGGAGTCATTTCGTGAAAAGGAGAGGTAAAGGTCACCAAGGTTAAGCAACAACGGACACAGTCAGAACATCGATGGGTAAACATCAAGGATTGCTGTGTACTGTTGTTGTATAGATTGAATATATACTCACTGTAGTCCCTATATAACTTTAGTAGTTGAAAAAATCGAAAAAGTGACTTAAAAAAATGTACATACAAATATAAGAAAATAATTAAAAAATTAATAATTATTATATACATAAAAAAAATTAATAATAATAAAAAAAAATAAAAAGAAAAAAAAAAAATAATAGTAAAATGATTCATTAAAAATAATTATTCCTCGATACGAAACACTATTTCAAATAATATCAGAGTCATTTTTCTCAGTATAAAATCTTAATTTTTCTTATTAATAAGGTGTGATATCAGATGTTACATGCGAGTATTGTGAAACTAGCTGCTTCTTTTTTAAATTTTATTTCAAGAAAAAATAAAATTGAATATTACAATATTTTATTACTTTCATTACTTTGAAATTTTAAAGTTGCATCACTAATAAAGAATATTTATTTTGTACATCAACTAAAATTGTTCGCAAAATATCCAGCTTGTGATCTTACAATCGCACACAAAATGAAACAATTCGCCTGTGTTCATAATCATAATTCCAACCTTATACATTTTTCAAGCCATTCTCATACTCATAATATAAATAACACAAGATAATTTTTTAGACACACATATGACAGTAATATACTTCCATTGCGTAAAAATAAAACTG
Source organism: Chrysopa pallens (assembly GCA_020423425.1). Classification (NCBI taxonomy): domain Eukaryota; kingdom Metazoa; phylum Arthropoda; class Insecta; order Neuroptera; family Chrysopidae; genus Chrysopa; species Chrysopa pallens. The sequence continues at coordinate 72,327,312 of CM035591.1, forward strand.
AACGAACCTCACCATATTACATTAGTTATGCATCATGAGTTTATCTAAAAATTTTTCGTTTTTATCCAATGAATATTTCATTTAATCTATACGTATCTCAAAAGAGACTTTTATTTATCATCAGAAAAAGGATATTAAAATCTGTTTGGTGAATTAGAATGACACGTTAACTGGGTTATACATGACAGGACATAGTACCTTACCCATATATTATGATGTCAAATGGGATAATAGTCATTAAAATGAACTTTTTGGGTATAAATTGTAGGTATTGCGTATAGTATCCTAATATACCTACCATACAAAATAGATTCACAGTTTATAATAAAATGATATGTATACTCGTTGGCCAATAACGTTGTATTATAATTAACGATTAAAATTAGTTAAATGTGTGTCTGAATGTCTATTAAATTTATTTGTTTTTGAAATTTTATATATTTAAATTTATTTTGTTTACAAATAATTTTTACACATATATTTTGTCAATAACATGTTTATTAGTTATTAAAAATTTTCAGTACACTTAATTTATTTATTTGAGTCGTAGTTATTTCATCAAATTATTAAATCGATAAACAAAATACATAATTAAAAATGAATAAAATAAGCTGAATAGATCAAAAATAATAGCAATTGTTATCTATGACGAAAGTTGTTTTCGTCCATTGACGCAGCCGAGTAAACACTACATAAAACTTGAATTAAATTTTACTATAAATTTAAATTTCGGTATTATTGTTTAATATTATATTCAAGCTACTTTATATGACAATTTTGAAATTTACGTTCAATCATTAATAATTTCAATCATTTTTATTACTTAAAGAGTTTTTATTATCAGTTAATAAATATAAAGTTTCACTAATACTCTTATGATTATTGATACATGCTTATTGATAAATATGCAGAATATTAAAGGCAAACTTTACTACTTCTATATGTAAATAATACATAATAACAGAACGGAAAAATTTAATAAAGGAAAAAGGTTACAATAATCTAAAAGTATATTGACCCATTGAATTGATATCTTTTTATATACCTACGTGTATACGCAAAGATTCTATTTTTATTGAATTCTTTTTTTTTTTTTTTTGAATACTCTTCAAAGCACCAGAGAAAATCATATTTGATTGTGTCATCTTTAAGAACTTGTTTGTTTGATGTGGAGAAATAGAAAACTTTTCTTTCAACTTTATATCTTTATTCATTTTATATGAGAAAAATTAATAATATGGAAAAAATTAAAATTTTCTTTTTGAATAAAAATAGATTAGATTTTCCCAAGCACTTAGGCCACTGGTTTATTTTACTAGATTTTATTCTAAAGTGTAGACAAATCATGTTATATAGTTTTCGTTTCTTTTTTCAATGGTGATTGAATCACATTTTTTTATAGTTCAAGTTTTATAATGTTAATATATTTATTTTTAACAATTTTGAAAATAGTAACACAGGTTCATTTTACTTCTAAATAAAGAAAAACTATTATCGTAGATATCGATTTGGGATACAAATATGCGTTTTAAACAAATTTTATATTAAAATTATCCTTAAACATTTAATAAATATTTTATTAAGTATAACTGACAATTCATATATTAACAGGATACTCCACTAATCACCCCTCCCCCTAAACGAAAACCTTCGCCGGAACATTTTCTCAATTTGAATCGAATAATGAATAAATAATTTGAAATTATATTTTGAATTTAATGTCATTTGTACATTTTCGAATAGCTCGTCATGTGAAAATTGATTTGAGAGAGTCAAATTAATTACATATGTGAAAAAAACGAATACGTGCATTTTCCACTTGAATTGCACTGTGTCGAATTGGAAAAAAAAGAATAGACAGTCTTTGGAAGCTGCTACTATGAAATAACAGTGTCTTCCTTGCATTTTCAGTCCAGTTCTCAATAAAATTGCATTGTTTATCAATCATTCCTTGCAAATCTGTTTACTAAGATAAAATTTATTAAAAATACAATTCAGATATTGATCAAAGCACCCATGAAGTTCATATCTATATGTTTAATAGCTTTTGTGTTCCACTAGAACTACTTACTTTTAATTACTTTTAACGTACTTTTGCGTAGCAATTCAATTCGCTTAATTATTTTTCCTTTTTATATTGTATTCGATTAAATATAATCCAGATATTTTTAACCAAATGCACCAAAGCCAAAATATGAGGGCTAATTGTTTCTATGTATGTATAATCTATATGAAAAATATAGACAGCCATACATGCATAAATACGTACATAATATGCCCGCCTCTTACGTTCCCTCATCTAGATTCCCCTCTATTGCTTGAGTATTCCTGCATATATTAAAATAATACAAATTCAAAATGGTGGATTTTTAACCCCAAAATCCATGTTTTCAAAAAATTTGTTTATTCCAAATCTATCTAGTAGGGTATCAAAATGGAAATTTCTGAAAAAAGCGATTAAAAATATACACAACTCACATGTTTTCAAGTAAAAAGGGTGAGACAAGATTTAAAAAAAAAAAACTTTGACCTTTTTTTTGTATATTTTTATCGCTTTTTTCACAAATATTTTGATACCCTACGAGATAGATTTGGAGGGAATGTTTGAAAACATACATTTTGGAGTGAAAAATCCACCATTTTGAATTTCTATTACTTTAATATATGCAGGTCTCGCTTCATTTGAAAGTTGATGGTAGAATAGAAACATTCGTTATTTAAGTATTATTACTTTAGTTTATGTACGTACGCAGCTGGGTACTTTTTATTTTCAATCTATATTGTTAATATAAAGGATTTTAGCATTCAAGATTGCAGTAAGAGATGCAAAAAAGGTGACGCGATATTATAAGTTTTATTCTACGAAAACATTCCTGAATTAAGAAAAAATACTCCATTTGAAAAATACATTTAAATAAAAAAAAGTCAAATAGGTATAATTTTATACATGTTAAATGATATGATGTTTAAATGTTATGTAATCTACATTTCAAGGATTTTTGCTCAATTGAATGGTGAAAATCACTAACTAAAGTATGATGATCACGTTTTCCAATTGCTCTGGTTATTGCTTTCAATGTATTGAAGAATACCTACACCTATATGATCAAATTTTCTCTTATATACCTATATATTGTCAACAACCAGCACTGCACATACCTTCTACCAGAATACGCCGCTATGTAGATAGGTATGTAGTTCGATAAATGTGCCGAAAATTACTCTATTGGTATCTATATTGATGGTACAAATCACATACGCTTTTTTTTCTGTTATGTAATTGTAATTGTACACAGGGGACATATAATTTTTATTTGTCGTCATTGGTATGAACTGTCAATACTCGACTATTTTACATATGGTACTAGCAAAAAAAAATTAATGTGTGACTAGAATATTTAAAAATAAAATAATTTTTTTTTCACTCATAATATTACATGCGATATGATTCGAAAATATTTCGTTCAAAACTCCCATACAAAAATTTGAATTAAAATTGAAATTTTTATTATTCGTAAGATGCGAACATGAATAATGTAATTTGTTTATCGTATAATATCATATACACATATTGACTTTTTAGTATTTAGTAGTTGTGGGGGGAATTTTTGACTGATTATAAGTAAAATTTATTGTGCGCTACAGCAATCTACTTTCAATTTGTAACAAAACATCATTAAAATTTTATTTCAAATTATGACGGGGACACTTTAATTTTCATTAGTTTTAAAAAATATTTACATGTGTGTAAAATGTAAACTCAAATAAAAAGGAATCTAGTATAACGATGCTGGTGATTTTTTACAAAAGCACCAATATCTCATTGCTTTATTATTTAAAATTTGTAAATCTAATGCTGCTTTTTTTAGAATAAGGATAAACAATTTTAATTTTTATCAACATTACTTTTATTGAGTGTCATTGCTATACTCTTTTTAATTAATAGAAATATCAGAAAATAAACCAACTAGATCAAAGTTGTATTAAAAAATATAAAAAAATCGTAGTTAATATTTCACTTCCTATTTGATTTATGATAGTAGATAATCGGTAGGGACTCAATGGAAACCTTACAAGCTTTAAAACTCTCAAAAATCGAAGTTAAATACGAATGGGCTTACTACGATCACCATACCCATTATTTGAACTAAAAGATTGTATATTCAATTAGATATTATCCTATAAATTTTTTTTATTTTTACTTCCAAGTTTACAGAACTTGGGTTTTCCTTATTCAAATATAAAAAATGTTTTTGCTCCAAGTACAAAATTGTTTTTTTCATGTTTTGGAACTTCTTGAGCAATATTGGTTTTGCGTCCAATATTGGTTAGTCTTTCACTCTGTGAAACTTATTCAGTGGTAAAAAATAGTGCAGTCAATAGTAGTTCAGAATGGTTTCATTTTAGAAATATCTTAAATCAATTGATCTTATTTTGATTTTAAATTGTTAAATTGTAATTTTATATCTACATGCGTGGTATAGGTGTACATTAGTAGATTTAATTGTGTCAAAATCGATTATTCTTGAACACCGTTATTGCTTACTGTAACAGATAATTCTATGTTATATAAATGAAGAAAATTTACTTCTTTTACATATATTTACTATCTTTTGCCAGAAATATACTTGTTTGAGTAAATATATTCCATAATGGATATTTTCACATAAATTGTGAACCATTCATCGATTTTGATAAAATTTTGAATGTCGATATTTGGTGAACATACATACAGAACAATATCTGAAAAATCATCTAGTAGTTAAATCTTAGACCGCAATTCGTTCGATCAATTATATTACACATTCCAATTTCAAAATGATACTACAATTATTGCTATGAACCAAATTCAATCCTTGCAACTAAGTAATATATTAATATGCACAAATGGTAGTATGGTGGTATAGTTACCGAATATTTGTAGACATTCTCAATAACATTTATCATTACAAAATATAACATGGTATTGGTGTAGTAGTAATTGACAATTAACATCCATTACTTGGAAACATATACAATAGGACGCGAAACTATTTTATGTATAATTGGTATAACAAATCCGCCAATAGGCTTTTGTTGTTTCTGTAATGTATATGACAGTATAATGTTAGGCCTATTTAGTAATGTGTTCGGATCTATATACGTATTCGATATGTAAATACGAATATAGAGAGCTCTAGCTATAGGGCAAATATGTTTTGTAACTAATAATACTATTGTTTAATCAATGTATTTTCATCTGAATTCACAAAACTGTGGGACTCAAAAGGGATATAATATTTGCGATCGACCACTTTATATTTGAGCTTTTCTATTTTGCTTTAAAATGCTCGTTATAAGTGAATATTAACTTCCCGGCTTTTTTGAATACGAAATTTGGGTATATGCACGTGTCAAGTTCACTAGAAGTTAAATTCAACGCTTGTCGAGTGATGCCTGTGTTTGTGTGCATGTCAGTAAAAATAAAAACATAAATAAATAAATAAATATATATATATATATATATATATATATATATATATGTATATATATATATATATATATATATATATATATATATATGCGTTTATTTTTTCGTCTCGATTATCTAGAGAACAAATATATCGACGTACAAGCCCTTTAATTCGATACGTTACGATGCTACATAAAATCTATTCAGCCGTTTTTTCTTTATAATAAAAAATCTAAAAAAAACACTCAAAATCCAAATTCTTAATAATACACAAATTATTGTTGTCACTAGTTTTGGAATATTCTGTACAAAAAATAGATGCACCTGCAGTGTTAAATATTTTGTAAATATGATACCCTTTTAAAAGTATTTTTCATACAATTTTGGTGTACCTGTATGAACATCCAGCACATATATGCTATAATTTTGTGGAACTATTGAAATGAGATTTTTTAATAATTTATAAATCCATAAAATTCTTCGGTTTTGCTCCTCATATTTGTATTTGTTTTTATGTTTATAGTAATTGACATAACTGATATGTCATATAAAATTTATATTTTTATTTAGTTACATTTTCAAATATACAAAGAATACAGTAGTTACAAAACAAAATTGAATAATAATTGGTAAAGTTAAAATATGTGGGTCATATAATATTTTACATTATTTCTATTCATATTCTTATTACTTCAGATATCTGATTTATTTTAATCTTGACTTGTGATTTTTATCGTTTTAATAATATACTCCACCATAAACTCCAAGACGGAAAAGGAAATAACAAATTTTTAAATGGCTTTTTTTCCAACAATCGGTTACTTTTAAATCAATTTGAAAAGCCGAGAAAATCAAAGGAAAATTTAGGAACATAAATAAAAAAGTTTAAAAACTTAAATAAATTAATGTCCTGCATGTTTAAAAAATTGTTGTGGTTATTTATTTTTCAATTTCAGCACTTAAAAAAGTATCGTAAAAATTACGTAGTAATTTTTGTGAAAGCACAATAATGTCACCGTTTTGTATTAATTTGTATTACAATAAAATTATTAATTTTATTTGCAAAATCATATTAAATATCTGAGTAACAACTATCGTATTATGAATTAATAAAAAATATCTAAGTTTAACGAAAAAATTCGCTGTTATTTCATAGTTTTACTTCTTTCAGTTTTCTTTGAGCAAATTTTTTACACAACATTGTTAAAACATATCTGAAAAGCCTTTATTAAATTTTTAACAGTGAACTTTCAATACAGAAACGATAACTAGAGAATAACGAAAACTAGGACATCTCTCTTGCATTATGTGGTTTTGAATGTATATAATATACATGTGATGTTTTGATATCAAAATAAAGATGTTGTAAGAATTTCTATTCAATTCATCTAGTTTATGAGTATATACAACCGATGTTTCTGACAGATGTACTCAATACAAGATGTAAACACACATTGTAAAGCTTTGGAAGGAGTCAAAATTTCATTAGATTGCGTCAATAGTAAGAATACCGTGTGTTGTTTTATATGTTAACGGTATACAAAGGATGTGCTCAACCGTATGGACCGATTTTGCTTATTCGGTGACTTAAACTCGCTTTTATGTTTAGAATACGTTAGAATAGGTTTTTGAGTTATCGTGATGACGAATGGGTGGACGAACGGACAGTCGATAATGGACTAATTAGGTATTTTTATGGACACCAATACCAAAATTTTGTTTGTGCGGTTAATATTAAGAAGCGTTATAAGTTTTATAATAAATTATTATACTCTGTCATATTATGTATGTAGAGTATAATAGTAGATCTACATATTCTTCTTACATATACAAAAATTTAGTCCAAAAATATTATTAAAATTTCATGTTACAACAGTTCCAGTTTATAAATTTTATCCAAATAACTAACCTTTTTGGTATAAGCCTAATTATGCAAAACAATATTATATTTTCAAGAAGTATAAATTAATTTTTTATGTTTAATTATTTTTAAATAATTAAATAAGTTTAAGCAGGAAGAAGTCTCATTCTTCATAGTAAAATCTTTATTAACTGAAATTACCGTATAGTGTAACTGATATCAACCTGTAATTAATATTAGTACTACTCCAAGCAATAGTATATAATAAACTATCGAGGTTTTTCCATACTTTTTACTATTATTTTCAATAAACTAGGTTTTTTTAGTATATAAATGGAATTTATAAATTAAGTTTATAAGACAGAAAAAATTGGTAAAAAATAATTTCATCGTATTATTTGGTTTGGGAGAACGCTGAAGGAATTAATAAAAACAAAGTTAAAACTGCAAACATAATGTATATAGAATTAGTGGGTACATATCTACTCTACAACACAGTGTTTGTATTTACAGTAATCACTGGAGGCACTATTTAAGGTTTACTATTATTTTCATAGTGAATATTTGCTTGTGACAGTACATTTAAATTGTAACTTTAGTTTGTTAAAATTCAATGCTGCAAAACATATTCATTTGATTATAAATCCTTGTTTTATTTTTTTCAATTTTGTTCATATTTTATATCTAGTAAATAAATGTATTTGAACAATAGGGATACAATATATATATATATATATATATATATATATATATATATATATACATATATATATATATATATATATATACATATAAATATATATATAAATATTTATATAAATATATATATAAATTTATATATATATATATAAATTTTTAAATCGAATAAAACTACTTGATGTAGAAAATTAGATGAACACGTTATTAAATTAAAAAATAATTTTGTTGATAAATAAACTCAACCTTTTCATATTTAAGTCTTCAAAAAAAAAACAAATTGTGTTAATTTTCGTATAATTTGGAATTTTAATCAAATTAGTGCTACCAAAAAAAATTTTATCTACATTATATATAAAACAATGCAACCGTTTCTCTGATTCTTGTCAGACAATCAACGTGTTGATCTTGTTTTCTATTATATAAATGTTCCTGTTTTTATTATAGATTTGTCACATTAATCCACGTTAGTTTTCCAAATTTAAGTTAGGAAGGCTTTTTTTCTTTGTATGTTTCGAGTACTATGTATTAAGATACCGTTTTCAATAAATTTTGTTTTCTAATTTTGTAAGAGATAACTTGAAAAAGCTTATTTTTATTACAAATTGCCCCAAAAGCTCAGATATTTTCAGAGAAACTTTCCTATTGAAGTCTAATAATATATTATATTACAAGTTTAAAAAAAAATTCTCTTGGGTGGAGACCTTCTGTTTAGAAGCAGAGTTTCGTGAATATATTTTATAGTTATTTAGAAAAAGTCATATTTAGCAATATCATATAAAAAGTTTGTTTATACTTCGGTTTAAATAGGGCATTTTTTTCGGCAAATTATAAATGTGACAGACAATACGCAATATCTTTATCTGATTTTATTGTGTTTCGTAATTTATTTTATAAAATAAACAAAATTTATAAAAAAGAAAACTTTTAAGTGATTTATTTATTTTAACACACAAGAAGAAAAAAAATTTTTTTTATACTATCCATACCATTTTCATTTCAATTTTCCGGTTTGTGATTCAGGAAAATTGGAATCAATCACATTTTGTTACTTTTATATATTTATCCATATATCATATAATATTTACGCTACCGTGTATAATTTTCTTTTTTTTAATGCATACTTTTTGAAATGGAAAATTTATATTTGATTTTCATAGAATTTGTTCAAAAAACTAAAAATAATAAGTGTTTTTCAAACAATAAATTGACTCAAATTTAATAAAATATATAAAATATAAATTGAGTTTAAGTTTTCCTACACACTTTATATATACGGATGATAGAGACACACAATTTTAAAAAAAGGTAAAAACTAGTCTTGTTTTCATGTACTATTAAAGATATTTAAATCTTGGTGTTAATGAATTTCTCAAATATTACTAAGAATTTTAAGAAAAAAATTATGAGCTTCTAATAAAATTAATATATAAGAAGTAAATAATAATTATAATATATACGGGGCTTAATTTCAGAAAATGTTATTTTCAAAACTTGAAAAGCTCATTCGTTATTTGTTGATAGTTTACCAAATGTTGTTTTTGTAATATTTGCAAACTGTTACTAATGTTATATTAAACATAATACACTCGTAAATAAATAACAAAAATACAAAAAAATTCTAAAATAAAAAATGTCTTAAGTTTATGTTTTGCTTTGATAAAAATTCATTGTGACATTTTATTTTAATTTAATGTAATTTTATTAAAATATATTCTATAATAAGTCTATCATACGAAAAAAATGAATGGAAATTAATGTATGGAGAAGCTTTAAATTCTCATTTGAATACATAGAAATATACTGAAATAATAATATATTATATGGTAGATATTCGAATAAAAAAAATACATAAAAAAAAGCTTTTTGTCCCCAAAAATCAGCTTTACTTACTCTTTTATATAAAAGCTATCACACACATTTTTATACCTTGTGTCAATTTTATAAAAAAAGAAAAGGAAATACTACAGAAATACAAAACATCGTTTCGAAATTAAACATATCTGTTACCTCGAATCAGGCAACTTTAATTATATATACTATTTAGCACCTACCGTTTCGCTGCCGTATACGTACAAAATCATATCAAATTTATAGAAATTAATTTTCTATGTCAATTTTCTCTTTTATTGTTTTTACTTCGATAGCTTTCATAGGATACACATTAGGGATTAAGAATCTTTGATCTCCAGAAAAACTGTGATTGTATCGTAACTCCATCCGGCCCTAGTATTTGCTTCGCTCGTAAGGTAGATATGGGAGATAGGAAATCCAAACATACACACACGCACACAAATTTTGGTTACAATATTTTAAAATCCTTTTTGATCAAAAATGATTTTCTGTACTCCATCAGTAGAGCCATCTACCTAAAATTCACAAATATTGAACCCGGGGTCACAGGCATTCCAGGGATTCAAATTAAACGTAATTACAAATACATAGCGCAATTGTCTTTCCGTAAGAACCTTTTAGGTTTTTAAGTATTTGAAAACATTAAGAAAAAGATCAATGAAATAGATAAAGTTCACTTTTAATTTTCAGAATGAAAATATATTTCCATAATTATTAAAAGATTAAGGTTGTTATCGTAATAGAAAGTGTGAGAATTTCATTAATATTCAATGTAATTAATAAAAATCCGTAAACATCTATGAACTTTTGTTACTAATAGAAAGCTACTAAATAATCTATACTAGATAATTTATGTAAAAGGCATTTCAAAAGAATAAAAATTAAAGTATGCAAAATATCGAATTAATAAAACGATTATATGTTCTAAAAATACTTCGATAATTTCCTTGTTCGCATAATTTTTAAGACCGACTACGCCAATCATTGATAATTTATAACTAAAAATTCGATGCTCCATTTCTAGCATTGAATATAATAAATGTTTATATTAAAAGTTACTTACTTGATTTTTTTTACTTCTTTTTCAGTATATATTTTTACATACTCATTTTTAATGGTACGTTATTACAACTGCGCATACTTAATACTGTGACAGATATTAAATTGTTGTGACAGTTTAAAGTTAAATTAAATCATTGACACGCTTTATACATTATTTATGATTGCCTTACGATTGCTAACTCTTGTTCGAGATGGTCTGTTGGTCGGTTTGTTGGATACTATTCGAATGACGATAGTGTGGTCTAACAGTCGTCGCAATGTAGCGAAAGCATTCAGCATTAGTTAAAGATTTATTACTCAAAGAGAAACTATTAAGATAATACCAGGAACGAAGTATACTGAAAAAATACACATACATACAAAAAAATACAAAAACTAACACAGAGAGCACACATTTCACTTTAACATAATTTATTTGTGATAAAGTTTTCCGTTAGTTGTTGTCGACTGTTACTGTCTCTACTATTTTCCCTTCGCTTTTATGTGTACAGTTGAATCGAACAGATTCCTTCGGTTTGATATATGAGAGTTAGTTCTGTACTTCCATCGCATCGTATAAAAATTTGTTTCATGTAAAATGACTGTCTAATTAATTAACCAGCGTGTTAAATGTTGATATTTTGTCTGAAACTGGAAAACACTAATTAAATCAACTATCACTATTTTGCCAAAAAATATTATATTTTCGGTAATATTCATATTCACTCACTTACAAACGAAATTCTCAACATATTTTTCCACATTCTGGCTCGTTTTTAACATTCATTAACATACAAAGTTAAACGAGAAACTTATTTTTGTAGAATTTTAAGATTTGTATTCATAATAAAGACTTGATTTGAAAAATTAAAGAAGTAAATGTTGAGATTATAAAAAAAAAAAAGAAAAAAAAAATCGGTCTTTTATATTTTAAAAATCCCAACTCATAAAACGGTTAAAATCGGAGCAAAGATAAAAAGATTTAAAAATGCATAATTTTGAAATTTACTTAGTATAATATCATGATTTAAAACTTGAAATGAAATAATAAGAAAAAGCTTGACAAAATTTGTATCATAATTTATCATCAAATCATCATTAATTACTTACGGAGGTATTAAAGTTAAGATAAAAATTTATATATTTCGTTTCAATAAAAAAGGAATCATTGTGCATAGATTTTTTTTAATCTTACTTTTCTACTTAACAAAAAGTATTTTTTAAATAAAGAAGTTACGTGATGAATTAATTTCATAGCATACAGTTTCTGATTTTTTGGAAAATGTATTTTAATTATTTTACTGTTTTCTTTCCACGCCCATACAAGAAATGAGGATCGGCCCATTAATGGGCCAAGACAGGCAGCCGATTTAAAAGTATCGGCCAATGATCCGAATATATCATCGGCCCAAGACTGGGCGAGTATCGGACTGTAACGCCATGCCGATATCGGATCCTATGATTGGCCGATCATAGGATCCTATGATCGGTCGATCATAGGATCCCATGATCGGCCGAGCATAGTATCCAAGCGTCTGCCAAACGTACCGATATCGGATCCTATGATCGGCCAAGCATAGGATCCAAGCCTCTGCCAAACGTACTATTATAAATAATTATTTTTAATTTAGAAATAAAAAATTTTTTTATTTAGAAACATTAATCTTTATTCGATAAATATATTAATTTATTATACTAAATTATTTTTTATTTTAAGAGTTTTAAAAGAATATTGCACTGCAATTATAAATATAAGTAATGCAACATTAAGTGAGTTATTAAAAAAGAAAATAAGTAATTTTAGTATAAAAATTAATTATCATTGTCATCCTCGTTATTATTATTGTTGTGTTGTTGTTGTTGTTGGTTGTTAATAGCTCCTTGACGGCGGCTATTAACAACCCTGTCTCCTCCATCCCTGTCTCCTGCATTATCAAGAAAACTGCCGATCTTTACCCTTAACGATTTGGATTGATCCGAGTCCCGAAACTTTTCTTCAACAACCTCTGAAATTAGAAATATTTATAGATAAAACATAACTTTATTCAGGTGTAGATTTTAAACATATATATCCTACCTTTTAAACAAGTGTAAGTGCAAGTAGCACTAAAATTGTGTTTCCCGATACCACGTACTTTCTTCCCAGTGCCAGAATAATTCAATTGTACGGTAGGTGTAATGACCTCAGATAAAGTTTTTCGTATTATAGTTACAAAATCTGATTCCCCGTACATAATAACTCTGAATATCAAAAATTGCGCCTCATCGTTGATGGGGAATACATTTTTATAGGGCTCCATAGCAGTTGTTTCAGAAATGTTTGGAACATTTTCCCCAGTTTTCATTAAAACTTGAGTTATAATTCGTTTAGTTCATTTTTTATGACATACTCCGTGGTTATTTAAAATGCATCCAAATGTTCATGTAATTCGTCAAATTTCCCATCAATATAAGTCTTTATACGATCTAAAACAACAGTAAATAGTAAAATATACAAAAATATTATGAGTAATTAATAAGATAAGTAATAAAATTTATTAAGAAGAAAATTAGTTAGAAAAATCTTGACTTTTCATTTTAAATAATCATTATTTTTCACAATAAAATACTTGGAAATAAAGTTAGCAAATTCGATGCATGTAAATACAGATAAAATATTCATTAGTTGTTTTCTCATCGTAATAAGAGAATACCTAATTTAATTACATGCGTTAAATTAAGTCATGTAAAAAGTTGGAATAGTAAAAAATAGTGAATGGAAACAAATTTTTTCTTCGCGATACGAGCAATATTCAATTTGTTTTTTTAAATAAAAACCATAAACACTTACCAAACAATATATCATCATAATTAATATGAGTTGAAATGGCTTGCTGATTTTCTGCCTTTCCCCATAAAGGTATAATAAACTTCTATAATGAAAAGAATCAATAAAAGACATTGTATAATTATTCAACTATTATAATCATACCTTTGACCTTAAATAATTTTGCATGTTTATTTTTGTCTGAGCATGCATCTGTGCTCTGACAAGCAATCGAACTCACTGATTCCACATGATTGAGTTCATCATTTATGATTGAGTATAATATCATCATTTTAACAGCTGATCTAATTTTCAATACGCTTGCGCAGTCAAAAAAGTGTCATATCATCGGCCAAGCATCGGCTGAAGATCGCAAATTATTATAGAGCGTATACTACGGCGGGCCATGATAAGCCAGCCATAGGCCGTTAAAGAATGCCGATGCTTGGCCGAGCATTGGTAGCCGTACCTTGGCCGATCAACCCAAAAAAGTTGATCATCGGCAACTTTGTATGGGCGTGCCATTTATAGTACATATTTTATGCTGACATCTTAGATTTTGTTATCATTTAAATTATTATTTATTTATGTTTTTATTTTATTTATTACTAGATGTACCCGCTACTTCATAGAACTTTATTTCATTTTTGGTAAAATATTCCACATAAAATTTACGTGTGGAAAGGAAAACGAAAGCAGTCGAAGACATTCATTAATATCTTCTTTTCATGCCTTAACAATTATACGATTTTATATATAGATAGATAAACCAATTGATAATTTTATATTAAAGCATGATAGCCTGCTATCATTTTTATTTTGTAACATGTGTGTAAGAACTAAAACTATATAAATTTTAGATACACAATTCTGAAGAAACATTTTTTCTTTTAATCTTTAGCGCTTAGCAATCAAATATAATTTTTTGTTCACTTCCATCCTTTATAATATAAAATGTCATAACAACGTGTTAAGGAAATTAAGTTAGTGCTAAACATCATTTATTTGCTAACATCATTGTTAGCAAACCCAAGATTTTATACGAGAATTGTATACGTGTATTTTTTTTTCAATACGGTTGTTGCAATAATTGTAATTTGTAATTTTTATGATCAATGTGCATGACGACATGATATTGTAACAAAGATTCTTTTCTAAATTACAAGAATTTCTCGATTATCTGAAACGTAAAATTATTTCTGTAAAATAATTATTAATTTCTTTCTTGTTGAGTTTATAACTGTTTTCTTAACAATATAGCTAAATATTATTAATATTTTTCTAGTTAAATTCTATAGTCTATAAAAAATAACTAGAAACGGTGTTTTTTAATAAAAATAATCTCAAAATTATATTATAAAATTTGAAAAAACTGATCCAAGTCTACCCGGACGTTCTATCCAATTGATTTTCATAATTTTAAATTGAAAAGTGTTTGTGCTTAGATGAAGCATCAAGCATTATATTACATTCGTATTTTACCGTTCTCAGGTTATACTCAAACGTGATAGTTTTGTATCCCAATATCTGCAGTTCTATTAAGAAAGGGAGCTCGTTATGTTTAAGGAGACTCAAGATCTTTCATTTGAGCTATTAAACATACAACTTAGATGAGATGGAGGAGTGCAAGACGCGGATATTCAACTTTACTTTCAACTCGTTTGATTTTCTCCGCTCAAAATTAGATACCTCCTGTTCTAATGACAAAGAAAATTCGTTTTGGTCTAAGAACACTCTAACTGACTCGAGACATATAATTTGGACTAAACACTGAAATTGGATGAGTTGGAGATTGTTGAGAGCACAACACACGCTCATCACCTTTTATATGAGATTTGAATGATTAAAGTATCAGGTATCTTATGAAAATGCCTCAGTTGTTAAGAATTTAATAATTTATTTTCTAAATAAATTATTTAATCGAGTTATATATTTATCGATTCAAATTATACAAAAAGGTGATGAGTGTCTTTCGTGCTCTCTCTTGTGTGTTGAGGTAAATCTCCAACTCATCCAATGTCAGTATTTTACTCAGATTATATGTCTTCAGGACCGGGTACTTGATAGTATCTATTTTTTAAATACTTTTATATTTAACGTACTAGCTAATATACATTAAAATAATTTGAATATGTTTTAATGATCTTCTTACTATTATATGTTAAAACAATTTATGCATTATGATGTAGTATGCAATATAATCAGCATAATATATATATTATAATGATGAATAAAAATATTTTTTTAATTATACAGTATATTTTCTACCATTATTCATAGCTTAATATGTATATAAAATAATATACGATTTAACTAAACAATTTGAAAATCATATACGAGTGTCAGCAGGTGATTTTTAATAACCACTGACAGCATTTAACACGCTCTGTTAATTGCAACCACTTGTCGGAAAATGTCTTATCATTTAAAAACTGTGTTATCTTGTGGTTGCTTAATTAAAAAAAAAAAAAACAAACAAACAAAAAAATCAATTCGTACTTATTATGAACATATTATCATTTAATAAAATAATGGAAAATTAAACTTTTTAATTAGTATGTTTTAATATTATCAAAGATGTTGCTATTTAAATCTCATATTAAAACTTTTCAATTTTAAATAGTCAAGAGAATCAAATCTCATTAATTTCATAGATAATATAACATTTAGTACAAATGAAGAAGATAATCTGTGCAACGTGATGATGAATCTAGAGCTATCAACAATATTTTGTATTTAAAATACAAAATTCGTTGAAACTGAAAAGGTCTTTTACATAAAGTGTGTATGATGTTATGTGATGTGTACTTATTATATTATGTGCATCCTTTTTAACTTAGTTAAACAATAGATAGGATGACATACATTATAAGAGGATGTAAAAATTATCATAATAATTTTCATTTAAAACTATTATGATATTGCTTCAGTAAAAACAAAATAAATATGAGGAGAAATAAACAAACTTGTTTACAGCTACAGGATAGGTACATAACGTACAGCTACAAATCGAAAAAAGTCTAATGTTAAATTTAGGAAAGATTTTTGACTTCATGTATATTTCTATCCATATCGAAATATTGTGTTTTTTTTTTTGCAAAATTAGCTTTTATTTTCGATTGCATTATTTTTTTTTAAATATCGACGTTTTAGAACTTAGTGGGCAACAATTTGGTGTTCCTCTATCTGCTTGACTTGCAAACTGTTTGTTAAAACCATTTCAGCTATCTATCTTTAAAATTTAATTGCATTACAAGGCAAAACGCCTTTTTCTACTAAATAGTCATACAAAAATGACTTAGAAAAAGAACTTACATAAAATACTCAATACAGAGAAAAGTTTAGAGAACACAGCGAAGAGAAACTACCGTTTTTATTTTTGAAATAGTAAAGCTTAATTTGGCTATATTCATACAAAATCGTTGTTGGGTAAATGACAAATATATATTTTTTTCATTTGCAACAGATGGAGAATGTTGTAATATTATTTTCTAAATTTATTTTTCTTAAATTATTGTCTTCCGCTATTTTAACTTAAATTTACTGAACACTTTTATTTAATTTTAGTTATTTTCAATATAAGAGTATTTAGTTATTTCTGGCGCAAATATTGCACATGCAACGGATAAAATATTCGCGTACGTGAGCTCCATACCATTATCTAAAAAAAAATAATTGTTGTATGGGAACATCCTTTATTATTCGGTTTTATTATTATTATTATTTTTTTTTTTATAACACCAAAATAAACATATCATCTGTGAAAATTTCAACTGTCTATTCACTGTTCATGAGACCCGTTTTTCCCTTTCGATGGGGAACGATAAAAACAGAAGAATATTTATTCGTCATTTTTCGTTGACATAACTAACCGGTTCCTTTTTAATCCCGTACCTAGTCTATTCACAATAACATCATATATTTGAAATATTTGAATCAGATCGCAGAATTTCAAATCAAAAAATTTATTATAACAAAAGCATCAAATCTAGTATCCCTTAAACCATAGGTAGGTCACACTACATTTTTATGTATCTATGTTAAATTCTTATGTAATATGTATATGTATCTATATATATTATGGAGTCCAGTCCACAAATCCAAATAATAATATAGGCCTTTGACCTACATTATTGTTTAGTTTATGTTTTTTAACAAAATACAATTGTAAATATTTTTATTGGTATAGGCATGTTAACATCCATATCCACATATAGTTGAACATAATAAATTTGAAAATATTATTAAAAGGGGTTGTAGTAGCTTGTCTATGTTATTAACTGTACACAATTTATTGTAAATGTTTTGTAGCGATACATTGTGAAAGATATCTCATACAAGCAGGCTGAAACTTGTTACTATATATATATATATATATATATATATATATATATATATATATATATATATATATATATATATATATATATATATATATATATATATATATATATATATTACATTCCATCCACACATCCATACTTATAGACCAGAGTCGATCATATTTGAAACCATATAAAATTATGGTAGGATTAAACCCATTGGAAACGGATGAGAATATAACAAAAATGAAAGTAAAACAATTTACGGGCGATCTTAGCTCGGGAAGGGGAAAGGGGTGAGTTAAAAACGGTTTATCTCGATTTCCGGCAAAACTATAAGTTAAATGACAAAGATGTAGGTAATAAAAAGATCTACAACTCAAAATTCATTTGGAAATTAGAGTGCTTTTTCGATATTTATTGAAAATATTTTAAATCAAAAAATTACAGTGCATTTGGTACATAAAAAGATAATTTTTCGTAAAAATAATTTTTTTTTTGTAAAATAAAAAACCAAAAACTTGGCTATTTAAATTTTTCACATAAATTTTATGTGCAAAAAATCTATCTTTGATATTTAACTTTTTAAGTTATGTGCAAAAAATGTAAATTCATCTCTTTTATTTCCTACATCTTTGATATTAAACTTTTTTCCATAGAACTTGTAGTTTTGCCGAAAATCGAGATAATCCATGTTACCATTATTTTTTTTTTCATTTAACCATTTTTAAAGGTTTCTACCCTAGTCTATACTGTATTGTATTGTTGGATTGGGATGGATGGAGGCAACAAGGGGTCTTTACTATATGAAACGTGATCTTCCATTTAATTATTGTATTTAGTAAATATAATATAGTTGTGATTATTATTAAATTCATATGTTGTCTTGATTGCTGTGTAATAGTTTTATATTTTGGTTCGTATATGTCGCTTTTTAAATATATAATATTAATGCTCAATCTTTTAAAACGCTTCGATGTAAATACGGATATGATAGTACTTTTATACACGAAATTTATCTAATCTGTAGTTTAATTTTTTATCCGTTATATATTTATTTATATATTTATATATATATATATCTATATATATATATATATATATATATATATATATATATATATATATATATATATATATATATATATATATATATATGTATATATTAGGATGTATTTAAAAGTTTGTAACGCTTGGAAAATATTTATACACCAAATCCATTCATCATCAATCAGCGGGCTGAAGTTTTAATGACGGCACAATTGCCAAAAACGGTTGTTTGTTGAGAAGACACAAATTTTGTTTGAAATAAACTGTTAGATTCACCACAATTCTAACTTTAATACAGCTGATATACGATCTTTATATTAATATGCATTAAAATCTACGTAATAATAGTTATGTTAGACATTATTATAGTTATATTAGACTTTATCTCTTAATAGATGTTGCCGATACCATCTAGTTATTAATAATACTATAATTTCTATCTAGTGCATTTTCTACTTTATTGTCAAGTGTCTCTTTTTATTGTCCAATGTTTTCACATTTTTAGTTGTTGCATCATATAAGTGAAAAATATTGGACGAGATCCAATATTTCATGTGTTCATAGATTCGAAAATTGAACCGACAGTTCGTCGATATTGTCGTCACGGTGGTTTGGTCTCAATAATATAACAGCCTGCTTTCGTTCTATTAGAAATATTTTTTTGGAGAGTTAAGTTTTTAAGTAAAGCAACTTCTGGAAATTTTTTAAAGAAAAATATGCTTATTTAAATATGTTTATCCACTTTTGAAGGCACTAGTGATTCAACTGTTTTGTCGTTGGGATTAATTCTTCGTTTTCTAAAACAATATATTTATCTAAGTATTATTTTATTAAAGCATAGAAATACTAAATTTGTTATGTCTTCCATTTTTTTAGAATATCAAAACAATTACATTTTTTTTGAATGATTATGTATTTATCTGTATAAGAATTACAAATTAAAAATTATTGAAATTAAAAAAAACTACTGAATGACATTGTAAATTCTATTAACAAGGATCACAAATATAATAATATTATACAAGGTATTAACAATTTTTTATAAAAATTTTCTATGTATAATATTACTATCAATTCTAACCGTAAACAAATTTGACATATGTAATATGTGAATTATCTTTACTTTTTTTTTTTTTCTTTTTGGAAAAAATATGTATATTTTTGACAGGTGAAATATTTTCATGATAAATATATCAAAATAAAATATTATTTGTAAATTCTTTAAAAAAAAATAGTACTCCAAAATAAATGTTTATACAGAAAACACATAAGATGAAAATAAATAAATAAAATTTTGAAGTTTTTGAAAACATTTTAACTTAATTAGGTGATTCATGCGAATACTTGGTATTTTTTCACATGGGGATTCTTGCTTTTGGCTAGTGCTTGGATAAAACCATGTAAATAAATATTTAAATAAAATTTTCTATGTATATAATAAAGATATTTAAACATAATATAACACACATTTTCTATGTATAATATGTATGCAAACATATTTTTTAGAATTAGAATACACCATCGAAATTTTAACTTTTTATAAATACCTATACGGTAAGTTCGGGGAAGATGGACAGTCCAATTATTTTTCAAACCAATAGAAAGATTGCAATATTTTATGCTAGGTTTAATTTTATTAACGTAATCTACTAGCTGCTCGTGCAAAGTAATACTGAAGTTTAATCAAAAAGTAAGTAAACACCGGTTAAAGGGTTCTCGAAAGTTAAATGTTTTTATATGTACCCATTTAGTTTCATGTTAAAAAAATTTGAATAGAAATCCTTACTGTTGAGAATTAGTCGTTCATTTTTATATCCCGTAGCCATATCTCCCGTTTGATTAAGGAGCGATGGACACATTTGGTCTAGTTAAGATGATCTCCAAAAAGCATGCTTTTCTAAGTAGCACGATAGAAATGCCTTATCCAACTATATGTCAAGCTTATGAACAGTATTTTAATCCAAGGCAACGGCTATATAGATCTAATACCTTATACACTCAAAGAGTATTTAAATATTATTTTAACTTTTCAAGCAAGTTAAGAATTATAAAAGGGCAATACAAATGAGTATAAGAAAATAAAGGTGATAAAATTAACATGGAAATTTTCCACGGGCACTTCGGGAGAGATGGACAGCCGAGATATATACAAAATTTTTTTGATATTGTTTTCAACTATAATTTTGTTAATTATTTATTTATTAAAGATTGGTTTAATATAAATATTTTGGAAAAAAACACTACCAGTTTGACTTTTATAGCGTCTCGTTAGAATTACATCCATCTCGCCGGTATCTTTTTTATGCTGCCAATATTAACTAGCGTTCAAAAATTTAGGCAAATATAATCTGGCATATTATATGAGTATAGATATAGCCCACTTAAGTTAATTAATTTGACTCGTCGCATTCAAAATAAATGAAGAAAGACTTAGATACCTTCTCACACCAAAGAATATTATTAACTTGAAACCTGCCATAAGGCATTCCTCAGGCTATTTCATATATAATTTTTGATATAAAGTTATAGAAATTCTTTAAGGTTTGATATTTTTCAATCGTAAAATATTATCTATATCTAAAACAATATGACGTGGTATCCATGGGCCTCTTTAATTCAACAATGGTTGGTTTAAATTGATTCAAAGCTTCAAACACATACACACTCACCCATACACACATATCACACACTCCCATTTATATAAATCCAGTACATTTGGAGGTTGAATATTTAAATAATAATTCGTACAATATTGTAATAGGTAATTTAATATTTGGCTTAAAGCTAAATCTAACTCTACCTTACCTTTTGACTTATATAGAAATATTATATAAAGAATATTATAACCTATGTTAGGTAAATAGTTATAATACTAATTCCAATTTACAATCATTAAATATATATACAGTGTATGATTAGGGTAGTTTATGTAGTTATTAAAACAACATATAGTTCGGGGGACAACATAAAAAATTCATCATTTTCAGGTATTTAGTTCCATTCAAATTTTGAAAATTTATTTCGTCTGAATAATTAAAATATTTGGGTATATAGTGTATCGTCAGTTTATTCAAGTTGAGTTAAATTATGAGTAGCTAATTTATATTATAGAGTCATTGGCTTATCAATAGCCGAAGTCAAATTTTCGTGTTATCTTATTTCAAAGAATAAGCATTACCAAACAAAGTTTCTTATCGTTGTTCCCTCTTAAAAATTAAATATTTAAAATCCAAATATCCTGTCTTACTAGATGCTAACCTTACCACCGGCTTTTTATTTTATATAATAAAATAAACCTGTGTACCAAATATCAGCTTCCATGATTTAATAGTTATGAATGTGTGTTGATCATCAGTCAGGACAAATGAGTTTATATGTATAAAAGATATATTGAGATGCATAAAATTTGCAACCTTATATGGTATATATATATATGTATTTCTAAGGAGTTATGATTAATGATTTAACCATTTTCTCTAAAGTTCTGGCATAACAATGATTCTTATGTTTTCAAACCAGTCTAGGACTATTTATAGACACAATATTTCTGATAAATTCTTCAAAAAAAATTACCTTTCCTTGAAAGTTATAATAAAATACATTTAAAAATTAAAATTTTTTTGATTATTTGAAACTTGCACAACTTAAAATCATAATAAGCACATTATATAAAATTTTCTGGCATGTAAACGATTAACGTTGACTTTATACTAAATTCGTTCAAAATTATTTGTTTATTCTACTCCTAAAAATTATTATTACAGAAAATTAATAAGAAAAAGTAAAAGTATTCTACAAGTAGTAAGTAATCTTGATGATTGTGGATTTTTGATATAATTTCCCGTACTAATAAATGTTGTATACATAGTTTATAAAGCCATGCTCTAATTAATTATTATAACCATACGCAAATTATTGTTATTGTTATACGATTCCCTATAGGACATTAATGTAATAGGATTATTTATACAACGTTAATAAAACGTTAGAGAATTCAAATAGTAAATAATACTCTATTGTGTGAAGCTTATATTCGGGGCAAATCATTTTTAAGACAGTCACATCGTTTCATGACAAGTTTCATTGGAATTGTGTTCAATCGGAATGAAGTTCAAAATCGCCCGATTGTAGTGACTCAAACAGTTGAATAGATAAACAAAAGCAAATGAAGTGTCAGGCAATTTCCTTTAATCACATAATAGTTTTTTTATTGTTAAGCTGTAGAGA
This sequence comes from Chrysopa pallens, assembly GCA_020423425.1. NCBI lineage: Eukaryota > Metazoa > Arthropoda > Insecta > Neuroptera > Chrysopidae > Chrysopa > Chrysopa pallens. Next base: position 72,350,621 of record CM035591.1, read on the forward strand.
AAGGAATTTTGTCAATACAATATAACGCATAAAAGAAAAAAATAACATCGAAAATAATTATGCAATAGTACAAAATAATAAAAAGTAAATAATAATATAATTAAAGGCCAACTATCTGAAAAAACAACAATATTATGCGATAAAAACACAAATCATAAAAAAGAAGTGGGAAATGAAACTAATTCGTTCAATTTAAACAATTACAAACAAAGATAAAATTAATAATAATCTTGACGAAACTATTACGGGAAAACAAGGTAATGATTCGTTTAGTTCATGGTTCTTTAAATATTCTACTCTTCCTGTGAAGAAGTGTCATTAATTTTAAGTCTTGAAAAACACAATGGATTTTCTTCATGATCGTCCTTTTCAAAGAATTTAAAAGTAGGTGGATCAATACATTTCAAACTATTTGAAAACAAGTGAAGATAACAACTAACAAAGAAAAATTGAGAAAATTGTTTTGATACTCGATGATTAAATTTCATTGTTTAGACTATTTTCAGCATTTATAAACTACTATAAATATCCAGTTTATACAGTTATATATGTATAAATGTATAATAATACTTATTGTTATTACCTATTTGTGTTAATTTATTTATTTCCTATAGACTAATTAATATCTTTGAACACCTATACCAAAATTTTGTTTGAGTGGTCAATATTAGATAGCGTTACAAACCTTACAATAAAATTAATATCCTCTGACATATTATTTATGTCGAGTATAAAAAGTTCATTCATCATTAGAATACATATTCTCTGTTAAGATGTTGGCGCTAATGGTCCCATTGATTTGCCTTCATGAAAATATAAAAAGAACATACGAATTGTTTTTATAAAACACCCTATATATTAAATATCCAGTATCACTAAAAGTAAATACAAATGTAATACACATATATATAACTTATAAATGCCATAATACATAATCTAAAATTCATATTTATTAAGTATTTCCTTAGTATATAGTGTATAGTATATGAAGTGAAATTTGGTAAAGTTGTATTATTCATTGTATTTATATAAGGCCCTTTTCTACTATAGGTAGGTATATTATAATAATAATAATCACTTCAAGTGAAATTCTTGAACGAACACACAATATTAAAATTAATTACCATTTATTTATTAAAACTCGTGTATTATACTTGTGGACTTATTATAACATACAGGATATACTTAAAAAAATTTCTTTTATCCTGTGTTCGAAGAAAAAGTAACAAAATCGTAATTGACAATGGAATTAAATATATATTGTACGTCTACGGCAGTAAAGCGGTGGGCATCAACTATAAATTAAAATAAAATAAAATAAAAATGTTATGTAATTAATTTTATGAAATGTTATGAAAGGGACCTTTGTTTTAAACAAATGTTTTTCAAATAATATTGTTAAATATTTCTTTTAAAGAACATTTCTGTACATAAATAGTTAAAATATATACCAGGAATGTTTTTTAAAAATACTAGTAAAGCTAGCAGAGCAAAGTATTCAAAATTCAATTTAAATACGCTTAAAATTAGGTACTTTTTAGGTGCTTCTAAGGTACCGCAAAATTAAATGAGGTGCATCATGGCAGCAATGTATCATTATGATTCAATTTTCTTAATTAAAAATTTGAACATCTCATTTAATTTTGCAACATCTAACAAGCTCCTAAAAATTTAAGCATATTTAAATTCAATTTTTAATTCTTTGCTTTGCTAGCTTGACTAGTATCTTTTAAAATATTTGATTAAAATGAAAATGATTGAAAATTCACATTGAAAATATTGACTCTTGGGAAATAATTAAAAAAATATCATAAATCAACTGAAAAAAAATTTAATTTAAGAAACTTCACTCATTTAATTTAAAAAACACCGATAATTCCAAATAAATATACTACCAGAAAAGAACTAAAAACTATGAAAAGAAATTTTTGAGTCAATACATGGGGGAAGGATTGTGTAGATAATAACAATTACATTTCACAACACTTATCATAATATTTGTGTTTTAATATTATGTCATCCTAATATTGTATTAGGTATATGAATGAGTCAAGTGCAAATTATAAAACTTTAATTACAAACTTCGAACACTGAATTTATTAAAGAGTAAAGAATGAAAAATGAATTGTACATTATTTAGATTTTTTACTGTTCATAGGACCATTGTTACTCTCTATTATGGACTTCCAAATAACGCTTGTCTCTAATGTTAGTCACCTCTACTTAAATATAGTATACTAAATTCATACTGACGTCTTTATAACTGTTAAATTTTAGATATAAGTAATATATGAATTTGAGAGCAGAATTTCAACAGCTGTAGTATTTGGGCAGATTTCTTATGAAAAGTTTTTTTAAACATGATAATATTACAACTACTACTGTAGTAAGCGTTCATTGTGGATGTTTGTATCATTATAAAAACCTATTTTTACATACCTTGCAACCAATTTTTACTAAAAATATAAAGAATAATATTTTTACAATAAGTTAACGATCGTTTTAATTCGTTTTAAATATTTTATTTTTAAAATAGTGATATAAACTGACACGATCGTTAGCTTATTGTAAATTTTTAATAAAAAATGATTGTAAACTATATAAAAATGGGTTTTATTAATTATAATTTCCTGTATCTTACTTGTAGTCTGGCAGAGATACGGAAAATGAAGTATTAATTTGTTTATCATTAAACCATGACTACAGTTTGTTTTAATATTAATATTGCATTGGTTTACAAACGTCAGTCTTAAATTTAATAAACCGTTGTTATAATAGAAATATGCAGGATATAAAAATTCCTTTGCATTATGTACAAGTTTTTTTAAATTTTATATTTAATATTAATCTTCCTGTACATATATATATTGGGATAAATATATATATAAATATATATATGTACATTTTGGGATAAATATACATAAAGAATAAACAAATACTAATCTCAATCTTGGGCTGTGTATTGTGCTTCTATGTGGATTTAGTGTAACCACTTTTTAATTGTATTATTGTGTATACACGCCCTTACCAATTTACATATTTTTCACACTCCAATACCATTGCGGATTGTAATACTTTTGTATATAAATGTGTTTATTTTTCAAGAAACAAAGTTTGACATATTATTTAGGTTTTATTATAATAAGCTTTATGGTGAAATATGGGAATAGTAGAAGTCAAATTAATTTTATCGTATTTAAAAATATACATTATAATAATTAATATTGGCTTACGATCATTTGGCAAGGTATTATTATTACTAGAACAAAGTTTTGATAAAACATTACTTGAAAAAAAAAAATGAAAAAAAAACTATTGTTATTCGAATAGCATAATGTATGTAAATTTTTAGCTGAATCGAAATCCGAGAAATGTCTTATTTAACTTGCAAGATTCAATTACAGACACAAGTCAGGCGAAACTAAATAAAGTTATTTAGAAGGATTTTCAACAACTGTTACAATACAACATTTCTTTAAATTAGAAGTGAGCTTCTAACAGCTGCTGACTTAAATAACATGTAATACACATTATATTTCTTTCAATTTTCACACTCAACTAACTCAAAGAGTATTTTTTGATTAATTTGTGCGCGAAAAGTGTTTCTAATAACTGTAGATAATCCCTCATAAACAACTTTTCAAGCATATGATTTTATTATGATACATAAAAACATAAAATTTTTTGACTATGAGGGCCAAATGTAATACTATAATTCAAAAATGGCTTGTATAATTGATACTGTATACATAATTGCATTGAGCCTTTGACAATGGCCATAGTATGCCTAAGACTCCAACAAAATAATTTGTTCCTTTTGAGACTTATTTTTTTCTACAAAAATAGCAGCTTCTGAAAGTATTGTTTCTACAATTTTTTCCTGACTGTATTAATATTATTGTAATTTTATTTAACATTTTTTTTTTTATTTTTGAGGTATGTTCCAATTATTCAGTGCCAATTTAGATAATATGTACTTTAATGAGAAAACATTAAAAATTCCAACAGATACAAAACAATTAATTCATCAACATTAATAAACAAAAGGGACTCTGACATTTCCTCTCTACAATATGCAACCCAACATATCTACAATATAACAAAAATTTTTTTTTTGTATCTCTACAAAATGGTACCTATACCTACAATAATTTTTTTTTACTTGATTAATGATATTTTTTAATTATTTCCCAAGAGTCAGTCAGTAGTCATATTGCTTTTTATAATTCCATAAATTTAAAACGAATGTATTATGTTATGCAGTGAAAAATATGCCTACACAATTACTAAACTGAAATAAAAACTGTTATCATTAATCATATTATTGTTAAATAAAAAATAAAAATAAAAAACAATTAACTTTTTGATTCATTAAAAATATTCTGTCAATGAGAATGAATACATGTGTCATTTTATCATATCGAACGTATAAATAGGACAATACTTAATATAATAAAAAAAAAAAATTATTAAAAATAACTTGTAGTTCATCACTAATTAAAAGTACCAAGCTAGTTCTGTATAATAAAAATGAAATATCAGGCCGTAATTTTTTCAACGTTTAGTTTATTTGAGCAAAAATATACAATTCAGATACGAAGCTATAAGCAATTGGAAAAAATTAATTTCGTTTCATGAAATTATAAAACAATCTTTATAATTTATTTCACTTTGTTACTCTTTTTGGACTAAGCAAAACGATAACCACAATGATATTACGACATAAACTCATGTAAACAAAGAAACGTCAACTACTAATCAATTAACATCACATCGATAATCAATCAAATTTGGACGGTTTGTATTGCGGTTGCAATTGATATATTCAACTTAACCATAATATTTGAATTAACAACTTTGCGTAATCTCAAAATAATAATAATAAGGATAGTAACTAAAATCTTAAATTCAATATCATAGCTAGTTCGCGGCATTATCTCTAATTTTATTTAAAAACTATTGAATTATTTTAATAATGCAAATAATAATAGGTATATAGCAATACAAACATAACAATAGTCACTAACAAAACAGTGACTATGATGTTATAAGAAATCGTTAGGCTAATGGCGCGCTAAAATTTTTTTGTGTATTCCACTACAGCGCATTTGATTACTGTCGTACTGACGTTTTAACTTATGTTGTTACTAGATAAAAACATGAAGAGTCTAGAATTTTTGAAAATTACACTCAAATATTATTTATTTTGAGACTTTTTAAAAATAAAAATAAGTAAATCATAATATTTATTATTTTTTTATATACATTTTGTATAAGAATGCGTCTATAAAAGGTGTATATGGGACTACAGCCTACGACTACGAAGGGAAGTATTTCGGTATTTATCTTAACAACAAATGGGAAACCATGTCAAAATTACCAAAACCACGTCAAAACAGCCGAATTTAGTTGTTTATTATCAGTTTAGGCTCGAATTGAGACATTTTTCATAACAGTTTGTAATACTACCCTAAATTGTTTTACTCAATGCATATCAATATATGGTGTTATGTTTTTCACATAGTTGATTATTCGGGATACAACTGTATCATAGTAGTAGAGCTCCTTGATCTCATAATTTTCAAAAACACTTTTTTTTTAAATCACAGGCGAGAAAACTTGAGTTCATTTTGTTATCACTATTATGTATAAATAAATTATATCTCGTGGGAAGTCAGACCTCTTTAAATTCATGATCTAAAATTTTTGCCGGGTTAATACAAGATAACGTTAAATTCGATAGTAATCCGACAGTCGATTTGATGACAAATATGTATTCGACTTTTACATGTTTCTTTCCTTTAAATTTTTTTTAATTATTTCGGTTTGAAAATCTAACATTTCTACCTTGTATTTTTTTAATATTCCTTTGAAAGTTTTTTCTCAACTCGTAAATAAAAACATCAAACATTACCAAAAGCATTATTGTATTTTCCAGTTTTCATAATTTTGTTTTATATATAAAAAAATATTGAAATATTTTTATTTACTTTAAATACAAATTTGTGAAATATTTATTTCTATATACATTTTGAATATTTAAAATCATCTTTCAAGTAGAATTTTCAACCGAAAAAATTTCGAAAAATTCTTTCTGACAATATAGATAGGCAAAAAATACAAGTTCAAATAATAAAATAAGAAAATAAGGTATGGAATTTTCTTTGTTAATATAAAATATTTTTAAATAAATAATATTAAAATTTTTTTATTATTATATGTGTTGAGGAGCGAGCAACTCTCTACTAAGTACTATGAACAAGAGAACTAGAGAGATAAAATAAACGCATATTTCAGTTTATCAATATATTTATGTATACATTATATACAAAAATATTTGTATACTCCATTCGTTCTTTACTTTCCACCGTTTTACTGGATGAAACAAACTATAATACCCATAAAAGGTGTTAAAAATGTTTCCAGTCATTGGAGAGGTTCTTCCAAAAAGAAATTTCAAAACAAGAATTTAATCCAGCCTTTGAATGATAACGATAATATATTTGACATGCAACTTCATCAAGCGAAACAGCTGATTTTTATTTTTAATTGATGCGTCAGTATTTTAATACAGTAATGATTATTGCCGCTATTTATGACGTTTGACCAAATTGACCAACATTTATAATTTTTTATTAAATTAAATTTTCATTCAAATTGAATATGTCAGATATGGATGCGATATGAGCAAAATATACTTTTAAAAATATATATGTTTAACTACCAAAAAAAGAATGTAATTTAAACTTTAAATTTAATAAAAGACCCCCACTGACGTTACGTAATTACTGATCACAATGGATCATCAAAATTAAGCAACTTCAGACACAGTTAACTCTTGAATGTATAGAATAAACCAACTGTAGGACCTTAGTAGTTGAAAATTAAATTTACTCTTAATTAGTTCACAAAGATTTTAAATAATAAATGATTTCTTCAAAAAATTATAACTCGTATATATTCTGAATACATCATTTAAATTCGCTGTATATGAAGACAATGATATTCTTATAGTTAAAATATTGGATGTCTTTGTATATTGAAAATGAGGTATTTTTCCTATACCTAGCTAACAACATCTGTCGACTATTGATATAATCATACTCTTTTCCGCTTTATACATAAAGTAATAATGTATGCTTCATCATTTTCCTTCACTTGCTAGTAATGCCGTATTAGAAAATATCGTTAACATGTGATGATGCAATATGAAAATTTTCAAATATAAATATGTACATAGTGTGCGGAGAAGCAATATTTATTAAATTCATTCCGTGGTGAGTGACAAGCTCTCTCTTTCTCTCTTTCTCTCTCTCTAATGAAGCTTTATCTACGTTTCTTTGTTATTTGATGTTCAAAGTAGAAATATTTTTTATTTTACTGCGTATACAACATATATATAGATGAAATGTGAAAGAATAATTTAATCTAATATTCACAGAATAGACTTTACGAATGTAAATATTCGTTTTAAATGACATGTTTTGTAATACCAAATTTCTTGATGAAATTTTCATTTTTATCAAACACAAAAATGTCATCAGGTAAACCTCTCGTAGTAGTAGTAGTAGTAAAATTTCTCTTTATTTATGATTTTGTTTTGTATACATGGTTTGTACATTTATTATTTGTTATTATAAATAGTTCCTTACTCTAATAGAGCTATAACATATTGTTTATAAGTTTTTTGTTCTCATACTAACATTTTGTATTGATTTGAGATATATTTTGTGGTAAAATTTGAAAAAACCCACTTGACACTTTTTGTTCTTAAAAACTAACTTACATACTAAATAAATAAATACAATAATCACAATATGTACAGATCTTTTTAGCTTAAGCTAAGTTATCAAGTAATATGCTGTTCGGAAGCTTATGCTTAATTTTAAATGGTACTTTTTCAACGTCGTCATATATTAATTGTTTGAAAACAGTGAGATGATTTAATCGTTCGTTATAAAATAATTCAGTTTGTTCTTTTATAGAATGATAAATTTCTTTTATTTCTAATTTGTTATGTAAGTCTATATTAGAGGTACGTGGTGGTGCTTTACTTATCATTCTAAGTATATTATTTTCTAGGACCCTAACTTTTCTTATATTAGTATCACATGTGTTACTCCACATTGGTGCTGCGTACATTAAAATTGGTTTTATTAAACTATTGTATAATATTAATTTGTTTTTTAAACTTAATTTACTATTTTTACATATAAGTGGAAGTAGTATGCCTTTTATTTTATTTGCTTTTTTGCACGTATAGTTTATGTGGTCTTTAAATGTTAGTTTCTTATCCAATATTGCACCTAAGTATTTGACTTGATTCTTTGGTTCAATTTTAATATTATTAACTGTGATGTTTAAGTCATCTGGTTTAATTCTTTTTTTTTTATAGTTTTTAGTTTTTTTGCTAAAAATTATTAATTCAGTTTTGATTTCATTTATTTTTATTTTCCATTTGTTAAAAGATTTTATTGTTTTGTTTAGTTGTTCTTGTGTTAGACTAACTGCATTCTTTTTACACCATGAAGCGACAAAGAGAGCAGTATCATCAGCAAATAACGCAATTTGTGTTCTAGGATTTTTTGGAATTTTGTTGATGAAATATAAAAAGAGCATTGGGCCGAGGATTGATCCTTGCGGAACACCTGCGGCTATGCTTTGTTTTCGTGAAGCTATATTGTTTACTACTACTTTAAAGTATCTATTTGTTAAATATTTATTAATGAGTTTAATCAAATAATGCGGAAAATTTAGTTCTATGAGTATGTATATTAAGCCTCTGTGCCAGACGGTATCAAAAGCTTTTTCAATGTCAATTAGTATCATGGCTGTAGATTTATTTATATTAAAGTTATTAGAAATGTATGCTGTTATCCTTACAAGTTGATGAACTGTACTTCTTTTTTCTCGAAAACCAAATTGTTCGTCTATTAGTAAATTGTTATTTTTTTCAAATGTTTTGATTCTGCTTAAAATAATGATTTCGAATATTTTACTAAGTGTTGATAAAAGGCTAATGGGACGGTAATTTTGTGGAAAAAGTTTATCTTTGCCTGGTTTTTGGAAAGCTAATACATTTGCTGTTTTCCATTCGTTTGGAAAATAAGATATTTGTAGGCAACTGTTATAGATATATGTTAATTGTACTAACGCTTTTTTTGGTAAGTTTTTTAATGCAATATTTTGAATACCGTCTGGCCCAGGTGCTTTTCTTGGTTTTGTGTTTTTAATAGCTTTCGCTATTTCGCTTGGTGTTGTGAGTATTATTTCATCTGTGTTCATGGTTGTATTTATAAAGTTAATGTATGCGTTATTTACTGTCTCTTCCGTCTCTTCATCGCCATCATCTTCCGTGATGCGATGGACCGACTCAAAATGTTCTGCGAGGACATTTGCTTTCTCATAATCTGAGAAAACAAGTCCATTTCGTCCGTGTAAAGTGGGTATGCTAGTATCAGATTTTTTAGTAAATGATTTTGCTGTTTGCCATAATGTATTGTTATTTACTTTTAGGTTTTCTAATTTTTTATCCCAGGATTCGCTGTTGTGTAATTTGATAGCTTTTTTGATATCTTTAGAAAGCTGATTCCTCAGCTTTCTAAATGTATCGTGACCTGTTCTCTGAAAAGCTCGCCTTATGTTGTTTCTTTTTCTAATTAATGTGTGTATTTCATCAGGAAGTGATTTAAATTGACTATTGTAATTTATTTTGGGTATTGATGCTTCTAGTGCGTTACCTATTGTTCTAGTAAGATAGGAGACTTTCACATCTATATCACTCTTTGTTTTTAACTGTTTACTCAATATTAAGTTGGAGTTTATAGTTTGTCTAAAGAGTGGCCAATCGGCTTTTTTGTAATTTAATATAGGCGTTCTAGTTTTAGTTATATTTTTTCGCAATTCTAGTTTAAGTATTAGTGGTAGATGGTCAGAATCGAGTTCGTTTACTGTATCTATTGTACTGTTATATTGAATATTTTTAAAAATAGCAAAGTCTACTGTGGATGGTAGTCCACCGTTAGTTGGATATAGTGTGTAGTTGTCTGGTGCTTTTATTGTTAAGTTATTTTGATTTGCATAGTCGTAAATTAGTTTGCCATTGTAGTTGTTTATTTTGCAATTCCAAAGAGTATGTTTAGAGTTGAAGTCGCCTATCAATATAACCGATGAAGAGCTATTTAATAGGTTTCCTAATTCATGTTTATCTATTTTGTTAAGTTTCTTATCTATTGTTGGCCTTACGTATACAGAAAAAATATTGATGTTGTTTATTTTTATTCCTAATCCTTCTATAGTATTGAAATTTATTCTATTTGTTTCTTGAAAATTAAGTGTGTTTTTGATTATAATAATTAACCCTCCACCTGCTGTGTTACCCGGCCTATCTTGTCTAACAACAACATATCCTGGGAAACTGCTAATTAACTAAATAGTTAGTAAATTTGTAGTATTCGCTTCAAATGTAGGTCTACCTATTAAACTCTAATTAAATAACCATTTTGTTTTTGTATGTATAACATCTTTAAATATTAAATGTATTTAAATAAACGAGCCACATTTTGACATATTAACTCTGAATGGGTAAATTTAATGAGGTTTAAGAGTTCTTTGACCTTTTATTACTCCTAATTTTAATACAATGCTCACTTGGTAAGATTGTTCACCAACAAATAATCATTTTTAAAATCCCACCTCTTTTCACCATTATTGTTAAACACTTCTTAAAAATTATCCAGAAAATGAATGACTATAAATTTTAAAAAGCGATGAAAATATTTTTCAAATTTAAAATTAGTTAAAAACGAGAATCGATTATTGTTATTCCATTAAATTTCAAGTCACTAGATAACTTAGAAGAATGAAATTTCCTATACGAACAAATATGAAATTATGTTATAAAATTGTTTAACAATCAAATATAATAATAAAAATTTAAATATAAAAAAAATTATTAAAAGTTATTAAAATAAAAAAATAAATTTTGACAAATGTTACTAGTGAATTATTTCAAAAATTAAAATGTACACTTTTCATGTATTATCGATCTGCAAGTTAATTTATCTTGATATCAGCTAATAAACGCCATTAATAAAAAAAGGAAAAAATCACTTAAACACCGAAAATAATATACCAACATTTAATATTATCAACATACTATGAATATGGAAATCTACATAATTTTGATGATATTATTAAAATGCTGTAATATTTATTATGTACATAATATTTTTGTTTGAATACTTTATTAAATATTATATCAAAAAAAAAAAAAAAAAAAAATCATAATCATAATCATAACAATAATAATACTTGTGATTTCAAATCAATTTTTATAATAATTTTTTAATTTTTAATTTAAAATAATTTTTTAAAATTAATATTTTTTTTTTGTACAAAATTTTATTTCCAAAAATCTATACTATATGAAATTCCACACAAAATTAATTCCAAATTAAAGCTTACAACAATTCATTATTCTCATAAACTTGGTTTTTACTATAAACACGGATTTTCCCTTACTTTATTCCTTCTATGGGGCAATTTAAGAGCTTAGAAACATACTTCTGGGGCGGCACATTTATTAAGATAAATTCAAGACATTCGATTGACCAATTTTTCTTCGCCATATGTTATATACATAGTCTTAATAAAGAGAAATTTCGTTTTAATGGGTTAATATTCGGCTTTGAAAGACCCTAGTGTATAAATCTTGAAAGACTTAATATAGACTGAAAATAAACCAGTTAATTTTATCATAAAAAATCTGTTTCAACTGACTAGGCACATTGTTGTAGTTTTCTATATATTAATAATAAAGAAACAAATGTATTACTTAGTAATCGTTATATTACAATAAAAGTGAACATTAAATGTCCATTATATTATGTATTTTGTACTTCAGAATAATATACTTAAACATAAATAGTTAGAATTTATAACACTCTTTTTGTTGAGTTTTGTTCAAATGGAATGAATAGGTACCTCTATGTATAAATGTAATACATATATATATAAATAGGATAAAATACTATGTTGTTGTACAACATTATAAAATTTTATAACTTTATATGTCATAATAAAACTTTATGGTTGTTTCGTTAACTAAACCAAAAATAATATTAAAATTCTATGTAATATTTTTTATCATAGATATATAAAATATTGCATTCTAGAAACTTCAAATTTAGATGTTGAGAAAAACGTACGTCTTTCGAAAATAAAACATTTTTAAATTAATAATAAATTGTTACTTAAATGAAGTTCTAAATGAATATTAGAGATTTCTATTTAACCAATCAAATAAAAACGGGTCCATTCTACTGAAAAAAATGTATGTGAGGTTTAAACGTCCAAGAACACTCAGTTACTAAGGCGCTGTATATATGAGTGTTCCTGCGTACCAGTGATAGTTATTGTAAAAATACTTTTCATGAAAATTGGAAATTTATTAGTTTTTTTAATCATAAAAAATCAAAATTGTACATACAAATTGATACACATGTTTTAAATATAATTTTTATCTAAAATGTTTAAAATATTTAGCATGTTTTGTGTTAGCTTAAATGTAAAATTGACACTTCTTAAAGAGGCGTAATAATGGTGGAAATGTAGGAATACCTATGTATATAGTACACTAGCGTTACCATTCAAGCCCTGGTTGAAACATTGGAGAAAATTCTACAATTGAATTACACATTCATAGTTTAATTGTAATAATATTTGTTTGTTAAATCCGCCCGCGTAACTTCATTTTTCCAAATTTTATTCAATTTTTAATGTGCTCTAGTTAAGTCTTAAAAAATGTTTGTGTAATTCCGTAAATAAATATTTATTGTGCGTAAGAAACCAAACCATAATCATATCCTACAATTAAGAAACAAGTGCGTTGTTCCATATAAACCCATTAGCTCCTGGAGGCGAACATATAACACTTCGGCACCCCAGTTTCCGGGCGCGTAACTCATGAGAGTTGTAAAACAATTTTTTAAATTGAATTACGAAAATAACCATAATATGGTGTACATCGTCACAACTGTTCAAATAGCGTCCTCGATTTTCTTGTTTCGTTATGGGCTTATTTTAGTTTCGTTGGTCTCTAGATTTATAGGACATAAAATTATAATCCTATAAGTTTATTTATAAATAAATAGCAACACACATATTTGCATAGTTAGACATTCTAGTTAATAAAATTTAAATATGTTTTTAATTTGTTGAAAACCGGTAGTCCGAACCACATATTCTAGAATACATTTATAAAGTATCGTCTTTATATTATCACCAACTTTGATAAATTATTTAAATTTCTTATACTCATTTACGTACTAAATACTAATTTGTAAGTCAAAATAAAGTTTAAGTATAAATTATATTGACAATACGACACCTAAATACTAAAATATTTATAAATTTTCTTGTAAATTCGTTTACAAAATTAACCTTTTATTGAACTTTCTTGATGATTGGGCATAATTACGGACAAGATTTTATTTCACAATATAAACAACCGATCAACCGATAGAAAAAACTTAATGTTTGTATAAAGAAAAAATTAAATTATAATATTTTTCTGCCGAATCTGATACAAAATACATATTATTAAGAACAGTAAATATTTTGTTTTACTTATAAAACAAATACGTTTTAATAGAAAATATAAGGTGTCTAATACCAAATAATGTTATTTCAGAGTTAGCAAAGTTAGTGTTTATTATTCATTGATTAAAATTCATGAATCCCATTATTACATCCAACAATAATAGAATTTCGAAAACATACAAAATTATTGGAGTCACCGATGAACCTTGAGTATAGGCATTCATTAGTTCATTCGCCTGCTTGCTTGCATGTCTACAAGATAATTCAAAAATGAAAAAGGGTAATGAACAGAACGTTTGATGACATAGTCTTAACCTAATAAGTGCCTGTAATTTCGTAAATGATTAAAAATTGATGAACTGAGTCCTATGGATTTATGAACTTTCTTTTATACCATAAGAGATTAAATATAATAATAACTATTTATTTCCTTAAAAGTTTTCGACTATAATATGAGTTAATACAATTAACACTAATAAAGTCGAAAAGTAAATAAAAGTTGTATTTTATTTTATTCTTAACTGATGTTAAGTAAACTATGACGAAGAATTGAAAGTCAAAAAACCAAATTCCAACGTAGCTCGTTTTAAATATTACTATTTTTAGTGGAAGTTATAGTAAGGAAGGGGTGATAGAAGCCAAGCAGCATATTAGCGGGTGTTTATTTCAAGTTCTCATTTATTTTTATAGACAGTATCTAAATGAATTTTGTTTTTTTTGATGATTACTAAAAAATGAATAAAGAATTAAAAGTTAAAAGTTAAAATATTTAATAAATCAGAAATCGATACATTTGCAGAAAAATTCAACGCCAATTTTCGGATTGAATATAGTCTCAAAATAAGCGTACAGTATCAATCTATAACAATATTAAAACTAATTTTTTAGGGTATGATTACTCTTTTTGATAATTTAAATCAAAGTTACGTAACATATTTTGTGTTAAACATACTTTGTATATTTGTTTTCCATTTTGCAAAAGTATCAGATTTTTTTTACTATATCATGTGGTTAGAAAATGTATATATGTTAGTAATTTGACATATCAGCAGAAAATATCCAGAAGAAAATAGAACAAAATGAAGAAATAAGATTTTCGTAAAAGATGGAAAAAAAACAGTAAATAATTTACTAAACAAAAAAAGAATCCAAAAAATGTCAGTAAACTTTTATAAGGATGAGTATGTGGTATGGTTTCTGGATATTGAAAGTAAATAAAAGAAAAGTCAAGCCAAAATAGTAGTGGTTTCTCTTATTATAATCAAAATTGATAAGGAGGATAGAAAGTATTTTCTATTATACCATCACAATAATACTTGGTATCAAATATATATATATATATATATATATATATATATATATATATATATATATATATATATATATAGTTTTTAGTTATATACAAAGTTATTGAAATATTTATTAATAATATTGTTATTTTGTAAAAATCTTGGAATTAAAAATAAACGTTTTTTAAGTAAATTAATTACCTATTTACTAACTTATAATAAACTTATAATCGTTCGATTATCAGAGACAGAATTCTCAAATTGTGGTTCAAAATGAGGTTTTGATCATTACTTAAATTTTTTTAAATTGTTCGAATTATAAAATAAATTAAAGAAAAAAGAAAAAAATTTTTAAAAGCGTTCTTTTACCTCTTAAAAATAGTTTCTATATGAGCCTGCATTCTTAAAAAAATTTTAAAGTTATACTTCTTTAGGTGAGTTATGCAAAAATGAGTGAAATTTTAAGATGCGCGCGCACTAATGGTCACTGTCACACAAAATTCACATGTTGAAGCGGTTGCTATGATTTATGATATGTAAGAAAATATTATATATTTTCTTACATTCACTTATGTAAGAAAATATTATATATTTTCTTATATTTATATATTAAATTTTTCAAATTTAAACTTAGCTTTATTGACTGTGTTAACTATCCTTCTCCAGTCCTTTTATAATTTTATTTTAATTAATTATTTAGCTTTTGAATAATGTCAAAAAAGTGTAACGTGTGTCTTTATGCAATTCAACTCAAACTACCTAAAAAAATATTATCGAAAATATTTTGATTATTCTAAACACAAAATGTTCTCTCGTCTCGAATAAAATTTTATGACTTTTGTGTAATTTAATTAATTGTTGTGATTGTTGATTGATTTATTCAATATTTATATTTTAAAATGTACATTATATTAATTTAAATAAAACTGGTAATTAATCAATATTTTCGCATTTATTACCCATTATTTTAAAAAAGCTGATGTTCATAAATATTTCAACAATTAAAATGCATTAATAATTTTCGATAATAAACATAAATGATTATATTTTCCTCTATATAAAGCAGTACATAACAGACATCGTCAAATTGAACTGTACTGTAATAATATAATAGTTGCTTGCTTGCTAATTAACAATAATAAAATATTATTGAACATGTAAATAAATGATTATGATTATATTTATGATTTATTATATTAATAAATAATTAATTATTATTATATTTAACTGTTTGTAATATTGATTCAATAAAATAGTTGAAGCGTTAAAAATGTTTATAAATAATGTTTGTTATAACATTGTTTGAACTAAGGTGGTTTTGTGGTATTATATTAAATTATATATCCATGTTTGAGTTGAACTGTATAACTATACGTATGTTGTAGTTTTGATTCGAATATAACATTGAAGAATTCATTAATTAATATTAAAATAAGGATTCCAGTTACTAATGTATTTATTAAATGTAATTTCCCAATCTGAATATAAGTACAATATTTATTTGAATACTGAATTATTATTTGTATATATTGGGTTTTAAATATATTGATGTTAATTTTGTAATCAATTATGTTGAAATTAAAATTTTCAACAAAAAATTAAACCAAAGCTTTAAGTAAATAAGTTTTGGGATTAAAAAATGAAACATTCAAAAAATTTTATTATATTTTCCATTTATCTAGTTTATTGGATTATATAAATTATTTCATTTACTGTAATTAAATTTCAGCTTAGCTAAAAGAAAAGATTTAGTAGTTTAAATACTCGACTTATAATTGAATGTCATTGTTTGGGCTATTTTGAATTAGCATTCATAAAATACTATTATTATCTAGTTTATACAGTTATATATAGGTACTATAATAATAATATATATAGTAATTACTTATATGTGATAATAAGCTAAATTTGAGTTTACATTGTGGTGAATCCTAACATTTTATGAAGTTGTTTGTTTTAAAGAAATATACGTTTTGTATATTTGTATTCGAATTTTTTTTCTTTCTTGTATAGTTTCAAAGTTGGTTCAAGTATCTACTGCACCAAATGGACCGATTTGGCCCATTTATGAACTTTAACTGAAATGTGCTTAGAATACGTCACGAAAATTTCATCTGGTTGTCTTGTATTTATTTGAGTTATCGTTATGGACGGACAACCGATAATGTACAATTTAGGAGTTTCTATGAATATCATACTAAGCTTTTGTTTAAGTGGTCCATATTTCCTAGCGTTACAATAGAATAAAATAAATATACTCTGATATTATGTATGTCGAGTATAAAAACAGTGAATAGATCAAAGCACCATTTGTACCTAGAATATATAATAAAATTATTAAAATAATACATTCTTCTTTTCACCTTTTCACCTTGAATATCATTAGAAATAGCAAAGAAATTACATTCAAAATATCCTTTCTTGTATGTAAAGTAATGAATTAAAAAATTTCTTGGTCAATTTGTAGTAATTTTGCATAAAAGATAACAATCTGGCCCTGAACAAACTTGTAACGTTCAAAAAAAATTGTCTTAATGAAAAGATACGCCGTTATTACAAAAACACTTTAATATATACTCATAAAGTACATACCATTTCAGTTTATGACAAGAATTACCAAAAGAACGTGATATAAGTACATTGATATTAAAGCGAATATATGAGAGTAATACTGTGATATATTTTGTGTAAAAGCACTCTATAATTTTAAATATTTAATAAAGCTCTACAATTACACTTTACAAGGTGTACGAACGACCAGTAAAACGTCATTTATTCGTTATAAATTATCCTTCTGTCTTAATAATTTCATATAATATTTTTGTCTTTATGTGTTTTCTATTGCAATTTTGTGGTTGAAATTATATATTTTTATTTTCATAAAAAAATGCCTTGCACCAACTGTTATTAATTTTATGTTAGTAAACAATAATCCTCTCTGTGCTTTATCAGAACGACGTTTGTGCTTAGTTTCAAATTTATATACAAAATGCATACCCTGCTTCTGCGGAAACAATACAAAAATATCAAAAGACAGATTACGATTCTTTTGCAATGAAACAGATAAATAAGGGTAAAATTTTATTTTAAATTACACCAACGTGTGTTAGTTTTATCGCAGCATTTAATCAGTATATATTTTACTAAAACGTTTTGAAAAAAATTGCGTGTTTCTCTAATGGTCACATCTGATTAATTTGAGACAGCTAAATGCCAATCTCGAAGAGCATAATAGATTGTAAGATACTAATTGAAATTTGGCTACTTCTAAAGACAATTGAAATAAATTGTTATAACAACTCATATAATAAGATTTCAGAAGATCGTTAACGCTTTCCAGGTGAGCAGGGTAGAAAATAGGAAAAGAGGAAAAGAGGAATTTGGGTAAATTACAAAAATATTTAACTGAAATTTTAACTGAATAGCCAATTTACAATTGCATCATTGGTTAATAAATAATTGTTTTGAATTTAATTACTTAGTCAATAATTTAACTAAATGTACAAAATTAATTTTAAAAACTGAATTTGAGCCACTGAGCTACTACTCTGGTCTCAATTCGAATAATTGAAACAAAACTTATACAAATTTGTGTGTCCATAAACGATATCATTCTAATTTAACAACCATGTGTAACGATTACATTATAACATATATTTGGTTTTGTAATTTCACTCAGTGGTAAATTAATCACTTAGGTCTATTTTATAAGGTCTATTTTTTGGAGATCTATATTATTGTTTTTTAAATTTTCAATCATTTAAAATTCAAGTTGAGCCTTGAAGCTGAATCTATTATAATTAATTTAACTAAAAATTATTAAGAACTTTTAAATTAAAAAAAAGAAGCTTTTATATAATATGTTATTCAGTTTTATTAACCTGATTCGATTTATTAACTTTTAAACCTGTTTATGTAGTTGTATGTATCTGTTCTTAAAAATATATTTTAATTGGTAATTTTATAAATATATTTTCTAACACTGAGTAGACTGGCTAATGTATATATAACACATGTAAATACATATACATATAATATAAATACATATATATATATATGTATATATATATATATATATATATATATATATACATATATATTATATATATATATATATATAAATACATATACATATATATATATGTATATATATATATATATATATATATATATATATATATATATATATATATATATATATATATATTTCCACATAATATAACAAGCTGTATATAATATTATAAACCACTGATATATTAATAATGCAATATCCTTATATAATATCATGTATTATATGCAACAAAATATTGAATTATATTTAATATCATTTGGGATTTTTCTCATCGAATAAATAATAATATGACTATACATAATTCATATTATTTAAGATGTTTTATACATAACATAATAATTCAATGATTATAATATTAAATGTATATATCGAATACTTAGTATATATTGGAATTAACGAAAATGCAACTGTGAATGTATCAATGTCTATTTATTTATTTTTTTGTTAAAGCAAGATATCTAAAATATGGTACCTAATGCCATTTAGTTCTTTTATGTGAGTGTGCATAATATGTCTATATCAAATAAAAACCTCGATGTTCGTATCGAATCACTGCAAGCAGTAAGAATGAATAATAAAACATGTGTATTACAAGAATTACTATAATTTCTTTTTAAAAAAAATTATAATTGATAAAGTGACTGGTACGTTATTTGCTATTAATTAGACTCAATACCATAATAAAACTTGAAAATTGACTGGAAAATAATAATGTTATAAAGTCTCACAGATTATTTTCCATGTCGTTCTTATTAAATGAAGTTTTACACGTAGTCTCTAAGAAGATACAAGCAAATGCCGTCATGCATGGTGTCTTTGTTTTTAATCAACAGTTTTAACATAAAGAT
This sequence comes from Chrysopa pallens, assembly GCA_020423425.1. NCBI lineage: Eukaryota > Metazoa > Arthropoda > Insecta > Neuroptera > Chrysopidae > Chrysopa > Chrysopa pallens. The sequence goes on from CM035591.1 coordinate 72,370,432, forward strand.
CCACATCTTGCATTTTCCTAAATATATTTTAAAAAACAATTACACCCAGTTGTTTGAGAAGTAAGAAGCTTCAATTGAAGTAAAAAAAAAAAAAAACAATTTGTCGAATTCTATTGGAGTTTTTTCTTAGAAAATTTCTTTTAAGAGAAGAAATATCATTAATATTATGTTATTAAATAAATATGATATTCCTTTTAAACTGTTTTCTTTTAAAGTTGTTAATCAATAGCGACAAATCTTCAATATAAAGCAATGTATCATCTACATGCTCCTATAACGTATTATTGATCAATTAACTGGATAAAATTATGAAAATATTCAACCCATTTGTAGCTTTAAATTATGAGAAGGTTCTATATAGCGGGAAATAGGTTCTATATTTCTAAGAAGTTAAGCGACGTAAATACTAATATGATTTCCTCATTCTGGTACTATTAAAATAATAATAATTACGATAAACATAGTAAAAGTAACAAAAAAGATTGCCTCAATATTTGAATTTTTCTTGCTTTTTCTTCCAACCTCTATAATAAGAATTTGATAATTTCATAAAGCAATAGGCCTTAAAATTTTAGTCGGCTGCGTAATTGCAAATTATTAGTTTTAATTATTTTCCTTTTTATAACCATTGTTTTCTTGTATATTATTTGAAAGTATTTTATTGTATTTTTCCAAAAAGTTTCAAGAAAAACAAAAAATTAACGGTTTAATTTTGAATTATCTTGTAGTGGCATCATTTTGATAATGTAATATCTGTACTTTTGTAATTCATAGTTTAAATATCTTGAACCAAAAAAAAGGAACACAATTTTTATTAAGATGCATCCTTGACGTCGTCATTCTTCCAAAAAAGCACAAAAAAGAACGGAAACTGTTTTAAAATATATTTGAAAATCACAATGCATTTGGCTGCTATGTTCCTATATTCATATTATAACATCAAGTAGGTTGATATGTAGCTTTCCTAACCATGATGCGATGGTATAGAAAATGATGTAACCATATGGTTATACATTGTACAAAATTCCGGAATATATTTTACCTCTATATATAAAAACCTTGAAAAATGCAAAGGTTTTATTGTGTGTTGATATACTATGCGACCAAATATTTTTTGAGTTCCGCTATGTAAAGATTGTACTCATATTGCCCCTGGGACCGATAAGCCTGATTATTTGAAAATAACATCTCTTCCTGGTCAAATATACAAAAACCGGTGTCATGTAACGTTTTATCGCTTAAATATATCATCATTGATTTTTGGAGAATCATAACGCCGGTTGTGAATTCCAATTTCGGTCTACATGATCATTTTCAAAACAATGTGTTAAAATTGCTCATGTAGACCGAAACATATGTCAACATTAATTAATAAAATTAATTGGTGAAACAAAAAAAAAAAAAACTCAAAGTAGTTTATATATTTTTCGTAAATAATGTTTCATAAAGTTGGAGATTTACTTTATGAAACATTATTAAAACCTTAAAAATTTCAATTTCTTTTCAAATTAAAGCTAATAAATGAATTTCTATGTAAAAATAAATATTCGTGGTACAAGTATTTAATATAAGTACATTTTTAACTCTTCCTATGGTATTTAAAATTTGTTTATTTCATTAAAATAAGACTATGTTTGGTTTTATTTTACATTGGAATTAACAAACATGAAAATCATTTGATGTGTTGTATCTTCGAATAACTGGTAAAATTTAAAGTCGAAATAACAATTAGACTGGATTATGGAAAAATAAATTGCAAACAACTTAAAAAAATCATTAAAATATGAGAAGCAACATTGCACACGCTTTAGTTCGGTTTTATTAATTCTCTCATTCTATAGCTTTAAAACTCTAAATACATTCGCCTAATATATTTTTTTCTCTTCATTTATTTTGATTGAAATAATCATAGTTTTGACGATAAGAACAAAATAATTATTTTTGTTTCAAACATTCCGTAACAAGTCAATAATTATTACGGAACGTATTAAAAATTTGAACCAAATATAATAAAATTAGAATTTTTATACTCGAATTAACTCCTTATATACTTTAGTTACTGTCTTTTATGGAGGTCGTGTGAGAGTGTTATAAACTACATTTTTCTATGAGCAATATGTTTTCGGTGGTACTTGCCTGCATCCATAATAATAATATGTACAATATGTACAATGCTCTGAATTGATCCAAATAATAAATTTTGTTCTATATTTCTCATTTTTCACATTTACAAAAAATGAATAAAAAAAATCAAGCAAAAAATAGAAGGTTATTTATAGTATGTAGAATTTTTGTAAAACCATATTTGTATTATGAAATATGTGTATTTGGAAGTTCAAATACATAAATTGTGAGAAATTTACAGGATATTGACAATTATCTACAAAAAAATTAATTTAATGTAAAAATTTCAATTCAGATTCAAATATTAAGATGAACCATATGATTTATGAATTGATTGTGCGAGTGTGAGAAAAATTATAATAAAATAATTTAAAAAAAAAAAATAACATAATATATAATATCATATCAGAATCGAAATGGGAAAAAAAGCTTGATTATTAATCTTGATAACCAAATGAATGCGGAGTGATTGTTCATTAATTATACATTCAATAATAATTTAAAACAAAATGAGCTTTATTTAGTAATTATATCAATTTATTATCAACTCAACTATGATTTGTTTACAAAATCATTATTTTTAATGATTTTGTTTTATGATATAAAGGTCATTAAAGAGATCATCATATCATTCATCCATAAAATCTTGATATCCTCACTCATTTTTAAGATAATTTTATTATTCTCTCTTTTTTACGTTATTTTATCTAGAGGTATTAATATTTTTTAATGACTTGATTTTACGCCAACACAAGTGAATGAACGTTAATAAAGATGTTCTTATACTTTTGTATATTCTATGTATAGTCAAATAAAAAAGTCTTCCTAATTTTTTTATATTTATTTTATTATTTTATCAAACATTATAAATTTTTTATTATATATTAATTATCGTGAAAACATTTTGTTAATTTATTTTTGGGTTAACAAAATCGAGAAATGTAATTAAAATATTCACGAAAATAATTGTTTGTATTAATTTTTCATTATTTGTTTCAGGTTTGTTTCAAGTCTATTTTATCACTTTATCTGGGTATGCAATTTATATTTTCATTTTATCGTAAAATATATCTAAATAGAATAATTTTTGTTTTTTGGCGGCATAAACTTCCATCTTTTTTAAATTATTTTGCTTATAAAACGCCAATATGAGTCAAGAATTAAGAGCGACGGCCCTTTTAATGCAAATTTAGACGCAATTATAGTAAACTAACGTTACTTTAATAAACTTATATGTGTAAAACTATCACATATTTGTAAAAAAATAATAATATTGTAATTTGAAAATATCACGAAAACCGTAAATGTTTCAAATATAGGAAAATTCTGAGAATAAGTCATTTATTAATATTGATTAATGTAACCGCCAGGACAATGATCAAATTGTCACCATTCGTTCAATAACCGTTAGCAAAGTATCCATCGACTGCGTGACAAAATTTCTGAGCCAGCTTCGCAGAATATGATATACAATAGCGCAACTCATTGGTCGTCGGGTGATGTAAAAATTATAATATATTTAGAGTATAAGTTAGAAAAAGTTTATAAAATATAGATTTTTAAACTCTAAGATTGTAATATTCTCTGGGATAGAAAAATTTTTTATTATTATTTTAGAAATATTTTTATTGCTCCGAAAACACTATCATACATCAATAGAAATGCATATTGATCTAGAGAAATTTTGTCAGTTTAACATGGAATCTGATATTCTGTGTTTTTACTAAGACCAGTTAATGCTGTTCTGGTAATCGATTTTATTATATTTTTCACAAAAGTTATTCGTTTTATAGGCTTCGTGAGTTATCAATGTTTTTCGATATCGTATTGAATAAATAGTAGTCAAGCAGTTAAAATTTGATTATCTAAGAATGCCATTTATAAATGAAATCATTCTTTTAAATAAAAAAGGTATTTATTTGGCGACAAAACACTTAAACAAGTATTGAACTAAACATAAGATAAGATAGACATAAAAAATAGAACGAAATTAAGGAAAAACAAATAGAAATACACATTCTAATTTATCTTACTCAAAATTATATTTAAAATATAATGAAGAAAATATAAATGAAATACACTTTTACCTACTTTACTAGTAAACAGTTTCATCTCAAAAGATAAAGAAAACCTTTAATTGTGCGTACATAATGATGGAAAAAAATACTCATATACATTTTGTTATTTCATTTTTGTGAAAAGATAATAAACCCTGCTTTACATTTTTGTTCAAGGTTTCTTTTAGAGTATTAAACCAGGCAGAATAAATACATGATCTATGAGTTGTGAATCGAAGCCTTTATAATTCCTGTTTCTTATATTTTCCCACTTTTTTAACCCTATGTGTGTATGAATCTAGAGTGAACAAAAGTCTTTGAATAAATATCTTCGTAAAAATAATTCCGTTCAAATTTTAGATGGTGAAGGAAACAAATTTTCTTTGATTTAATTTGAGTGATTTATTTTAATGTTTCAAACATTAAATAAAATCGTTCGTCCAAAAGAAAAAGAGAATAAAAACTGCCGTACTCAAATTTCCGTAAATTTATAATAGGCGGGATGTGTTCTACAAACACATATTTCTTAATTGAAATAATAAAAAATTTTTAAGAAACTTTACAGTTAATTTATGTTTTACCTGCTTTGAACTATTAGAGTACTTAAAGTAAACTAAAAATTTGGACATACGACAAGACTATTGATCATTAATTTCTATGCATGCAAGTTGTACTTCAGCAAATACAAAAATGGAAATGTACTTAATTCATAAAAAAGCGTAACGAATTCCAATAAAAACTTTCGAACCTTTAGATTCATGGTTTACTGTACATTTTTGAAATTTTAATCTTTCATGCTCTGATGTATTTTTATTTTTCTTATTATAATTTACTGAAGCTGTGAAAATTGAATTTAAAAAACAAAAAAAATACTTTTATTCATATCAAAATAGCTTATATCTGCAGAGTTTTTCTCATGATGCTGTATCGACTTAATTATTTTTGTAGTTTGTTGATTATTTTTTAGTTTTTTGAAGATTGTACAGATTTCAAAATATTTCAAATATCGTTTTTTATCTTATAAACAAATTTATTATTATTAAAAACGTTTTTTTTTTCACTAATTAGAAGTCATGGTAACTAATACTTAATTAAAAATGAATTAAATCACTGGTGGTTTTACTGTTGCGCAAAATTAAAACTAAAAAAATTACAGATGCAATACGGCCAACTTTTATTGAAAAATGAGTATTCTAGCAGAATCAAAAACATAATTTATACTCGTGAGTTTTCAAAGTGAATACCATTACAAAATTTGTAATACCATTATCCGTTTATCAATTCCTATTTGTAAATAAAAAATTTCCTATTTTAGTCGATCCAAAGAAGGTTTAATAATTTTTTTTCTCTTTGTTTAAAGAAAATGAATAATGATATTTACATAACATTGTAAATGTAAAGTTGGAATTATAAAATGAACAGATTTTGGAATTTTGAAAAAAAAAATAATAATTAATAATTCAGGATTTTGAAAGGATATTTAAAAAAATTTTTTAATCCGGATAAAATGTTTTATGGATGCGTGCCTGCGAAATTTGTCGTACAATATTAATTTTTTCTAAAAAAAAATTCGAAGTGGTTTGTTCTTTATTAAGCTACTGATAAAGTCCGAAATATGTGGTTCATTATTTTTGACATAGTCTCTTTTTTCGACTAATTACTTTTGAAATTTTTTGACAAGCCGTTTATTTTTCGATTATTATCTCTTTTTTAAAAAAAATTGTATGCAAATTTTGAAAGAAAACGCCCGTTTAACTAGTTTCTTCATAAAAATTCTTAAAAAGTGTGTTTTTTATCTAAATAATGAATTTCATTATTGATTCATGTATTATCAAAATATTCGATGAGATCAAACAGAATTCATGTTGAAATTATTATTTTACATAAACTTAAATGCTTAGTTTTTCTGCAATGTAAAAAGCAAGTAATTTTTCAAACAAATATAAATTTTGGAATAAAAGCAATCATCATCAAATAGTATTTAGTTGATGTTTTACTACAAAATTAGTACAAATATTACGGTATAAAATGTTAAAACTTTCAAATGAGTAGTTTTATGATCGGTTAAAATTTGTGTGTATAAAAATACAAATGTATTATATAGAGTACAGTGTTAACTGCGTTTAAATATTTTATACATGATGATTTCCCCAACGGCTTGGAAAATATTCTAAACTTATCGAATGAGTGAAATGAGTATATAAATAAATCAACGTGTGGTATGATGTTTGGTGTACGATACCACTACTAATACCTACTTCTAAATAGATTCTCTACCTATTACATTTATTGATTGAAAGATTTTGTATTCACTCTCAAAAATCAAAAATTGTATCATAAGGTTTTTATATCAACATTATTCACGGATAGATATAAATAATAATAACGTTAATTGTTAGATATTTTGGATAAAATTTGTGGCGCAACGGTATTTCATTTTAAAACGAAGCATTTAAGTTTTTAATATGACAAAAAGATAATTCTATGAAATAAAATTATTTTTATGAAATAAAAGTTTGTATACTGTTATCTGCCTACTATTAATAAGTATCTATTTATTATTACATATATTACATGTATTTAATATTAGACCCCACACACAGTACGAATCCTTCATAAGACATCCGATTTTTTGATCACTTATCATATGTGCATAGCATCTGAATCTATAATATAAAAATGAATCGCAAAATGTGTTGGTAAGCGCATAACTCGAGAATGGTTGGACCGATTTGGCTAATTTTGGTCTTGAAATATTCGTGAAAGTTCAGGGAAGGTTTAAACGGTGAGAAACATATATAATAAGTAAAGGAAAATACTATAAACGACAATTTAATTTTCGAATATAAAATGTTCCTAGCTGTGAAACATATTTTGTCTTTTTTTTCTCACATGTTAATCATCATTTCCATAGAAACCAAAATCTAATTTTGAAATTCAAAATAAAACTTCTTTATCTATTCAAAATACAACTTCTTTATCTCTTCTCACTAGCAGTATGACGAACTGTCAACTATATAAAGTGTGTATATCGCATTGTTCAAGTATTACCGGAATCATTCTTGGTTCAGGAGGTCGATATACCTTTCATCAAGTGTATGTGTACCACAGCAGAAATTATCAGGTGAACGCGGTCCTGAGTGTACCCCAGCAAATACCAGGTAAATACCGGGTGCATATAATGTACCGGGTGCACACTAAATACCGGGAATCCGATAAGAAAGGATTAGAAATTCTTCCCCTAAGGGTAGAATTGTATCCGCATGTAAACGATGTAATACCATTTATTAAAATGTGAAAAATAACACAGCAACGCGTAAACCGGGTGGGTATGCTTCAAATTATAATTTAATATCATAATTTATTCTGATTTGCCGCAGCTTCATTATTTAGTTATAGACAGTTGAGAATATGTTATTATATTTAGGAGATTTTGATGTTAATTAGAAATAATTTATATAACAAAACAATGTTATCTCGGGTCAGCTATTTAAAATAGAATTTATTTATCTCTTCTTTTCTATATTAGTGGTTCTGGACTTCCTTTTACTATTTTTCATCAAATATATGAGAACCACAGCACGATATACACGAATTGTGGGTGCACGAGGTACCGGGTGGCCCACATCAAATACGAGTGTATATATATAAATATTTCGTGTCACGGGTATCCCACACCAAATAGTGGGCTACACATCAAATACCGGGCATCCCATAAGAAAAGATTTTCTGATATTCTACCCCTAATGGGATGTAAAGCAGAGGCAAAGTTTGTATGGGACAACGGGATTCCTTCGTCCAATCTGCTTAAAATTTTGCATGCAATCGATGTAATATCAATTGTCACCACAACGTGTCCGGGTATTCTTTAAAATATATATTAATGTCATTATTTATTCTAATTTGCCTTAGCCTTCAGTATTAAGAAATAGAGGAAAGTTGTTAAGAATATGTTATTATACTTAGAAAATGTTGAAGTTAATTAGAAATATGTGGCAAAACGACGTTTGCCGGGCCAGCTAGTTTCTTATAAAAATATTTACGATCTGAAGTAGGCCATCTATTAGTAAAAAAAATAATTTATAAATTTAAAATATTTGAAAGTTCATTGGTTCATTGTGGTTCGTTGTAGGTACCCAGTGATATCCGCTGATATACGCTTGCTTAAGATTTTTGGCTGATGCAAAATCAAATTTTCTTTTAAGAATATCTTATAAGACTGTCCGTTGTTGCGCGTTGACCATCAGATTTTCTGATCAGAAAATCTTACGATGCACGCTGGGCTTAAAGGTCTGAACTTTAAATATCATATCCATAGCTTATTTAGTTACTGTTTGTAGGTAAATACGTAGCATTTAGAGGTATCCACTTAAAGTATATACACACATTAAATGTAACAACAAGTACGCGAATACTAAGGTGTGTGTAAGTGTCTATCTGTCTGGTGGTATTAAAGGCAGTCTGCAGATATACATACAATACTACAATTTTACCATTTTAAATACCTTCACGAAAAACATAAAATATTTTACAATTTTATTCTATGTTATATCTGAGATAAAAACGATGTGTATAACAAAATTATGCTATTTTTTTCCTGTTGTTAATTAAAAAAAATTTAATTTAATTTTCTTTTAGTGAAATTTGCACGTTCCGATTCACAGATTTCTACGTAATTACTATTAGATAGCTTAAAAAGCTGAGAAACTAACAATACACACTTTTATGTTTAAAAATTGTTGTTAAAATTCTGAATATACCTACATATATAATAATTAAAGTATCAGAAGTAAAATTTTAAGCAAATTTTATGCTCTGATATTTCAAAGAAATTGTAATTTTTGAATATAATTTCCTGGTTAAAATTAATTGTGTACACTAAGTTGGGAAGAAGAAATAGATTTTTGTGCAATTTGACGTGGTTTAATATTTTTTATTGTTGAATATTTCATTAGATCTTTGCGCAGTTTCCATAATGACATTTTCGCAAAGTAGATTGTTGGTATAGTAATTAATTTTATAAATGATAAACTAACTATACGAGAAACTTTTTTTTTTATAATTAATAAATTTTTTTATAATTATTTAACACAATTTCCTAGGTCAAATTATTTTGTATTTTTATAAACATGTATTTCGACTACATAGAAGTAATCGTCAGTATGAATAAGCTAGTTGTAATGATTCTCTGAGGAGATGTCACTCGTTGCTAATTTGATGACGGTTTGCACGTCGTTAAACCGTACCAAATTATGAAACGTATTTAATTTTTCTGCGCGTTAATGTCACGCGTATTTTTATATCCGCTATATTTACAGACTGGGATACATTAAATTAAGTATTAAGTTTCTAACGATATTAAAGGCACTTACAAAATTTGAGTATCGGATTTTCGATGGCGTATTAAAGATGTTAAACGTGAGCTTAAGCTCATTAATAAACAAAATTGGTTCTATTGGATCTCTTAAAATTATGTCACCCGTGTGCGTTACGACACAAGATGTTTAATTGATAAATTAGATATTACTTGCGAACGCTGAATTTCTGGAACGTTATAGATTGGTGAGATTGGTTTGTAAGATTATAAGTGCCCAAAAAGTCATAAAGTGATAAAATATGAAAACTCATAAATTAATGCAAATGGTGTATTAAATATTCGTTTACTTAAAAAGATTATTTAATTTTATTATTGCTTTTCAAACAATAATAAACATTGTTTGATGTTTATGAACATTTAGAATATCTGTAGTAGACATTTTTTTTTCAATTTGTACTGTAGCAATTTTCTGAAATTATTCTGTCAACTCTTTTAAATTGCATTTTGCGTCATACACATCCGCTTCATATTTAAGATATGTGCCTCAGGACTCGCATTCTTTGTTTTTTGCTTTTGTTCCACATTTTCAATTCCTTTATAATGTATGTAAATACTGCAAGATATATTTATTCCATCATGTGTTTCTTTAAAATAATAATACTGATGCCTGTAACTCGAAAGAACTAAAGTGCATATGTTGAATAAAAAGTTGTTTGTTGATTGTTTGAAACAATTAAACCAATTTTTTTTAATTTTTCCAGAAAATATTTGAGGCTACTCTTACTTACCCAGAAAAAATGTGTCAAATGATAAAGTCTTCATGTACTCAAACTCTGATAAAAATTTCTTTGTCTCATTATAAAAGCAAAGTAGAAAAATTGGTAAATTTCAACTTGAAAAATGAGTGAAATAGCTTAAACATTTTTGAGTGACTTTGCAGTGAAAATACATTTATCTCTTTAGTTCCAAATACCTTTGATATATTTTGATCCTTACATCGATAGAATTCCAAAATTTTTTCTTATTATTAATTGCTATGTTTCAACAATAAAATCAAAATCTGATAAAAACATTTTTAATCGTTAAACCTCAAAAAACTTTTCTTTGACTAATATTTTATTTGAATTCATTTATTTTCTAACCTTTATTGTTTGGCTTCTAATTAATTACATAGTCTGCCTATTATTTGAAATCGTAATGTGTGACAAAATGCCATTATTCTATTGACACCACTTTTATGAACACTATCTAGAAGTCTCACAAGGTATGTAAATGTTCAAATAATATCCTAACGGTGTTTTTATGACGTATGCGCTAGAAAATATTTGTAACACTTTTCACATTTGCTGCTTGTTTTATTTTAAATACGAGTCACTAAGAAAAAAAAAACAAAATGTCATTTTTCATTAAGAACTCAGAAATTCTGGTTAGAGTAATACCATTTAATACAGACTTCACTTTAAATATATTTTCTAATTATTTACGTCTTCTTTTCATTTTATTTTGATTTGAAAAGAGAGTTTTCATTTAAATAACGTTAATAACTTTAAGTATTTGTCAGAACATTAAATATACTAGTAGTTAATTCATTGTGAATGAATGATGGCTTTTGAAATTCAATGATTGCACCATGCCAAGAATGAAACAAAAATTAATCAATACTAAAGAAAGAAAATACAATTTTATTACAAAAATTATGCTTATATATTCAGTTATACATGGGCATGTATTACCTACAATTAATAAGTAACGTATTAATTTTGAGAAAATTGAATTTTCTTAAAAAGAATTATTAAAACATATTGAATTCTAAATACGTTTACTAATATTGAGAATTTTATACCTAGTGTAAGAAGAATAGTTTTTATGTAGAAATGATAGAATGAGAAATGGTGAGAACAAATTTAAGAAAAAATATTATAAATCCATCTATTGTAAAAAAACCTGTACTAATTATTATTATAGAATAAATAACCAATAATACAATGTCTCTTAGAAAGTGAAAATTCGTAAATTCCACGTTCTAAACAAGATTTCTGTATTGATGTGTTCTATTTCACAACGCTTATGGGCCAAAGTCCGCAAAGTCCGCATGATGAACTCCCCAATGAGGTAAATAAAAAAATAATAATTTATTATTAAGAATATGGGTATAATTTTTTATCCTCAAAAATAAAAGACTTGACTGAGTTTCCTAAAAAGTCAGTTTTAAGTTACGCAAATTCGTGTCGAATGGCAGAAGTTCCACATAATATCATTACTAGTTTTTGATGCAATGTAGATGGAAAATTAAAAATGTAACGCACTTACGTCCACCCGAACACACACAGAAGAATCGCTAAGAACTTTGAATATGGGCTCTAGTGATCTTAAATTGTAAAGTGATGTCAAAATCTGGGATTCACAAAATTGACCCCAAAATTTGAACTTTCAACTGGGTAGCTAAAAAGATTAAAATATTAAAAAAGTATTAACTGATGTATATTTCTCCTCGCAAAAATTAGTTGAATGTCCAAAAAGTTTCTATTTTATTCAAGTTAATGGAGTATAACTTGTAACGTGTTTACGTACATACACTTACTAATTCTTTGAAGTTGTTAAGCACCATTTATTTGTAGAATTCAATAGAGTTATAATTGAAATGAATAAATATTAAAGAAATATTTTTGTGAATTATTTTTATAAAACTATTTAATACTAATTTTATTACTACTTGGTGGCCATCGTGGAAAAATTGTTCATTTCAAATAAGATGTGTATAAAAAATTAAATGAATTGAAAAACAAATATACATTGGAAATTTCTTTTGTTGTTTTATATCTTGGTAGATGCCATTATTATTATTATTATTATTATTATTATTACTTTTGTTTAAAAACAATTGTTTTACCTTATTATATTTGTATTTTCTGTTCTTTTGTGTTTTAGTATTTTTCTATTTTATATTTACTATACGAATCCCATATTATATGAATTGTGTATTTGCTTGTATACTATTTGGTATATTTATTACCAATATACAAAGTGGTCTACTAAAAGTATTTAAAACGCAATATAATTAATTATAATAATTTATGCTTCTTATATACCATCGTATTCGCATTTTCATAAGTATATTTAATATGTTAAAACTCGTTAGAAGCTTTAGTTTCCAAAATACAAAAGCAAATATACAGGGGCTCTTCCTTAGCATTTAATAAATATTTTAGTTGATTATCAAAATCCGGACCGTTGTTTTATGGAAACGATACAGCTTAGCAAAAGTTTTTTCGATGTTTCCAATTATTCTATAAGTGTGTATTACAAATAATTCTTAGGCTAATTGGGGATAAATAAGGCAGTAAATAATTATTAAAATAAAATTTGTTGTAACCGCAGTGAGAAAACTGTATAAACTTCAGTAAAAACCTTAGCACGAAATTCTATTCTACATAGAAACAAATATACAAACAATTAATCAGTCAAAAATTTTACGTTTTTTACAATCGTTTACCATAAATTTCTTATATTTTATATAGAGCTACTTGCATTGATTCAGGGCTAAATCGGTTCATTAGATTTTAAGTTCCATAATTTTTTTTCACGTTTCCAATTTTTTTCTTTGAGCTAATGTTTTAATAAGATTGATCAAAAGTAAAAAAAAGTAAGATTTTAATATTGAAGCATGTTATACTTTAAATCTGTTGACTGTAGTTAATGTGGCTACTTTTTAGTGGGAGAGCATTTGTAAAATAATTTTTTATTATAACAAATGTATTTCAAGTACTAATGCAAGAGAAATCTTTTGGGACGTAAAAAACAACTTGTCTAATAAACAACTTACAGTTATAAATATAAAAAAGTATGCATTTCCTCATGAATTTTCCCCACAGAAAAGACAAGAAGAACTACATCGATCGTTTTCATCGTATATGATTAATTAACTTCCAACAAGGCAATGATTTACAAATTTAGATGGCAAGCATTGATTAAAACATTTTATTATCGAATTGCATACAAATAACTCTAAAGGTAAATACTAATAATTTTTGGTATGTCGTATACTCTAGCCCTTTAGATCATTCTAAAGTCGAATTTAGTCGAACACCTCTGAAATTGTCGAATTTAGCCTGAATACATATAACATACGGTTGACCTTTTTCGAGCGCCATTTTACTTGATATAAAACTTGAATCAAATTTATATGAAAAGAAAGGTTTCAAGGAGTGGAATTAAATCATGCATTGTCGTTCCAGTCCCGCTATCACGTGTCGACTCAACACAAAATAATATATTGTATAAAAGTTGACAAATGAAGCTGGCCGACGATAGATACCTTTGCTCCAATCGTCGAAATCTTGTTTTTAGTATAATTTTGGGTCGCGTATCTAATTAAATAAGATGGTGCTTGAAAGTGTCAACCGGTAGTAACATGTATGTGGGAACAATTTATGAGGTTTTGGTCTTTCAGTCTTAAGGAATACTACGCACATGCCATAAATTACTCATGCAGTCTGTCCTACTAATAGTTTTTTGAAATAAAAAAAAAAAACTGTATACATTTCGTTTACATATCTTGCAAAGTTTTCGAGCTGTGCTACTTTAAAATTTTAAAACAACATTGATATTTTAAAGTTGTAAAAGTAAAAAGTAAAAAGTAACTTCGATTACTGTATTGTGGAATGATGTATTTCATATTGAATTGATTCCTAGCGGTACATAAGCGCGTACTCAGAACAGAAATATTAACATTGAACTTAAAAAATAAGAGGAAATTATCCATCCATACCCCGTTTACAATAAAATTTAAATACATAAAATTTAATATTTACTTTATTATTTAGTATTTTATTTTTACTCACTCCAGACGTTATATTAACATCCCAGATATAATATTAACAGTAATATATTTTATAAAATATAAAGTTTTAGCGTTTTATTTATATGAGTGTGTTTGTTCTGTTATTATATTTGCGGTTTTTTCTTAAATAACAATATACATTCATTCAGTGATAAAATTTGGTTTGAAATTCAAACAGTTATTGTGTAAAACATCGAGTTATTTAGTCAAGGGTTTTCATTCATTCTTATTTCTGCCTTTATTAAATAATATGAACATTATAAAAGTAAAAAATTTGATAACATTAAAATATTTATATGAACAATGTGTGTGATAATATTTATAATCATAATTTATACGAGTATAAAGGTTTCTACACATGTATAAATTATACTTTTATATTTAGACTTTATTTGTTTTGATAAATTATTGTGCGTAGATATACGCAGTACAAAAGATGTACCATTTCGAAGCTAAAATCGCACACATCATTGTAATATTCAAATACATATTTTAAGAAATCAAACCTTATTAGATTCTGGAAGAAATGCAACAATTTTAGTTTAGTCAACCTAAAAACACGATTGGTCTTTAAAACCTACAAGTGTAATTATTTCAATTCACTAACAATTTTTATTTGAACCATAATATCCTAGGCCATAATTTTAAATTTACCGAATAAAATCGTGTATAATACAACAAATGTTATTATTATTTATGTATTTATAACTGTATAAATACATAAATAGGCAACTTGGTTAATGTATTTTATGAATGCTAATGAATGGAAATAGTCATTGACACTCAACCACATGTCGCGTTCTACACAAATAACTCTGTTAGTTGTTATCCTATAATTTCTACATCCAGAAAAACATATATTTTGCAATATTTAAAATATGAATTGTTTTGTAATATCACCATAGTTTATAATACCTAAAAACATATTGAGTTGCCGTAATCAATTACAAATAAACGAAAAATAGCAAGATGACTGAAGTGTACACAAATGCCAAGAAAAAATTTTAAATGTAGATATTCTGAACACATGCGTCTATGAAATATTTTATTTATACATACACATGCATATTATTAAAAAAAATAATAAAATATGTTGAAAATATGATTATTTCTCTTCTCTCAAAATGTTATTATTTTACTAACAACAATAGCAGTGATTTGCTTCGTTTTTTTTTTTTATAACACATTTACAAACTGAAGACATATTTCATTTTTAATATTTTACCTTATTTCTTAATTAAATATCGTATTATATTTGTCGTTATTTCTTTTCTTTTGTAAGTCACGTACAAAATTAATTTCTTATATTTGTAATTTTGAAAGATGTGTGTTGTGTATGTTTTCTTCTTGCTTTCAAACATTTACTTCTTACGATTCATCTTTTATCACCCAGAGCATTATTCACAGATGTAAGTATGTTATTTTCTTAAGAAGTTATTAAGCAATAAATGTCAAAGTTATAAAATCCAAGTGTTTTATTTATGGTAACAACGGAAAAAAAATTGTATCAATTTCTAAAAGTAAATAGTTAAAATAGTCGGACCTACTTCCCAAAGATGCTTACGTCTTATAATTGAGTGATATTTAGTCGAAACGTTGAAATATCAAAATTTTACAAGCAATACTTTCGATAACTTGTAAATTAAATTAATATTCTTAATAGGTTCCAAAATAACAGAAACCACCACTTAATAAATTAATGTTTAATTCACCATAATCATATGTCTATTTTTACCAAAAAAATAAATGAAATGTGGAGTTATTTGTTTAGATACTCGACATATGATTCAGTATCATTGTTTGAATTACTGCCTTAACAGTTATAAATACATGTAAATATTATAATAATAATAAAAATATGAATTGTATGTGTTCATTAGCTAAATTTTGTGCAAAGATTTAACGAAATAAGATTTCAAACCAAAGTTGTTTGTTTTAAAAAATCAAACATTGTTTGTTTAGGAATCTTTTATGGTTCAGAAGTTGGGTAATGGATCCATTGAGTTCAATGGACCGATTTTGTTATTCCACGAGCTTGATTATAATGTTTAGCTCTAGGATACACCATCAAAATGTTAGCCGGTTATCTCATTTCGTTTTAGAATTATCTTAATTAGGTGATTATACAAACATCCATACTAAAATTTTGTTTGTCAATATTTTCTAGCGTTACAAATTTTTGAAAATTAATATACTCTGACTATAAAATATTTAAAAATATTGTCAATTGTATGACACAAACATCACTAACTCATATGAATTATTTACAAAAAAAAAAAAAAAAATATTATTACTACTCACTCAATGTCAAACACGAAATATGTCAATATATTTCTAATAATCTATAATCATAAAAAAAAAATAAATAAATAAAAAACTGATCATATTGAAAATGATGTAGTGCAGCTTTTGTTTCTTTATAAAATATATGATAGTGTTGACAAAATTGAAAAAAAAATTGAGAAAAACTGTTATATTTTTCCTAATAGATAGATAGAAAAAAAAAACTAAAATAAAAATCAATTGATGCTACATAATTCTTTTTCAAATACGGAGAAAATATTAAAGAATTTGTTGACATTTTATTGAAATTGTTTATTGAGAAATATAAACAAAGTATATTTATTTTAAAATATTTTATATGCTTCGAATCATTATTTGTTTTGTTTCAAAAAT
Organism: Chrysopa pallens; assembly: GCA_020423425.1. Taxonomy (NCBI): domain Eukaryota; kingdom Metazoa; phylum Arthropoda; class Insecta; order Neuroptera; family Chrysopidae; genus Chrysopa; species Chrysopa pallens. Next base: position 72,387,446 of record CM035591.1, read on the forward strand.
AATAATAACGCAGATTCTGTCTGGTTTATTTTTAATGGTTTAAAGAGATTTTTAAAATCAATAACAATTTTATTATAAATTTGATCAAAGTTACAAACCAAAGATAATTTCCTAGTTTGTGTTTTACTATTTTTTACTATAGTTTTAGCATTTTACTATTTTCAACCGTTTGAAAAGCCAAGCCGCAGTTTTTTTTCATTTTCCATGATATTTAGTATTTATTTTTTCTTACATAGATTTCGTCGATAAATCGTTCGGAAAGCTATAATATGTCACTAGTTGCAAACCAGGCCATTCTTTGCTGTGACACAATTTTCACAAAAAAATTTGGAAAGACAATTTTCTTATTTTGTTAAAACATTTTACATCGGTTGCAATAAACTGTGTCTTCCTAGCTTCCAAAGAAAAAAAATAACAAATTTCTCAATTCTACAAATCATTTTACATCGAATGCAAAAACCACATATCTCTGTTATGCCTAGGACATAAAAGAATTTTTACTGAATTTGCTATATTTCACATCAATATGTTAAATTCACTCAAAAACAAAATTGTTGTAAGCTACCAAATATAGTATATCTCATTCTTGAAATCATGTCAATATTTTATTTATCTGGAGATAGTAACAGTTGACTGCTCCTATTATATTCTATTATCTGAAGTTACCTTTTTTAAAAATAAGCAAGATAAACATTCAAAATTGCTAATTAAACAAAGAAGGGAATAAGAGCATCTAATATATTATTTATATGCTCTTATTCCCTTCTTTGTTTAATTAGCAATTTTGAATGTTTATCTTGCTTATTTAAAAAAAATTAACTTCAGATCCATATTCGTGAAATAAAGGCGCTTCAATTGGAGTAATAAAAAAGTTTTTGCCAACATCCCCAATGCAAATTCCCAATGCAAGTTTATGAAAAAATTTAACGAGTAAAAATTATTTGAAAATTTTATTTAAATCGATTTAGTTGTTCCAGAGTTCATCGATCCTTAACTTCGTGACATATGAATTGTTTCATTTAATATTAATAAATTAATATATATATATAATGTATGTAATCAATTGAATTATATATTATATCATAGTCAAAGCCTGTCAGGGAAATGCCGAGCTTTTTATTTTAGATTGTCAGCCCATAAGCATCCAATGCTGTATTATTAGAGTATTATTAAAATTTTGATTAAAACAGAACTTGTTGTACAATATTAAATAATAATAATAATAATAATAAATAGGCAGAAAAAAAAATGTCCAAGAAAACAATTTTTTGATTGGCATAAGCGTACAAGCAAGCAAACTGAATGACTGAAAGACAATTTATTAATATTATTATAGTTGTGAGTAACGGGCAGTTCAATGTGAATACTAAAAAATGTTGAGAGTTCGGTATAAAATATAAACTAGTAAATTTACAAAATTTCAAAAACCGTTATTGTAAATCAATACATCTGTAATTATTTCTTAGTTTTTGGAGTAAGCTTCGCTGTCTAAAACTAAAGCCATGCAAAAATTTCTATGCAATTAATATTATAGTGTAAATTTATTTAATTTAAGACTTATAAAATCGAAGAAATTTTGAAGTTCATTATATATATCCAATGATTTCAGTCATTATTACAAATTCACGTCTATGCATCCGGTTAGATGTCTTAAACAGACAAACACAATATTAACGTTAAACCTCTATTATATTTCGAGGGTCAATCATTGAATAATTTTGAAATCACCAAACATTTCCCTTAAAATAAATATAGCATTTACGTAACAGTTCTCATTATATATCCTCGTAATCTGCAGCTACGTTAAAAAAAAACAAAGCTCATAATGACATCCCTGCAGTAAAATCTTCGTTTATATTGTTGAGTTAACATGAAAGTCAAACTAAAGAAAAAAAATTTTTAAGTGAATCTTAAAAGAAAAAAATTACAAGAAACCTTTGGGCATTATTATTATTTTTATATGTATGTAATAGCATTAGCAGTGAAAGCTTTATCCTCTTGTTATATTAAATAATAAAGCTATTTAATAGAAATAGAAAAACGAGATATTCGTTTGTTTCATTGGTGATGGTGTTATTTGGCCTGAAGGTGAATACACACATAATGCAGAAAAAAAGCGAATGGTGACGTTTTTTATCCATCCTTAAAAACAATGAAATTCTTTTGTTAAAAGACGTGTGTATAGAAAGTAGAACTAGATAGCACGGCTCGTTCCTCATTCCTCACCCCCATTAAATTATTTTCCTTCTGATATAGTAACAACGGTCGTTAGTCCTTTTCTATAAATACAAAACCACTCGATCGACTATGAAACAAAACCACTAATGTGGGTTTTAACAACACAAATTGTATAATAATCGTTCCCACCTTTTTTAACACGTAACAATGTTATTTCAATTATAGTTATTTGTGATGGTAAACTACAAATATACCATATTCCTCCAATTCCTTCAATATTGCTTAATTTATTATTAATCATATTCTTATATAATCGTATGTCCTTGCACTTGTAAAAGTATTCATATATGTTTAAATTATTATGATAATTTAATTTAATTGAAAATTTCATTGAATTTTATTACAAGCTTCTATTTAGTTTCACCTGCCACTGTGTTATCTGTAATCAAATCTTACAAATTAGATTTAAACCACTTACCGGTTTTTGATTTAGCTGCAATTGAGCATGAATGCGACAAAAAAATTAATATATGACATAATTTAATACAAAAATAATATAGTAGGGTTGTAAAATTTAAATTATTTTTATTTTTAACTGCCACCATCTTTTGATTGTAAACACGTGCATTACTTTTAAAATAAAAATTTAGGAAAATTATACCTTTTTAATACCTCTTTTATCTATTCATTTTATAAAAGTTTGTATTTAAAATATTTTTTTCCTGATTTTGTTTTTATCATGTCTAAGCACTATCGAATATCAGTAGGAACATTTAAAAAAACTCTATATGAAACTTATTCATATAAATTAAAAAATCTAAAATAATTCACAAGTTGCATAGTGTAAAAGATGCCTTATATAATTTTTTTTAAATTACGAATTTACACCTTATTTTCATATTTTTCCCATATAATATATAATACTTATATGATTGTAATTTGAAAGTGTTCGTATTTCTAAAAATTTATATTTAAAAAGTCTATGCTATGAACATAGCTCACGGTGTCCTGTACAATGAATATTTCTTCAGTTATGTATTTGTTCTTCAACGTACATAGTGACTGTCATCATAATTTAGTTATTCTGATTGTCTTTTCAATAATCTTTTTCTACAATTAATAGTCTACAATCTATCTGCAGTTAATTAAATTTCTATCCTTGAATTAAACTTTGCACTATTTGTTTCAGTGATCTACTCCAACTATTTGAGTAAAATGAAATATTTGCCCATATAATTTTCGGTATTTATGTTTTTTTTTTAAGGCATTTTAATATTTAAATTTTGAACATTGTGAACATAAGACAGGCATTTAAAAAATAAAAAAAAGTGTGCGTGTAACCTTTACGCGCGATTGAAGTGAAACTTCTTTGGCGTTGACGACATATATCACTGAAATGATTAAATATTAACTTAAATAAATAAATATTATATTATAATTTAATTATATTTATTATTCATGTGCTTTACAAAGATTATTTAAATGTTATAGTAATATTATTCATTCGAAACAGGTAATTGAATGTCATTATAATTTCTTAAAATAATTGAGAGTAGCAAATTGAAGGTTAGATCAGCACATGTCAATATAACCTTGTTATTTAATATTATAAAATGTCGCAATTGTCAGAAAATTTATTTTTAATTTACTTATTTTAAAAGTAATAAATAAACAAGTATATTTAGAGATTTTCAAAAGATTTAATTAAGTCAAGAAGCGTGTAGTATATGACATATACTTACAACCAATCAGAATTATTATTTTTAAATGGCGGAAACATACTTACAACCAATCAGAATTATGATTATTTTTAAATGGCGGAAACGTTACTTCCGTCAGAAAAAAAATCTGAGTTACTCCCTAGTCGCGCCTAAAGAAGTTTCACTTCAAAAATAAAATTATATTTGCTTATTACATTCTCGCGAGAATTCAATGTAAAAAAAAAGAAAACAAATATTCAAATAAATTGAAACATATTTCCAATATTCGAATTCAATTCCCAAAGTATTATATTTGCTAGCAACATTTGTAGCTACAACTGATATCTATATTCTATGGTTATTAATCAATACTAAACAAGTCATGGTGGATAGTATCTTTAGAGAAACCAATTAAATTTCTGAATAATTTTTGGTATTTATTTAAAAATTTTGTTAAATGGTAATTTGAAAAATTCTAATTTTGTTTAAAATACCATTAAAGCTTTTTTAAATGCTTTATTATGTGGAGGTGAAAAAAAAAAGCATTACAGTGTGAGAAGAGTAGGTTATTATAGTAGATGAAACTCTAAGAATAGGCTTTCTCTGCAGTTTTTGGATTCATTATTAATTGTAATTTGGAGAATATCACAAGCAACAAGCAATATTGTAGAAAATAGAAAACTTTTTATCAATTTGCTTTCTTTACATTTTTTTACCTTCTTTACCCGTTTAATGTTTACAGAGAACTTAAATATACTTCAATTTTACACCACATATTGGTAATACTTGAATGATACTAATTTTTTTACGCTATTTAATAGAAATATAGATAGAATAGAACATTATTCATATGTTGGGAATCAACTACCAACTATACAACTGAATCTCTTACGTGTGTCTTTTTATCTCTATGTATAACCGCAGTTATTCATAAAATCTTGTTTTGGTTATACATAAATTATAATTATTACAATGACCACAAGCGAATTATTTTATTTTTGCGTGCGATTTTCATATTGTACTTTGTTATCTTATTATTTTTTAATGAATTCAAACTAATCCATAATTCATGATTTGTTTAATAGTATTTTGGTATCCAAATTTTATAGACAATATTGACCATTAAAAGATTTAGATATCCCTTTTAATGGGTAAAACATTGTAAATATTTCAAAGCATAAAGATATAAAATTTTTGGTCATATATTCGGGGTGTAAAAAACTTTCTACTTAAAAACTGATCCTAGTTATAAAAAAATGTATAAATTACCTACAATAAAAAAAAATTCGTGGCATTTACAAATAAATTCTATTCATCACACAAATAAACAATACATAAGGGTGAAAAAAAGAATTAAATACCAATTTTTTTAATTAAAATTACAACGAACAAAAAATATTTTATTGGATTTATTGACACTTTTTATTTAAACGTATAAATTAATATCAATTTTAATACAAATTTCATTTTACATTGCAATTGCTTTAATCATTTTCAAATTTAATAGTATTTTACTGTTTCCAATGTCTTAATTCCTTGTTTACATATATTTTTGAACATAAAATGTGTTAATACGAAAATATTTTCGCCTAGTAAAAATCATTTATAGATTTGTACTTTTACTTTTTGCCCGATTACGGCCAAAAGGATGGGTTTACTTTTAGTAATATTCATATTCACAAAATAACATTAGTAAGAGTCGAAACATTAATTCTCACAAGCAAAACTTTAGTTAGAGTCTTACTGCATGATTTCAAAAAATTTATAATAATAAATTCGTCACAATCAGTACATTCGACTTCAATATATTCTTTAATATTTTAAAATATTTTGTTATATTTCTTTTCTAAAAATTACATTTATAATAATTACATTAAATTAAATTAAAAAACAAAAAGTTTTGGAGGAGTTCAGTTACATACACACGGACAGAAAAAAATATTCATCCAGGAAAAATTTTTATACCAACTACCAGAATTTTGACTATAATTAAATTATTATAAATGAATATAGCTTTCTATTGGTGAAAGAATTTGTAACATCGATTGATTGGTTTTCGTGTGAAAATGTAACAAGCTATAAACAAGCATAAGGAACTAACAAACAAACTGATAAACTGACAAAAAAACACAAAAACAAAATCCCATTCGCATTACTATTAGTGAACGGACATAGCTAATAATAATTTTTTTATACAGTGTATGATAACATAATGTGTATTTTAAATCCACAAATGAACAAGAAACATGCATAAAACAATGTGATGTAACAACATCCCCGTCCTCCCCTTTGTCTTTCGATTACTGTGCTCAAATATCGCAGTGAAACATTAAACAAATTGAGGTTACCTAAAATGCCTACAGCATTTAATATTACGAATTCTTTAACTTTATTATTTTTCTTCTTTCTTTATTTATGAAACATTTCAAGAAATGCAAAGCGTTTTCTATTTTTCGAAATGAAAGCTCTTAGATGGAAATCAACAATATAAAAGTTGCATAAATATATAACATAAATAAAAGAAAAATGTGTTAATACCTTTAATTAGCTATTGATCAACCGTGTAAAAATTGCTGACCGTGTAAATATGAAAAAATCAATCCGTATTAAAATTAATAATGTTTAAAATTGATCGTAAACCAAATTAATCCAAAACTTTAAATATGGTAATTTAATTATCAAATATGTGGCTGTTTTTCCTAGTACTTGACTAGAACGTCATTAAAATTTGGTGCTTTTATTCCGGATAGTGACATTAGTTGAAATACGCTGATTCATTAAAAGCATGAATCAATCAATATATAGTAGTATTAGTAGAGTAGGTTATTTGTAAAATGGTATTGGTAAAATGTCTTCATTGATTCTTAATTCAAGACGCAAGAAGCAAGCTCTTTAAGTATTCAAATCACAACATTTTATTTTAATTGCACTTGATAAAAACGATTTTATACGTACTTCTGTATTTTACAAATGACTAACCACAGCTCTTTTTTTACTATGTTCTTTTTAACATTATTTTGCACTTTACGAAAGGAAAATTATGCAATTAATCTTTCACAATTTTATTTATTTCAAAAACTTTTTCTTTCTACAAGAATAGTGGTCCTTTTATTTTTGTCATCAAACAAAGAAAGAAAAACTAATATTTGAATTTGTTTAAACTTATTATTTCTCTTTTTTGTGTCAATTTTTGTTTTTATTGTTTTCCTTTGTATTTATGGACATAAGTATGATTAAACATAAATATGGAACAGAAATATTGCAAAATAAATACAAACCAAAAATAAATATTATTTAAATTTTGCTTATGGTGTTGATTTTAAGAGATGTTTTCTAATTAAATAATATACGATCATTAAAAACAAAAAAAAGTGTTATTTCCAAACTGGACAACTATTCTGGCTTTGAGAATTTATTTTTTCATCCTAATTAAAAATACCTCAACCTACATTGTTGAAACAACTCTGCTCTAATAGAGGACATAGGTGTCATCATATCTAAGGGATGAAATCTACTAAAGATTAATTATAAAAATTGATCAAGTGGAAAATTTTAATCCAAAAATATTTTACATTTCTAAAGGTGAATATTAACCCAATAAGCTTCCAGGAGAAAACGTTTACTTTGAGAAAAACGTAAGTAATAACATGAAACAAATAATAATTCGTAGAAAACAGAGTGTGTTACATAAAATTTTTGTTAAAGTATGTCAATGATTCTTCAAATTGAACTTCCATTGAAGTTGTAAACGTAAAACTTTAATGAAAATAAAACTGCAAACTCACTGTTTAGAAAAATTAAAAATTTGAATACTTATAGTCGATATTAAAAACTGCCATAACCAATTATGTAGGCACGATAATTGGCTAACTTACCACAATTACTCTTTATGTAAATTTACTAAGTACACGAAATCCACATAAACTACAACTCTAAAAACAATTATAAATACACACATACATATCTAGGTAAAAGTGTAAGTGCAGTTGAATAAATCAGAAAAGGCGTGAAAAAGGAACAAAAAACAGAAATGGGATGCAAAAAACAATATAGAAAACTATAAACAAAATTATTCGCATAACTGGTTTATAAAATCCCTACGTATTCGTTTGAATATAATAAAGAACGACGTACAAAGCAGAAAAATTATAACACACAACACTATAGGAGTATAAAAACATTTTATATTACTTACACCCTTAATAACAAAACTAGAGTGTCGCTGCATCATCCTTACTTTTATCATCTGTTTTGTTTATTACAGGTTAATTCCATACATGAATTTATGCTTACATTCGAAATTTAATATTTATTAACTGTTCTAAAAATAGTCAAAACTATAATATCAAGCTAGTAGCAGTGCAAAGTATTCATAATTGAATCTAAATATACTAAAAATTAGTTGTTTTTGAGGTACTGCAAAATAAATTAGGTCCTCAAATTCATAACTAAGAAAATTGAGTCATGATAATGTATTGCTGTCATGATGTCACCCTGGAGTAATTAGATGTTTTTAAGGTGTGCAATCATACTACTCTCTTTAATCAAAATGACCAAAAAGTCTGTATAAAATACTAGTTTGTCATTTTTTCAGCAGTGAAAAACTACCAAATTATGAGCATATTAATACTCAATTGAATACTTTGCTTTGGTACCTTGACAAAGATCAAATTATATCCTAGAAAGCATATAACTCATTCGAATTAAGCAATCTTCAGAGTTCCTTTGAAATCCCCAGTTTAACAATATCATTCCATTATTCTAATAGTTTAATGCAGTGTTATATTATGAACCACAAATATATTTCTGAAAAACTTTGATGCGTGTAAAATACTATGCATAGTTTCTTGTTCGAAATAAATTAACATAATGAATGAGTCATAATGTTATATAAATTAATAAATAAAATACACCAAATATATTATACAAACCTAAAATGGAATTCAAATTCAAAAGCCTCAAAATTTGTTTCTTTACGTTTACTGACATACAATTTATGTTTTTACATTTTGCTTAATTTCGAATACAATGCGTGCTTTCAATATGAGCTTTAATGATTTACAAAATCGTTTATTTTTTACCCAAATATTCACTTCTTTTTTTTTTATTCATTTATTTTATGCGTGTTGGGCTTAAGACTGCAAGAACATTACCAAGAACACTTTTTTAAGGATTAAACGACAAAGTTGTGTACATTTATAAAAGAATTTATATGCACTTGAAAATGCTTTGACACATTACTCGGCATTTGATTTCTTCGGAAAGAATTTTAGTTATTTGAGATTATAATGTACCTTAAAACAATTTACTCAATACATTGTTAGAAATTAACCTGTAATTGAAATAGGGAAAAATGTGTGCTATCTTGTAATCATAGCCTAGAAATATGAATGCTCGATTCAAATACTCTAAATACTGTTTTAAAAGCATTTTTGTTTGTATTTTGTTTTCATGTGCAGCACAAGTGTGATATGCGACAATCATCAAAATGTGTTTTATAAATGTTAAATTGTTCAATGCGTTCTTTATATATTATATAATATTTGTGTATTTGAAGTAATCTGTTCCATAAAGACTTACCTCCGTTTTATTTTTGTTATTGGATTCTTTTATTTTAAAATACAGTTTTTTCGTTTAAATAAAGTTTTACTTCAATATTATTTTTTCTAATATAAACGACTAATTGTACAAAAGAATAATCTGCTGGTTTGTTTTAACATTATTTATGGAGTAACAGAATGTTCTTTGATTAAAGTTAGTACACAAATTTTTTAATTATTTTAATTTTAGAACACTTATTACTTTTGTAACATCTGTTTTCATTTTTCCAAATATAATACTAAATACAGTGTGATATTTATTTTAAAGTTTAATTTGAACACTATTTTTTAAATAAAAAGCATCTCTTAAGGTCTCAATAAAGAAATAATTTGTTGAATATACGTACCATGCATGTATACATAAAGGGATAATATTATCCATCAAATTATTCATTTTCAAAACATTTTTTCATTTTGGGTTGAAAATTTGAATTTTCCCGTAATTTAAAATGAAATATCTGACCAATATCCGGGTAGGTTTAATAATATAAAAGATATATTATCTGTTTTTGGTTAGAACTTTCATTTTAATTTAAATTTTTTAATTTAATATTATAAAAAATGTTATATATTTTTACCATATCAAAAATGTATACTAGTTTCTTTTTAGCTTATGATGTGCAAATACGATTAAGAAAATTTACGAGCGATTTATTCCAAAGGGAACGAAATAAACAAATTTTTTAAAACTAAATTTATATTAAATTATACAGAGTGTTCCATTGCGATTGTGGAGAAATATTATAGAATTATATACACTAAAATTTAAACAATTTTTAAAAGGGAAATTGATATTAATATCGATCTAAAAGTATCCATATAAAAAGTGTCCAAAAAGATCGGCAATAAAAACCATATGATTAGCTCCCGTTTTCGTGTGAATATTATGATGTCGTTAGAAATACTCTATCAGCAATATGTGTTTATTGTGCTTAGTATAACAAATTTTTCTTTTTAAAAAATGTATTTTAACTCTCTGTATTGTCAGAATTAAAGTTTTTTAAATAAACGCTTTTGATAAATAAAACTATTTAGAATTAATATATTTTTGAATATTACATTATTCGCATATTTAAAGAAAGGAATTACATACTTTAAATAATTAACACGTAAAAATAAATTTTTTTAAACCGTTTAATTGTTTCTTACCTTGCGCAACAAACTTTAGAAAAATTCTGTATTAAAGATTACATATTTAACATGGTTCCTATTCTTGTCTATTTTGAAACGTTTAATAAGACAACAAATACGTTTGATTAGAAAACAAAAACAATTAGCTTACGATTCTCTTTATTTAATAACTGAAAATTATTAAGTTGAATGTATAACATAACAAACGGTATTCGTTGAATTATTAAAATAAAAAACTTATGTACTTTAATTGTTTTCTTCAATCTTTTTCTCGTGAGCTGACAAGCTCGGAAAAGCAATTGGAGCAGCTCCGTGAATCTTATCTTTTTTCAATTGTAGTTTTTTTTATGGGAATTAGGAAAGTCTTTTAATAAGTTGAGCACGGTTCAGCCATTGGAAAACTCTGAACTATGCCTCATATATATATATAGCCTCATATATATAGCCTCATATTTAAACAAAATGAGCTAAACACTGATGATATTGCTTTTCCATCGTTAATAGAATTTTTAGAATCAATTCAAGAATATTCTCTAGAAAACAAAATGAAATTAAACGTCTCTAATTTAATATATATATATATATATATATAAGTATAACATTGCATTTATTAAAATTTGGTATTCCAAACATAATTTGTAATAGAAATTTCATAAGCAAAATCTTTTTTTATCATCAACTTGGTTAAGTCGTTAATGATATTTTTTATTTTCAATAAGGTCTGATTAAGGTTCGTATTTTACAAAAACTGTATACAATTATCATCGTAATAATGTAGTTAGTATATGATGTTTATTAATCAGCATTTTGATTAGAAGTTACAAAAAATAATGCAAGATCATCGTTAACAAAATTACGGAAAAAATACATAGCTTTCATTTTCTTCTCTGTATTTCTTAAAGTATCGCATCTCATGATTATTTTGTGTTTGTTTCGTACTTGTGTTACAAACGATGAATTATTGAATCATTGATTGGATATCTAACTACAGTCTATATTTTTAATAAAGGAGAATGTTTTCTAAGAAAGCATTTATTTCGTTTCATAAAATTATTAGGAATACAGGTTTTCTTACAAGCTTATATGTAGTTTCACCTGTCTCGGTGCTTGCTAAAAATCAAATAATATACTTTAAGTAAATTGGATCCACTTTCATGTTTCAGATTAAGTTAAAATTCTACATTCATATTTAATTGTTTTGGAAGACAATTGGATAGAAATATTATGATGTAATGTAATAAAAAACGAATATGGTAGTGTTTGTAAACTTAATTATTTTTAGCTTATTGTGTTTTCACACCTTTTATTTTTATTGTACGAATCAGAATATTCTGCACTGGACAACTGGATGATTGATCTAAGTTGTCAATAATGCAGATGCAGCAAATGATCACTATATAATCGATAGCGGTTTTAATGGTTTATCAATTAATAATTATAACGAAAGTACAATAATTAGTTTCTTGAATAAAAAGTCAAGTATTACATTTTCAAAAGCGAAATATTTATTATCATTTAACTTAGTTTAATAATTAATCTTATAACTGCATTAAAGTCAAATCATTGGACGGATTGTTGTAGTTGGACATAGGTTTTTGTCTGGACTTCCAAAAGTACTTTAATTTGGAGCCAAAGGCTTAGGTATTTGTACTAGTATAAACAAATGCTCTGGCGACAGTGCTTCTGCTAATATAACCCTTCTGATTTGCTGTGCCCACTATTGGATAAAACATCATAGTAAAATTATTCCAGAACTACTTATAAGTAGCTATTTTACCTCTTAATTATAATACAATTTGTTTAATTGGATTGTGATAAGCATGCAATAAGACTCTTGTATATAAATGTAGAGAGAAAAAAGTAACAATAAAAACATTAAATGTATTAAAATAATTTGGAGGAGCTGGGATTTGAACCCAGGACTTTCCGCATGCGAAGCGGACACTCTACCACTGAGTTACACCCCCTTCTTATAATCACTTAATTCTGAATCAATCTGTAAAATTTTTAGTTTTTGTTAATTTGATTTTTAAACTGTAATTTTAACATTGTACTAAAATTATTTCAAATAAAAATGATAAAATGATATAATTATTATATTTTTCTGATTCGGGTTTTTTTATATTAGAAACAATATCTTTGTTATAATAAATTCAAAGATATTTAAATGAATTAGTCACGTTTAGTATAGTATGAAGGATCATATTTGTTATACAGAAAATGACACGAAACTTTCCTATTATTATTCAATTTTAACAATCTATATATACGTAAAGGATATTACAACTTTATCTACTTACTCTTTATTCTGCATAAGAGTTTCGAAGAAAACGTGAAAAGTCCTTCAATGGATAAAAGGATATTTATAATAATGGATTTCATAATATAAGGTTCATTGTAAATTATTCATATCAAAGTGGTTCAAAAAATATTACGAGACATAATCGAGAATCCAAACAATATGTTCCTTGTTATATTTGTAAATTTAAATGAGATAAAACATGGTCTAAATATGTGAGATGAAAACTAACAGAGTTACTTGTTTAGATACTATAGGCTTATGGTTAAGTATCAACGTTTAAAGTAACCATTATAACAAATACAAATCTTTAAAAAAAAGTATTTTAAACAAAAGTTGTTTGTTTTGAAAATATTTTTTCGTGAATTGTTCTTCTATTTTTTATAGTTCCAGACCTGGGTCATGGATCCATTGGACCTAAGCCTGATGATGCTTATTTTTGAACTTTATATAACTTTTTAGATCAAAAATACACAAAACTTCAACTCTCCTTCTGGTTTCGTTAAGTTATTTTGATGGTTGACAGACTGACCGACGGGCGAACAGAATCTATGATCACCCGTACTAAAATTTTGTTTGTGATCTCAATATTTACTAGCGTAACAAACCTAATGTACTCTAAAATATATTATACATGACGAGTATAAAATTATAAAATGATTTAGACACATACACAGGCTATCAATTTGGTCAAAATAAATAAGTGCATTCTAATTTCAAAACTTGAGTTCACTGTTAAAATTAACCGTCGAAAATAGTTGAAAAGTTGTATAATACCTATAACATATCCCATAATACTTACTATACTTATATTACAACACTGTTTATTTTCAACTCAATATATAAACGCTTCATCAATTTCCATTACGAGGTCATATCTATAAGCGATATACATATAAATATATATATATATATATATATATATATATATATATATATATATATATATATATATATATATATGTATACCTTTTGTACTTCAGTGTATTACACATCTTCTGTTCAAATTAACTAAGTTAGTTTAATTTCCTACAAGTTATATCACGTTCATATTTCAATATGGCTATCTAACGGTATGATTCCTTGTGTAAAATGACCTAATTTCTATGAAATTGAATATATATATATATTTAATACATGGACTGAAAAGTCCCGGGCCATCACATAGATGGTAGTTTTATTACAGTCACCTTTTTTCAGTTAATACTAACCTTCAAAAAACAGTTGTTTAAATTTCATGATATTCTATTCATTAGTTTGTGAGTTATTGTATTAAGAGTGACGCTACTTTTGTTATTTTCAAAACAATGGATCAAAAACAATTTCGTGTTTTAATTTTACACTGCTTCTTGATGGGAAAAAATACCGTTCAAGCGAAGCAATGGCTTTCAAAGTGTTATGGGGACTCCGCTACATCAGAAACAACAATAAAACGTTGGTTTGCCGACCTCAAACGTGGTCGAAGAGACACCGATGATGCAGAACGCAGTGGACTGGAATGATTGCGTTGCTCTTGATGGAGATTACGTTGATGAATAAAGCTAATTTTGAACCAAAAAAACTGCGTTTTCTTTGTTAGGCCCGGTACTTTTCAGTCTTTGTGTATATATATATATGGTTCTTCCAGAACATAAAGTATTTTATAAAAATAAAACATGCAAACAATACCTTGAACTTGAAACAGCACTGATTAGTACCAAAATATGGCTGTAGGTTTTCCTTACCCCCTTCTTCAAAGTCAATGTAGCGAGAGTTGCTTTTACGAATGCAAATTCGAGAGTAAAAAAGATGAAGGCAACTTCTTCTTCAGTGTTGTTATATAACTATAATAATTTTTGAATATATATTTTTACCCTTACTTCTAATATTAATTTACTTAACAGTTTTATAAAAACTATCTAATTTGCCTACGTAATTTGTCGATTTCAAACTCTATTTTCTCAAAAAAAATTTAATCAAAGAATAATTATGTTATATCCATTTAAAAGTAATAAAAACAATCCTATATAAAACATGGTTGAATATAAAAAATTAACCATTGAATCATTCTTGAAATATACTATTGGGTATGGTTTGAGTTTGAATGGAGATGACGAAAGCATTGTGAAGAAAGGCATTACGATATCTGAAACTAATATCTCTGAAAACAAGACCAGAAGAACATATTGTAGAAGTGCTTGGCATACTGAATTCTTTAATGTACCGCAAAGAACGTTTACGAATAGAGTTTAGTTATAACAGACAGACATATTGTGTGTGTGTGTGTGTGATATGGGATTTATGTAGCGTCGATTGTTAAACATGGAGGTATGAGTAATGGATGTAGGTTTTTACCATTTCTGTATATGAATAAAGATCTGAGACACCATTCACCCATCCATACATACTTACTTACATGCAGCCCAATATGATGATCATATGATGATCATTATTCGTTCAATTGTAGAACAATAGTGGATTCTGGAAAGAATATGTTTATGTAGATATATTCGAACCTATATACAGGATTATTCATCATATTTTAACAGTTAAGACAAAGACAAAATGATTCAAAATTATAATATCATGGGGTAGATGCTGTGCGATGATATTTCAGGATAAAACTTTAACGTTAGGTTATTTTTTTCTAGAAGAGTTTCGCACCATAATACAATTTTTAATTTATTATTTCTGTCAAAAATAACAAAATCTGTTTTTTGATTGTTTATTATTGTTACTTGTTTATTATGGAGTATTTATGTCTTATAATTATTTATAATATTTAGAATTTATTTTATACGTACAATGGTTGATATTGTTAAAATACACAAATACGTTGTCCATACATTTTTTAATAATAATTTTTTTTTTATAAGTAAAAAAAAAAAAATTTTAATTTTAAAATTTTGTTATTGTTAACTATTTTTGTTTTTGGATTTAAAAGATAGATCCATAAAACCCAATAAAATTATTTATCTCATCCACGGGTGTTATCTTGTTTGTTTTATATATATTTATTTTTTAATTACCTGAAGCAAATGAAGACAGTCGGTTCAGAACTGACAAATGAGCAGATCCTTAATAATGGACAATCAAATTGCTTCTCTAAAACCTAGATACTAAACTAACGTACGCCATTCTCTGTACGCCTTACGCTATTTTTAAGCGTTACAAATTTTAGATTAAATTAAATATTCTCTTTAAATATGCCGAATTAAAAACCTCAGTCAGAATCATCAAAAATAAATTGATTTTTAATAAATTTAATACGAAATTTGTCACACTAATGTATAAAAAAAATATATGTTATATGTTTGTTGAACCATCCTGTATTTATATGTGACTGTTGGCCAACATAAAAGGTTTCATTTATTTCCCTCATCTTCTTCTTTTACTTTCTCGTTTAATATTACTTAAAACGAATATTTATTTTTGTACACAAGGGATAGATATGAACTTACCTATATAATATATCCCACGTCTATGGTTTCCCAAAATATTTTCATCTTTTTCATACCTCTTTGGACATTTTTTGAATAGTTTTATGTCGAAAAAAAAGTTGTTGTTGAGTTCAATTGTAAAGGAATTTCGACATTCACGTTTATGTGAAAAAAAAAGTAGAAAGATATTCAGTTATTTTCATTTCAAAAAAGAAATTTTTTATTTTTTAACGTACTTCAGAATGTGAATTGTTAACACTTAAATAGTATGTGTTGTGCAATGGTCTTATTGATAATATTTTATTGCAGTACTTTTTATCTTCATTATTTTCACTGATACTCTGTTATTTGTCGGTAAATCGAGTATACTTAAAAGACATTTGTAGAATTCAATATTGTAATTCGAATGCATGATTTTCGTAAATAATCTGTTTCGTATTAAATACACCGAAAAAGATTTTAATAAAAAAATAAATTAAGTTTCCGAACAAAACTTAAAAAACAAAGTTTATCAGGCTAGATTAAAATTATTAATATTTTCCCTTTACCATTTATTAATACTCAACATAAGCTTATTACATTTCTACTATTAAGCAAGTATACAAATTATTTACCATCACAATTATTTTCCATAAGAAAGATAAAAACAATAATTATAAATTGTTTAAATAAATAATTATAAATTTTGTTTCTATAAAATAATTTATCTAATTTCAAAAGAAAATCATGGGTGCATGCATCAGAGAACGCATGTGCAACGAGATTTCGTTTTAAATTAAAGAAATTATTTTATACTTTTTAGACTGTTAAAAAAACATGGTATGTTTAATATTATTTTCTGGTAATGTGAATGAAATTTTTTGTCTAATGAACGAAATTACATTTCTTCTTCTTCTATTTAATTTTTTTTGCTATTTTGTTCTTTTTTTTTTTTTTTTTGTTCTTTTTTGTTCTTTTTCGTTATTTTTATTTTTCTCTCATACTTTTCGTCTTTTTTTCATTTTTACATTCATTGCAATTAACTCCAAATTTTCAATATTTAGCTCATCATCAAGTTAGTTCAAAACTATTACAAAATTCTACTAGGGCAAGCACACAAGAAAGCGAGTTAATAAAAATATATAAAAAATTAAATCATCAAATGCATATCAAGTTTACAAGCATAATAAGATATTATAAAATTAAATATGTTCCAACATTATTTAGAATGATTTTTTTATAATAATTGTTTTTTTTATTATAATAATAAGTCACTTTTCAACAACTTAGGTCATATAGTGACTACATTGGAGATATTCTATTCAACAACAGCACACAGTAATTATATGCTTACACCCATTCAAGTAATAACTGTGTATAATGTTGCTGAACGTTTCAAATTTGTATTGATTAAATCTGATAAAAATTCTTATTTCGGCTTATAAATTTATGGATTTGTAGATAAAATATTTAGATTAATATTCATCTTACCTATATCATCTAATTTCTAGATGAAAATTTTTAAAATTTTATAGATTTAAAATTATAGTTTATTATTGTTAACTAAAAAAGTGTGGATGAATGGGTTTTTTCAATTAATTTGATTCTGATTACTTATTTTTCATTGACAATGACAGTGATAATAATTACAATAAGTATAATTTTAAATTCATTAGGTTTTTGTTTAGATAAAATCTCTTTTTATTTAGTTTAATTTATAGCGTCTAGTTTAAATTAAAAGAAAATAACAAAAAAAAAAAAAAAAAAAAAAAATAGAAATTTGTTATTATTATACTCGACATATAATTTGACAGAGTAACGCTACCAAATATTGACCATAAAAAATTTTCATGTGTTCACAAAATCACCTAATAACTCCAATTTCGTTTGTCCACACGCCTTTCAAGATAACTCATACTTTTGATGGTATATTCTAGAAATAAAAGATAAGTTTGTGAAAGAGCACAATCAGTTCATTGGATCCAATGGATCCACTTTTTAAACATCATATATAGAAAAGAAAATTTTAAACACATGAAATGTTAGTTTTTGTAAAACAAATAGCTTTTGTTTGATACATTTTTCCGAAAAATGCTTTGATTCGCCACAAAATAGATCAAACAACGAAACTCAATCTTCACTTATCTTCACGTTATCTTCACTTGTTAAATTATGCGTATTTGGTTATAGTTAGTAATCTAATTTTTGGTGTTAAATAATTATTTGAAACAAAATTTTGATAAGAAATAATTAAATTAAAGGTCAAACAAATAGTATTATTTTTATAATTATTAAAAAAAAAAAGGTATTCAGCAGCTTTATTAAACTCGTTTTTTCTAAATTTCAACCACATTGTTACATAAATTTGTGTAAAACACCGTATAAATAAAACATTATGTATTCCAAAACATTCCATCAACATTACAATACCAAGGCTATAATTTTTAAGTTTCTCTACCTATACAAAACTCGATTATAGATACGTTTTTAATGAATAACTCGATCACTTTATTGATCATTTCTTCATGTGAAGCGCCTAACAATATTAGACGCGACTGAAACATATCCGTCTTTAAAATAACTGTTAGATTTATTTTTTATAATTAAAATTTTTTAAAAATTTAAATGCTTTTTTCGTTTGAGATATATAAGAGCTAGAACATAAAATAGAAACATCTTAATTTATTTTTTGCTTTCTTCACATGTGCTATTTTATTGTGAACCACAATGTAAATGAAATATATATGTCAGTATGAAAAGCTTAACTAAAACAAGAAAGCTTCAATAGTTTTGTTGCTCTATAAGCTTTTCTAAACTACTTTAGATGACTGTATGATATATAAAATATCTATGTACGTACTTCTATATTCATGTGGATATTATACTAGAATCATAGAATACAGAATAGGTAAAACTTTGATAATGTTGGCACAGTAAAACACTGTTTATGCTAAAATTGTGTCGGACACATTCACAAGTCGCCAAACTTCGTCAAATTATACCATAAACCTTATAAAATTTATATCATTGTATAAGATGATTGATTCACTTTGTTTTAAATATAAATAAAATCAAGTGAAAATAACAACTTGTAGGTTCAATTGTTTAGATACTCGACATCTGGATTAATATTGGTGCTTGAACTATCTTTAAATATAAGCATTCATAAATTTTTCAGACCATATAGTTATAAATACTCACATATTATAAAACAAATGAAAACAGCAACTAACTTAGTAATTTTTTAAATACTCTATATATGGTTCAGTATCAATGTTTTAATTATTTTTAATGATTAACATTCATAAAACAGCCTTAATATGAAATTCATACAGTTATAAAAAAATATATTAATAATGTGGATTGCAAAATATATGTTTTTATTAGCTAGGTGAAATTTACGCTAATCTAAACAATTTACCAAAAATTGTTTCTACCAAAGATAGTCAAACTCGTTTGATTACGGATCGACAGACGGACATACGAAAATGAAATGAAAAGGAGATTCTATGAATTCCAAAGCCCAAATTTTATTTGAGGCTTCAATATTTTCTTGTCTTACGAATTTTATTACGAAATTAATATATTGCGACGAATATTATATATGTTGAGTATAATAATAATATGTATAGCAAATTTGTGTGTTGTAACTAAATTTTGATTTAATTTGTGGTGAATCTAATCATTTTAAACATTTTTTGTAATTGAATTTTTCTTCTATCGTTTATCGTTCAGAATTTGGGTCATAGATACATTGGATCTACCGAACTGATATTGCTCATTCACGAATATATTGATATAATTTCTTATGTGTCGAATACACCACAATTTAAGCTTCCTATCTCTCATTTCGTTTTTGAGTTATCTTGATAACGCAAACACCGACGGATAGACAGAAATAGACTGACTACTTATGATAGAGATCTTCGAAAAAAATACATACTTTTATGAACTATTTGTCATAGTAATATTACTGATTCAAAAAATCAAAATAATGTATTAAATATATACCAAAGTTTGAAATAAAAACAAATAAATCAACTAAAGCTTAGTGAGCTTTGCTTCAGTGGACTTTGGTGGCTGACGACTACTAAATAGATGGCGTCCTTCAATTGTTGTTGATTTACTATGAATGCATATTATATTTTTTGTTTGTTGCATTATATATTATTATGTATATGAACTGAAAAGGATTGTAAGTTTATGCATTGAAAAACCATCGGGCTTAAATGTCATCAAAATAATACAGGCAAAACAGAAATGAATATATCATCATTCATTCACTTTTATTTTTATTTCTGTGCTTCTTTCATTTCTAAATTTTATTGTTATGAACTTTCATTTAACTTAAAGATAAAAGTAAAAAATTGTAGTAGATTGGTTGAAATTCAATGGAATGAGATATTTCCCAACGGAAATAATTCATTTTTTCGAAAAACGTTCAATATCAATACTTTAACTTTTTATTTAATTAAAAATGCTTATAAATTTATTTCATTAAAAATGCATGCAATAATGCATTATTTTTAATTTTAACAATTAATAGTATTAAGCTATTTCCTCAAATCACTTCAAATTTAAAATATGAGCAGTGGTATATATGGGATCCGTTCGATAAGTGTTGCTGATTTAAGAATTTTAACTTTTTTTTTTTTTTAAATTTACAACTTAGCATCCTAATTTCAGGTTGCTATCTTACTTCTGTTTTGAATTATCAAAATGACGGGCACACACCGTGAGGTAAATAGATTGACCGGGTAAATTTGGATCAATAATATGGCAATTCTATGAACATCGTCACCAAAATTTTTCAGTGTTTTGGCGAATATAGCTACCTACCAGTAGTAATATAATAAGTATACGTTCACTTTTCTTCGGAAAAATTCGAAAATTAAATTCAACATTCTAAAATAATGTTCAATTCTTGATTTTTTTTATCTATACGTTCAATTTGACCAAATATATTTTTATTTCTACATTGAAGTAACACACAAAAAAATAATCTTTTGATAACATTTGTTTCGTAATTTATTTTTCTTGTGTTAAATAGCTGGAACAAAATTTTTTAAACGAAAAACAAGTTTTTGTCATTTATAATAATAATTTATTTCCACATATATAATATATATTATTATTATTACAGATAAAATGATGCCCCATTCCGTTTTGTACGTATAAATACAGGATCTATTTTACCAATTTCTTTTAAAACGGTTAAATACGTGTTTAGTGCAAAATGCAGTATTTCTACAAAGATTGACATTTTTCGTTTGAATCAAGAATTTGAAAAACTTTATTCAAATAGGTATTTTTAGCTCCCAATACAAAAGTTGTTTTATAAATATAGCGACTATTTATATAGAATTAGTGATTCCCAAACAATTTGGCAGTTTCGATTTAAGGTTTTATGTTGAAAATAAATTTAATTTAACTGAAATTGATCTTAACAATTGCGTTAAATAATAGGTTAGCCTATAAGAATTATATTGACAGTAATTTTAAATTTATCTGCGCTTCTACCAAAGTCACACGTTTTTCATATATGGTATAAAAGTATGTCTCGAGCGGCAATGTAGTTTCCATCACAATTTAAATCTTAAAAAAAAGAGTATAGTTGCTATATTTTTACTTTTTAGTTTTTTCATAACAGGAGGTTACCAATGGCATTTTGTATATTTTGAAACGTAATTTTACTCAAAATATTTTATAAATTATCGGCTTGGCATTCATTTCTTACATATATTTTTGAAATCCCCATTCTATGTGCAAAAATGGCAAGTTTGTTTACATTTTATACCTCGAAAAAATTAATTTTGAATACTTGCAGGCAGAATAAATGTAAACTCGTTTAACTAAAAACTGGAAAATTCAAATTTATTTTTTAAAATAACAAATAAAAGAGGATTTTTTGAAAAAAAACATTTTTCTAGCAGCATTTTAAACTTTATTGGGCATGTTTGTAGTGTTATTGCTTTTATTATAGTGAAAAACAAATGAAAAACACAAAAATTAAATGAAAAACAATACGTGTATTATTTACACCACACGACTGAAATAAAACATATTTAGCACCGGCTATATGCATGAATATATAAAACGTATTCTCTTTCTCTTTTTCTATCGTTAATAATATAAGCACTACAAACATGGCGATGAAGTTAAAAATGCTGCTTGAAAAATGCTTTTTTCAAAAAATCCTCTCTTCTTTGCTGTTTTAGTCAAGCGTATCTAAAGAAGTTTTACTTCTAAAATGTTCATGTTAAACTCGAGAAACAATGACCGCTTATACCAGAAAAAGTCTTATGTAAGCTTCTAGTAGCAAATGATTCATGTATATTATGGTCATCTATCACGTTTCATATCGATTTTTAATACAGTGTACTATATAATTCGAAGTTTATTATTACATAGCACACTGTATAATTTCAAAACCCCATAACAAAATCCGTTAAACTTTTGAACTGTTATTAACAGTCATATAATTGTATTATATTAGTTACAGAAAATAATAACAATTATTATTGCTAAATTGAGGGAAAATATTCTACCGAAACGATTAAAGGTTAAAACGACCTTTATTCTATGCTCAAGAGAAAAATTACATACAATAAATTTAAATAATTTTTCCATTAAAAAGCATATATATAAATAACTTTATTAACTTAAAAATAAAAACAAAATAATTATACATATTACAAGTCTTTTTTTGCTCTTCTATCCTATCCCATTCAATACAGAAAACTTCAAATAATAAATTAACTTTATTATTTTGGTGTTGCGCGAATCATTTCATATATTTTTATAACAGACTTATAAAATGTTTCATTATTTTTGTTTCAATTACAGACTAAACTTCCTTATGAACATTGAAATAGAAATAAAATCGTTATAATAATATTATTATGTAATACATTTTATATGATGTGTATTGCATTAATAAATTATGGCGAATCTGACAAAATGTTTCTTACAAAACCAACGATTTTTTTTATTTAAACTTTTCTTTTATCTCTTATGGTTTTGACTCTTGATTGAGTTCCACGGGGCGATTTCCATATCTACTCTTAAGACGAACTTTAAAATCAATCATAGTTCGATCGATAAGTTGCATTATTTGAAAAAAAAAATTGCTTTTGTTCAAAGAAACATTACAATGATCTTGATGAAAGAATGGATTAAATAACGTATTGAAGATACAAAAATTAAACTAGTTAATAGAATTATTTTTTTTGGCAGAAGACTTAACTATAAGAAGAGGGAGGTTCAGTAAAGTTTTGGAAACATATCGAAATCAATTTTCTTGGTGCAAATTTGATTTTAGAACGAGATTATGTTCTAAATAAATATTCTCAATACTCTTTGACTCTCAAAGTAATCACTTAACAATTACTCTTCACAATAGTATACTTGTGGTAGTTTCTCCAAATAAGCATTTGAATGTGCAATTGTCTGCCGAGCCATTTATTAAATTTTGAAAATTAAAATACATCATTCGGAGCCTGATCAGGTGAATACGGAAGGTGGTCTATTAATTCAAACGTCAATTACTCAATTTGAGCCGTTGAAACTGCAGTTGTGTTTGTTCTGCAAATGCGGCACCCATCTTGTAAATATTTTTTTCATATCCAATTTATTGAAACGAAAATTGTAAAGGAAGTTGTTTCAAGACAGCATTTTTTTATTTTTTTACCTTCGTTCTCATAACACCAAATTATCGATTGTATCGATCATTTCTAGAACACTCACGTCTACGGGACATATAATCGATGTTAGTCTTTTGCTCATCTATGGCCAAATTTAATTGTTGCAAATACCGGGAAGATGTGCCATGAACTTAATCCATCTAAGTTTTTTTTGCTGTTAAGTCCTATAAATAGAAATATTTAATCACTGCTCTTAAGTCACTTTTTTCCATTATTAAACCAACGCAAGTTTTTTTCTTCAACCGACGATATAGACAACATCAAGTTATGAATATAGCAGCCGCAATCCCAGATACCTAATGATGAAGATGTTTACTAAAGACAGACCATTGGCAATGTTGTGAGTGCTGTCATGTCTTAGATTTTCTAAAGACTAATTGCTCTGCCCTTGTATATTTAATAAAAGTTTGATTAATTAAAATTAGTTTTTGCTTTATAAATAAATATTGTGTATCTCTCAAATCTCAATCCAGTATAATATTTTATAAGTCAATTAAAAACTTATCCCCAATAAAAATATTTATTATATAAAACACAACTGTGCAATGTTATAATGCGCTACGATATTTCTGTGGTAGCTACATGGATAGTACTGTTATTTGGGTTTTGTTAAAATTGCGTGCCATACTGTTTCCATGAAAAAAAGAAGCCAGCAAGTGTTACAAACATACAAATACGTATTATAATTTTTGTTTTCAAATATCCAGTGTTCATGCATAGTGTGGTATGATGAAAGGTTATGTTTTTACAGGAAAATCAGTGTATACTTTTGTGACACAAAGGCTTCAATTACCTAGCAATGACGTACTAAAAATTTCATTATGATATTTATTCCGATAATATATATGCATTACAATGTATACAACGAGATAGTTTTGTTATTCCAAGAATCATTCTCTAATAATTATGAATTATCTTTAGTTACAATCTTTGGTTGTGATTGAACCTACATAAGCAGTTCTCAGGCGTAAACTTCCTATTTATTATGGATATTGAAATAATCCTGGCGAATCTAAATAATTATTATAAATAAATTTGGTTTTTATAATAATATTTTAAGTTATTGTTATTGTATTTAAGCCAAACTATTTAAGGTATTTCTAACGACAGGATAGAGAATTAATTCAATTAAATTTCCTGCTTATGTTCAGATATAATTACTAAAATCTGTGAATTCCTATCCTATATTTGTTAAATATTGACAACATTTTATATAATCAAAAACTACTTTTCCGCTAAGCTATTTTTACTACTCATATCGTAAGAAATACCTTAAGATATCAATAATTTAATTATACAATAATTTATAAATTAATTAATAAATTATTTTATATTCGAAGTGTTATCGTTTTGATAGAAAATTTGGAGAAAATGTAAAATTGTAGTATCGAATCATATAGTCCTCGGGAATGTCATGTATAAGCCTAGTTGAAAATGACAATATTTGATGAATTTGTTGAATGCCTTTGAAAGGCTTTTAATGCAACTATAATATCTATTCTTTGTGATATGATTGATAATGCAATATTTGAAATTTGATTGATATATCAGAACAGCTTCGAATGAGATTTGTTATGTTAATCTCCAATCAGGGTAAACATCGATAATCTGACGTCTGTCTGTACCACATAAAGTTTTGTTAGGCCACTTTGTATGGATACGTATATATGTGATATTAAATATTATAGTAGGTGTAATAATAAAGGTACTCCTCTACCTATTTACAACGCTTACATGTTTTGTTGGTATCTAGATAGCCGAGCAAGCTCTAGCATGACGTTATTCACCACAGTTCTACCATTCGAATGTAATAATACAATATGAACATTATAAACACCTAGCTATAGTAGACACCAGAGAGGTAATAAATCAGTGAATATATGCCATACGACATTAAATACCTATTTTATGAGCTCTATTTCTGTTTTTATATAAATAAAAATTAAAACAATAGTGTAAATGAGACTTAATGAGGTAAATATAACCGGTAGAATATAAAACTTTTAAAAAATATAAAAACCTACTTCGTTGATAATAAATTTATTAATTCATAGTTAGGAGGCTATTCAGTCTTTAAAAAATTTTTTAGTTAAGGCGCGTTCTCTCGAATCAAGTTTAGTTGAATATATTTGATCAACAGAAGTTGAATAACATTTCCAGTGGGAACCATTGTTTCAATAACGTTATTCAAGTTTTTGGTGGACCTAGAAAAGTTTGACTCGGTTTATCGAATAATAATGTACACTTGAATACGTGTAGTAATTCCATATTTAAAACCTTATTTCTAACAACTCGTCAAAATCACCTACAAAATGTATTTCCAATCTTTTTAAACCAGTTTTTAAGTATCGATATATTTCATGGATTCTACTACCTATCTTCTTTAGTAAGATTTTTTCACTCTTACTAAGAATATAAGGTTCGACAGTTTATGAACATATAATTTTGTTGCATCATCGACATTTGCATCAAGTAGACACAGTCCAAGTTCCTTATTCAAAATTTTTCGTAAGTTTCATAAAATTGCTCTATAAAAAAATTATTTTTCTTTATTAATTTTAAATATGTTTAAATTTAATATGCTTTCTTAATCATATTTTTAACTGATATGATTAAGAAAGCATAAGCTAATGTTTTTTATCAATTTAAAGTTCTGTCATATAAACTGCATACCATATTATGGTTTACAAAAAGTAGTTTATACAACATACATTATATAAGTATTATATAACATAATGGCATTTATTTTTAAATGTATATAATATGACTTTGCTGCCTAAATTTGCTGCCTATGGCCAATAATATATCCTTAATTTAGTTATTGAGCTTTTATTAATACATAATTATTCTTGTATATATCATTCGCATAATATACATCAATTAATCTGACTAGTTATAGTGTACTTCAAAGCTGAAATAAATGAAAAAAAAAAAACATATAAACCAGGATAACTTTGAGTTTTAATTATATGCAGATTAAATCTAGAAAATCGGATGTTGAATATAATATTTAAACACTTGTATATTTTATTTATTTTATCCTTCGGAAAATGCTATTGCAAATATAAGCCCTTGACTTGGCTTACTTGACTTATATTCTTAAATCCCGAAGGATACGCATAACCTATTTTCTTAGTTTAGCTATTTTCTTGGTTTTGCTCAATCCACCCATATTTATGTAGTATTATAGTGACACTCATTGGTGTTTGATGGTATGCGTTCCATAGCTTTTCATTGGAGATTTCAGTCTACTGGATGTTAAGAATGTGTCAAGGCAAAGATTTTGGTCGAAATAGGAGTATTTTTAAATACTTAATAAAAAGGAGGTTGGCAATTTCCGATGATTTTCCATTTTTTAGATTTTTTTAAGCCTTGGAACGTTAATCTTATTACTTACATGTTAGTGGTATGAGTGCGTAATGTGGGAAAATAGTGCTTCAGGGCTTGCATAACCTAGTCTACTAAGTAACTAATATAGTGTGGCAGTTATTCATTATTTTATAGTTTGTTTAAAATTAATATGAAAGTAGCTCTGCACATACGGTAATATATACGTTTTGTATTTTAATGTTCATTTTAAGTGTTTTTAGAGCTCTCTTTAGAACTATTGTCAAATGTGATTCTATGATACGATGTCTATATGCAGACATTTATATTATGCAATTTTATTTTATGAGAGAATTTTGTGTGCAAAACTGTAATTTACAATAGATGAGAATGTGTACAAATGTGTATGTAATAAGCTTTTAATTTATAACTCCCGCGTTTTATTATGTCATATAAAATCATGTATGTGGATTTTATAAAACAATATTATTATTATTATTATTGTTGTATTTTATTTTATATTTTTAAAATTTCCAAGAACATTAAAATTACTGAAAAAATAAAAAAATTAACGACTACATAAATATACAAATTATTATTATTTAGCATTATACTTTTTCATAAATGTACTGACTATTTCAATATTAATGTTTAATTGCTTACATAATGTCTGATATAAATTATCAAGTCCGTCTTTATTGTACATTTGAAAAAATTGAGTATAATCTTTTTTTACATAAAAAATATTAAATATGTTATATAAATAGTTAGAAATAAGCTCTTATTTCATAAATCAAGTGTACATAGTTCTCAATATATTGTTTTAATTTATTTTCAACATAAATTAAACCAAAACTGCTTACCGCCCATGTTTTTGATTAGACAAAAAATTTATTGTAAATTTTAAAAAATATAATCAGTAAAGTAAATGTCTTTTGATTTTTGGGCATATTTAAATACTTTTGGTTGATGGTCTATATTTAACCACAAACTTTTTTTGAAATGCAATTTT
Source organism: Chrysopa pallens (assembly GCA_020423425.1). Taxonomy (NCBI): domain Eukaryota; kingdom Metazoa; phylum Arthropoda; class Insecta; order Neuroptera; family Chrysopidae; genus Chrysopa; species Chrysopa pallens. The sequence goes on from CM035591.1 coordinate 72,415,794, forward strand.
ATAAAACGTTTAACTGATGGGAGGCTTGAATGAAATTTTCTATAAATTGTAAATTTTTAATTAACAGTTCTATTTAAGTGTAAACCTCACTCACGATTAGGCTCCATCCTTATACAGATTTAAATAGCAACTACTATTTTGCTTTAAGAAATAAAATATAATCCTTAGCTCTTTATCGTAATTAATTTATTTTATAACCAAAAACTATAAAGTAAAGTTCCTGATTGTAATAAACATGCCTAGAAATTATCGTAATTTTTTTATTCTAATATAGAGTATCTTATAATAAAAAAACTAGTTTCGTCGTTGCCGATTATAATACGCCGTTTTATAATGTGCAAAAAAGAAAACCAATTTAAGGATAACCGAACCCAGAAATCGCTGCATTTGAATATTCGTATGCGTATTAAGTATAAGAAGGTATGACTTCAACTTTTATTTGGGACTTGTGACAAAAGAAAAAGGAAATAAAAACTAATAAAAAAGAATTTTTTTTTAGATTTTCTTCCTGTTTCGTTTGATAAATAATATAGTTGACAATAAAGTACGTAGTGGGAGATTATTTTACATAACCGTATAATACATTACAACAGTAATACCTAGTTTTATTTTTATTATATATTTGTCTTCATTTGTCATATTTATTATATACCAAACAAAATTATGTGTTATCTTTGTTTATTTTAAAATAGAATTTACAATAAAATATTGCAACTTGATATTATATTTAAAGAAAAGAAAAAAATAGACTGAAAATATGTCTCTTTTATATATATTTTTTTGTGATCCAAAAATGTATTATGAAAAACAAAACACTACGATGAGCTTGATGCTGTATACTTAAAATATAAAAAAAAAGAAAATGATGATAATTGTGCTTTTCTTAAAATAATTATCTTAATCTTTTAACATATCTTTGTAAATTATTTTAGTTCCTTCGAGTCGTTTTCAAAACTAGATTCATCACATTTAAAGGAACCAAGTTTATTTATTTTAAAATATACGAGTTAACCTCGAGTGAATAATAGGTTTGAGAAACCAGTTTAAGTTTATTTTATATAAATATGTTTAAATGGTAATACTTATTGTGATTTTATTTTTTTAACAAAATCTTCGATAAACTTTGGAATGTTTTAAAAAATCGTATTTTTGACGAACATCTAAAAAACTCGTAGACTATTTTCATATGTTCACAACATCAAAATTACGTCTCACTTGTAAAGTATATATTTATTCTTTTTTTAAAGCCATTGAAACATGAAAGCCACAGAATCTTAAATTCAGCATCATTTTTAATTCTATGTAATTGCTTACACATTTAAGAAATCAGAAAAAAATTGAAAAACCTTTGAGCAAAAATATAAAATATAAAAATATAAAAATATTGATATTTTATTCAAAAATAACCTGGAAATGTCGATGCTTTATTATATGAGCTATCGAATGTGATAGTTTTATAAATTATTCCCGGTTCCAAGTTAACAAAAGCTCTGAGAATAATTATTAATTCATACGATTTATAATTTTTTCAACGCCAGAGATAATATTAGACGATTACCAATACTTTTAATTTTTATTAGATTTTGTAATAAATACTTAGATTAATAATTTGGCATTCACGATTCAGATTGTTGTTTGGGACGATTTTAAAATTTAGTTTCAATATAAATTTTGGACAACGTTTGCAAAAGTGTTCTTAAATATCTGACAGTTAAAATCGGAAATTAACATTGATTTATTTTCAATTAAGAATGCAATAAAAATTTCATAGATTTTATATTAAATCTAATGGGCAACTAATAATTAGTACTTACAATATAAATAAATTAAAAATTAAAAAATAAAGATTAACAATTTCATATTGCCATTGTAATTAATAAAAAATGCATTTGATTCCAAATAACTTTCGTTTCAACGCATTTTGAAAACGTTTAAATCCGTTTAAATAAATTTTTTAAATTATTGTTTCATTTTCCCATCAATGATTTAGACAATTTAAGAATTTAACTAATCAGTATAAAATAAATTATGCAATAACAATGTTGACTCGATTTAATTTTTCAAAATTTTTAGACATTTTCTTTAATTAATGCATGAAAATAAATTTGTAAAAATTGAAAATAAAATCTTACTCTGCACTATTCGTGATTCAATACACCCATCAGTTACAGCTTAAATATTCGAATATATAAATTTTTGTTTTTTGTTAAATTCAAGATATATGCTGAGTAAAAAGCTTCTTAAAAATAATACAGTTATTATTATTATTTTTTTTTTTTTAGTAATTTATTGGAAAAAAAACTGTTAGTATAATTAAGTAATTTAAAATTTAATAAAATAAGATTGATAACGTTTCTTCATTTTTATTTAGTAATAATCATATCAAATTTCATTCACTCATATTGACATACCATGCACTTTTAGTTTTGATTATATCTTCTTGAAGGTGGAATATCAATAGTTGTTGTACTGACATAAAAGAGTGTGATTCTTAACAGCTGTTGATTTCAATAACATGTAAAATATATTGTATTTTTTTCAATTTTTCAGCTCAAGTAACTCAAAAGATACTCAACCAAACGTTTTGAAATTTGGTATGCACAATATTAACATGACAACCTAGAGATTTTCCATAAAAACATTTCTGAGGTTAAAATCAAAATTTGATTTTATACTTAGAAATATGTTTTTACAAAACCCCTTTGACAAGAACTAGGTTTTTCGCATACCAAACTTCATAACATAAGTATTTTTTGAGGTATTTATGCTAGAAAATTGTATAGTTTTAACAGCTGTTGATCAACTCCTTTAAGTAAGTTGCTATTAGTATTTTTTTTTGTCAAAAAAAAAGTTATCTGAAAATGTATCGTGTGCTATTTTATATTGATCGCATCGACATTCAGTAACATCGACAAAAAATTAGACTGTACGTACACACAGACAGACATTTCTTTATTATCGAAATGAATTGTCCAAAACTAAAATGTAAAAAAAGCCTTAAAATTGCAAAGTTACTGAGAGAAAACAGTTACCTACTTAACTGGGAAATTAATAAATGTATTGCACGACTGTTTGCAGAATGAATATAACTCGTAAAAATACAATATATTGCAAAAATACAACAATAAAACGAAATTTATTATTATTTCTTGATAATAAATAAATCAGTCAACAGTAGTTTTTAGTGTATTTATTGTGATTAGAACATCGTATAGTAGGCAAAAATATTTTTACCTGCTATTTTTATTTAAAAATAAATACAAAATAACAACCGAGGATTTATGTTAGTTACATGTACAGATTTAGTACAGGATAAGTGGTGACAAAGCTTTACTCTCTAATAATCTTGATACTTCGTTACCACTATCGTCAGTTGACTTCACCTCTAATAATCCTCTACAATTCAATACAAATTGAGGACAAAACGGTCCAACTATAGCTATAACCTATAACAACACCCACCAATAGCATGGTATTCGTGTGGGTGGTTACTGAACTAATTTACTTGTCCATTCTATCTCACCGCAGATACACATGCCAGAGATAAAATATATCTATATACATACGATAAAGATCGATTTTTAAATGAATTTAACAGTGTGTCTTCGGTGCTCGATACAACAGCTTAATTGGATATTATCTATAGATAATTAACATAACTAATTTAAATTGACAATCAAATTATCAACTTAGTGAAATGCCATTCATTAAGAAACTAAGTTCGATGTTCTGTGTTGGAGCCAATGTATAATATCGTTTTATTAAAAAACAAACTTTAAGCCAATTAAAAAAGTATTTTTTAGAAATCGAATTCGTTCCATTAAGCTTCAATACTTCCTTGTTATCTGCTCATCTCAAAATGAAATTTGGCACACCCTCAGCGATGTTTGCCATACATAACAAAACGTAATTTATGTTTCGTAAAAATATAATCTGTTGGTATGCAATCTCCAACAGTTTGAATTCGTCTCATACTTTTTTATTTTGACCCAATAATATGTGGATTACAAAAATTATATCCATTAGTATGCGTTCAATTTTTTAGAAAAAAAAAACGCGTAATTATCACTAATATATATTATATATTTATTATAATTTTTATAATAAATATAAAAATTATAATTAAAATTGGTGAAAAAGAAGAACTGGAAGTTAGGAATATTTACAGCCTTTCAGATTTCATAGTTTCTACCATAACCATTAAAATTTTGCACTGTAATTTTCAATACCATGTCAATAAATTGGCAGCTCGGAAAAGATCATGGAATTTTCTTAAAAAGAAAACAAACTTAGTATTCTTTTCGAAATTAAAATTTTATATTTGAAAATTACTTTTGTTTAAAGGAGTAATTTAAGTGATCTTACTTTAAATATGGCTGTGGTCACGTAATATTACCAATTTTCCATTTTGTACTTTTTCTGCCTCAAGTACAATTTCAATATTTGAAGCATAGTATAAAGGTTAATTATTGTAAAAATCCATTTTTCCAAGTAATAAAAAAACCGTATCTATGAAAACAAAGTTTCAATTATCAGTTACCATCTTCGTTTTTTTATTGTGTGTTAAAATAAGTTGAAATATGATTCTGCAGTTTATAGTTTGTATATTGCAATATAAAAATAATTTAGACAAATTACTGAGATAAATTATTTACAATTTTAAGATTTATAAGTAAGATGTTTTTAATGTCTGTTTTTAAAAAAACAGATATCCTCAGACATATGAACCTTAATAAAGAAAAGTTACTTATTACTGTCTAGGAAAATAAATAAGTGTTGTTAAAAATACTTGTACATATATATCTATATATTAAAGGCCAAACAAGAATTCAAGATTCCTTTTTCGGTCATTACTATCGAAAGTTACACTATTTGAAAGGTATTGCGCCAAAATATTGTAGAATAGGAATTTGCTGTCTGTTATTCTCGTAAACTTGGTCGATTATCGAAACAATTTGTGACAAAATATAATAGTTTTTATTAGAATAATTTTATGAAAAAATCATGGTTATATCAAAGTTATATAATCGAATTCTACTTAATATTACTCACCATTCAATTTGACCAAAGATACTTTTATTTTCAATTATTTAATATGCTTATGTTGTAGTTTTCAACATATATATTTTGTTATTTCTCGTGAAAAGAGACGGATTGATAGTCAAAGAAAGGCCATTTAAAAAGTAGTATGCCAAAGCGTTTCAGTTAAAATTATCTACTAATCTAGAAGTATTTGATAATTTGGAGAATAGTATGGCAGTATTTGAGTATTGAGTATAGTGTAAATAATCTTTAGGAAAGAGTCGAATATTAAATCACATAGCCGAATATCATATCACAAAATTAAAATACTGCTTGAAGGGCAATGAAAACTACAGTCTTTCACATACGTTTATTTAAATATGTAAATAAAGCGGTCTTTTACTTCTTCTCTAGCATTAATTAATTTTTGAAAGTAAATAATATGATAAAACACCAAATTTATATTCAGAAAAATTAATTATTTAAATATAATTTTTAAGTTACATAATAATTATAATTATTTGCTAAAAATGTTTGTGAGATGGTCGAAATTCGCCCACAGAAGATAATAAAAAGTATATACAAAAATACTTAAAAAAATACATAAACAAGGAAAAACTTGAATGTTATAAATAATATCTTCAAACATAACATGTTAGTCGATTATTTATACTAGGTACTATTTTTGTTTATATAAAAATAAAATAATCATTCTGGTCGTATAAATGTCGTCATTTATCTGATGTCTAGTTTGGTTTTTGTTATATCGTTCATATTGCATACTATAAATATAAGAAAATATACGGTGGTCTCGTGAAACATCATTTTATTACACCAATAACTTTAAATTATCATTCGTTTGAATTAACACAGTTAACCTAATATAAGCATATTATTAAAACGATTAAAAATTATATGTTTAGATTAAAATCAATTTTTATACTGGGGCTGGGTAAGCCACATTTTCTATAAAGCAAATTTCAGTTTTATTAGTAAACTATGCGCACGGTATCGTGGTTATTTCTTCCAAAATAAAAATATCATCCAATCAAAATTAAAACCTTTAAGCACGACATTACTCCTTTAAGCTCCAACATATTTAAATAAAAAATTATTCAGAGAACTGAGTTTATAGAAAAAATTAATAAATACTTCAATATATGCTCATTGTGACTTTTAATGGGAATCAAAGATGAAGTAAAATCATATTTATAAAACAATTTTGTTCCCAGGTAGCTCTTTCATGATATTTACTCCTCTTCACATTGTGTATCCAATGCCCAATGCCCACTCAATAATACAAATATTTGGTAAAACCAAAGCTTCATGTGTTTTAAAACATACAACTTCAATTTATTCCAATATATGCACGATTGGAGAATACTCTTAATACTCTATATGATTACTTATAGGAAGTTCTTTTAAATGACCCATTTTGTGAATCCGGTATTATAACATATCTTTAATATTAACGGTCACTAGAACCCAAATTCTACGTTATTAGAGAGATTTCTGTATGTGTGTGTGGGATCGTATTTATTTGCGTTTCGATTATCCCGAGAACGTATAATGCTTTTGATTTAAACCACCTTCATTCTCTTGTTCCAGTCAATTTTGTTGCAGATAAACAAATTAAAAAAAAATACTCTTGTATTTTTATTTCTGATATTTTGTTTATGTTAGAAATGGTACTAAAACATAGTTCATATTTCTGAAATTTTTGTAAATTGAAAAGTTAAAAATAAACTTATTGTATTGGAATTTGTTCATTATTAAAATCATTAAGGTTCTATTCAAATGTATAACGAACCGATACATATTGGTATATAATATGGAATTTGTGTATAATGGGTAAGCGATATACATACAAATACGGAACGGAACTTACATAAATGCTATTGGAAAAAAAATTCCTATTTCAATGCCAAATTCAATTAATAATAACCATCTTTAAACTTAAAAATAGCTACAATAAATGTTTTTATTGTTAAAGCATGAGAAATTTTTAATAGTTGATAATAAAACAACACTCGATACACGTCTGTTCTTGTTACCTATAGAAGACCTTCACCGACATCAAATCGGAATGATACAGGATGTGCTGTGAATGATATAGAATAGGTGAATTTAGGATTAGATCCGTGAGACCCGGGGCTAATAAAAAAAAATGTAGATGTGAAAGGAAAACATGTTATTTATATATTATGAATATGTTTAAGTTTATAATTTATATTTGAAATTATATTTATTAAATAGGTCATCAAATAAGAAATTATATTTAATTTATTAAACTTCTGTCCATAAAATTTCAAATATTTGAATAATAGATATCTAATAATCACTCCCTCGCAAAGCAAAAAAGGTGGCATATCAAACAGGACCAAGGACGGCTTCAAACCTAAATCCATCACTAGATATATATGCATGTTCAAAATTTGAAACACCTTAAAACTTTTAATGTTTTTATACAAAGGTAGAGTTACAAATTGTGGTGGTTATGTGAAAATAGTTTAACAAAATTCGCAAAGTATATATTCTTCTGTAATTCTTTTTTATTTAATCGTTAAGGAAACAAAATATAATTCTTATAACAAATAATAAATTATTAGCAATAAATATTAAATCAGTTATTACCGCTGCGTCGTTGTGTTCTTTGTTCTAGACATTAAAATAATATATCATAAAATTTATTGTATTAAATATATAAAACAATGGTTTTTATGTTCTTTAAGAAAATAATGAAAATTTGTTAAGAATTTATATAAAAGCCTATTATATTTTTAAATTACTAATTCTATACTTATTCATTTCAATTTAAAGGAAATACGAAATATGGTTCAAAAGAAAATAAATATATTAATAAAAAATAAATAAGAGGTTCTATTTTTATAGGGTTTTTTGTATTTAATTCAAGTTAATGGATCCATATTGGTTTATATATATTGAAGCAAATATATATCACCAAACATTTGAAGGTAGAACAAAATTAGCCATAAACCAAACTTATTTAAAAATCTAGTATACCAGTACAACAAGATCTTGGTGTTCTTTTTAATGCACTTTAGGACATAACACAGGGTAAGAACTTGCTGGGAGTTAATATTCATAGAATTTATAAAACAAAATGTGTTATCAATTTTTAATTCTCAATATTTCAAAAATTATGCACTTTTAATCCCCGTACTATTAAGTAAGTCGAAAAATATTATATTGAATCGTCTGCAGAATATCTTTTGAGTGTTGTTGCTAAAGACAGTAATATTGTTTTTACTAAGTATCTGAGAAGAATGTGAGCGTTGATATGTCGCCAAGAGCTTCCTAATTAATCGATTAACTAAAGAATTTTAAAGAATGTTAATACTAAAAATTTGTTAAAAGGAAATTAATCAAAATTTTACTTTATAAGATACTTTTAATTTTTAATTTGATGGACTTTCCAACAAAAAAAATAATTTATATAACTATCTACAAATAAGTCAAAACAGTTGATTTAAAAAAAAAAAAAAAAATGGAGTAAGTTTAATACTTGGACCCCGGATTGATGTAACGTAATTTCAGACATTGAATAATCAATAAAGTTAAGCAACAGCAGTCACAGTCAGTAATTGATTTCAATTTATAGTCTTTTTCGATAATTTTATGGACATTTGCATCGGAATTTTACGAATTTTTATCATCATTTATATCAAAATAAAATAAAATTTCTTGACTATTTGCGTTAGTAACTAGCTTTGAATTTATATCGCAACTTTTTGAAAAATATCAGGAATATGAAAAATACCATAGAAACTTCATTAACAATTTTCATTGAAACTAATACAAATAAATAAACCGTCAAATGAATTTCGTTTTTAATTATTTCTCAATTATCATAAATTTTAATTTTTCGAACAAAATGTTAGTAAAAATAATTTTACTTGTTTCGAGCATTCCGAAAATGTATATGATTGATCCATATTATTATAATTTTTTTAAATTTTGAAACTAAGAGCGGATTTTTTTTAAATTCGTAATGTAAAACAATTTAGCGATTTTATTTTCACAAATTGTTTACGGATATTATTTCGATTCCGGTAAACATACGAGTATAACGTTTTATAATAAGGTCCAACTTATATATTATATTCCACCGCATCGATGTATTTGAAATGTAATTAAAAATATAGTACTACAAACAGAAACATAAATAGGTATATAAGTGTTCAGATATAAATATTTAAATAAAGTATTCTGATTGTTCCAATTTTAAAATAGGATAACACGACAATATATACAGTGCTCTATATATTTAAAAGGATTACCTTAATTGACATTATATCAATATATGAATGCTATCCTTGTACAAATACTATTTAAAAACAAGAATATTATACAAATATATATAGACTGATTCAGTAAAATGCTCGTCGTTGTATAATTCAATAATAGCAGTTCTATGCGCTTTAGAATTCACTAAAAATAAGTAAAAATTACAACCTTGATTGTACAAAGTTTAAGTTTTAAGCTTAAGAATATATTATTTTACAGCTATAGAAACTTTAGTAATTTATCATAATTATTAAATACAAGTATTAAATTATTTTGCTAATTTTGAACATAACTGTACCTTCACCATCGAATAGATGATATTGGTTCAAATAATATAATATTTAAAGCTAATTCAAAATTTAATATAATGTTTAAATGACTTTATGATTATATGAATAAAATTTTTAATTAAAAACTAATTGACAATTTGAAATTACCAAATATTATATTAAAAAAAATCAAAATAAATAATAATAAAATAAAAAAAACATATGAAACGAAAATTGGTTAACACCAATTTAATTTAAAACCAAAACCGACGATTCTAATAAATCATTTTATCGCCATGGTTTTTATAACATTAATACGAAATATTGAATGTGATCGGTGGTCAGTAAAACGTCTATAAGATAGGTAATAAAAATGAAATTAACAACATATTTCTTAAATTTATTTTATATACGGGCTGTTTGTTTTCGTATAGCACTCAAAATTTTAACGTATATCATGTTATACTCTGCTATATCCAATAATATATATATTTATATATATATATATATATATATATATATATATATATATATATATATATATATATATATATATATATATATATATATATATATATATATATATATATATTTATTTGACATTACGTTGCCTATCAAAGCACAAAATTAAACATATGGATTTTTCTAAAAATTTTTGGGCGTTAGGCAAATATTTTACAGACAATTTCCATTGTATTTATTTATCTAAAATCGATGTATTTGAATGTAAAATAATTATTGAAATTTTAATTAAATTTGGTTAATTTAAAAACTGAATTATTATTGTTTTGGGTGAACATGATTGAGCTGAATAATTTTATAAATTAGCCATATATTTTAATATTATTATATTATAAATGATTACATGAATATTAACTATTTTAATTTAGTTTATGGAATAATTAATTGAAATTTTATTATTGCATTTAATTGTTTGAATTTTATATAATAAATTAAAAAATATGTAACTATTCCCAATAAATAAATTTGATTATTATTCAAAAAGCTTCTAACTTCATTTTATATTTTGTTGTGACTAGTATATTGTTAATTCAAAGAACATTAAAATTTATTTAAAATTATCAAATCCTTAAACTTGATGCTGCGAAGTGTTATTTTTAGATTTTCAATTATAAATTCCGTTGATTTTGAATTAACAAAAACAATAATGTAAAGTGTAGAATATGTCTCAAAGCAATCAATTGTACTTAGATAAAAAATTATTTGACTCAGTTGTTGTATTTGGGAGTACCTTTACAATTTCCTTCTTAAATATTTCAAAGTAAAAACATGAGATGCAAAATATTGAATAGAGCATTCATTGAAATTTGCTCGTTTGAAAGTGCGGAAAGAATTCAATGAAAAATTTTACACAACTTTCCCCCAAGGAAACTGAGTGCTTAAAGTAAGGTGTGGTTAATGACCATATAAAAAAGTTAACGGTACAGAACATTGCTTATTTTACCAATTTTTTGTTTTGAGTAGAAATTACCGTCTTTTTAAAAGTGTTACAAGTATAATATTAAGTGGAATTTTTCCCAATACGTATTATCACAATGATTAAAATTAATACAAATTATCTCTTATTTATTTAAACTAAATTCAATTGAAACGTAGTATATTTATTTGTTTGAAAACTGAACATCTAAACATATTTTTCTCTGCCCCCGTCGCAGTTATTTTTTTTATCGAAATAAATAGGAAAGTTATTGAAAATAAATGTTTATATATTTATTTGTTTATTTATGTATTTATTGTCTTATAATAAACATACAGTTAAAGGCAATACATTGTAGCGTTATCTAATTTATACATAAAGAAATGTAATACTAAAAGATCTGAACTAATTGTTTATTCTCGAATGCGCAATCATGAATGCATAACAAATTTTCATAACTTTAAACTAAATAATTTATGGGTGAAAATTTGGTTATTACAATCATATAACTATTATTATTGTTTTGAAACTTCTTACTCTTTCTATTGTAAAAACATTTATGGATTTTAATAATTTAAATTATTGCCATACCATCTCAATAAGTGTCTTACATATAGATTAAATATATTGAATACAAGTTTGTCCAATCTTTTTTTACTAAACTCATTATGTAATGAAATTACACAACTTACTTATGTTTGAATTAACCCCCTTAAATATTTTGAATATAAAGCGAACTTTTTAAACAGAACATATATTAAAAATTTAGTCAAAAACTTTTTCAAATATAATTAAAAATTGAATTTCTATATGCTCAAAATAGGTGCAGTTTACGCGCATAATTAAATAGGTGATCAAATTTTTATTTAATTTTTTTTTTTGAAGAAAATCGAGTCGCTTACAGAGCAATGTAAAAACAAGTAACATTTATTATAAAATGTAAGCACTACAATTAGGCGCTTTTAGGCGCTTTTATGGTGTGCATTCAATAAATCAATTTAATAAAAATTACCGCAATGATTCACTAAAATGAATCAATGCTAAAAAATGTGTCAAACTAGTAGTGAAATTTCGAAATAACAGAAAAAAGTATTCCAAAATCAATTTAAAGATACTCAAAATTTGGTGCTTGTTAGGTGCTACAATAGTAAATAAGTTGATCAAATCTTTAAGAAAATTGACTCACTATGATGCACTGCTGCCGTGATATCATACAATTTTCTTAATTTTATAGCACCTTATTACCTTATACCTAATAAGCACCCAATTTAGAGAATATTTAAATTCAATTTTAAATACTTTGCTCTGCTTTTCTTTTTTAGATTATATGTTTGACATTGTAGACCATTTGTCCAAATAGAGCATACAGTGTCTTTTGAAAAGGATCTCAGTTCGATCCTCATGACAATAAACTTCTAAATCACAAAATTAAAACTAAAGATTAAGGAATACAAATTTTATATTATTCTTTTTAAAAGTTAAATTTTTGATAATGAATTTTTTTTAAATTATCTGCTAAAGTAATATTTTAAAAGAAAAAAGCTTTTATTTATAATGTCTACAAAATGACGCCTTCATGTTTTAATTGGCAACTTAACTGTCAATATAATGAATCTGCTTCTAACCACTGGAGAAGTTAAATCGAAAGTACGAATCAAATAAATAAACGGATCATGTTTTTTGGACAAGTATCTGAACAAGAAAGAAAAATAATGAAAAGTATAGACATCAATTTACTCTATATTACAATCAATACTTAATGTTACTTGATACAGATTAGACAATGCACGAATAAACATATTGACTGTACGACGTTATAACTATAACAAAATTAATTGTTTGTTGTTCTTAAGAAAATCGTACTTTATATAGAAAAATCAATTTATTGTCTTCATCTTTGAATTTACTCTATAACGAAGAACTGCATAGGTGATGATTTTATTATCTAAACTGTTCAGTAATCGAGAGAAGTATAAGAATCGATTTGTTTCTGTAGTTCATTATTAAATTCTACAAAGATATTCTGAACCTTTCACAAAATTACATTTTCACATACTCAATTTACCATATTACATTATTTGCACTACTATGATTGTATATAGTTTTTTGACACAATAGAATAATAGTTACTTGATTTTTTATTTTTTTAATTATTTTAAGTTGGGTATATATTGTATGTACGTAAATATTTTCGTAATTAAAATCACATTAATAATGGAACTATGTTCGCTTTAAATTTTCTGTTAAAATCGTATTGGGTATTAAGTTTTAAGTGTGACGTCATTGATATTAAAAAAAGCCACGCATTGATTTAAGGATATAACAAATAATACTTCAAACAAATCGATGATCTTTTCATTGACAAATATAAATGATTTATTGATAAAATGATTTATTGATAATTGATGATATACTCATGGAGCTAAAATAAATTATTTCTTATTTGTATCAGAATTTTGACACTTTTTGAGAAGAAAATATGAATAATTTATGAATTTAATTTTACATATATTTTTTTCTATGTTGCAAATTAATATTTATTTCTGTACATAGGTCATTTGGTCTGTGAATCAAATTTTTTTCCCTCCATATAAAACCTAAGAATAAATAGTTTTTCTAACAATGTTTAAAAATGTATTTTAGTATTACTCAATAATCCATCCATATGAATCTTCCCCAAATAATTAAAATAGCTTCATGTGGAACATTATAATCAATTTGAAAAGTCATAATTTATAAAGTATTTAATTTAACCTGACTCCCGTTGCTCAGCAATATAATTTAATAATTTATTACGTAATTTATTGTCTTTTATAATAATATAATTAAAATAAATAGTAATAATAAAACTGATGAAAGATTTATGTATTTTTCATACTAATATTATTAAGTTACGAAAGTTTAGTGGTAATTTTTACTTCATAATATTATGCTTTTTTGTTATCGTCACCAAGATGTTACACATTTGTTTTTCTGACACAGTTTTGTTGTTCCTACTTTAACGATACCAAATTTTTCTAATGTTATAATTAACTTTTCACATCTTAAATATACATTTGTATTTGTGTATTATTATTATTGCATAAGGCAGCCATCTGTTTAGTATTTATTAACATTGAAATAGAAAGTAGTTGTAAATTCTCCCCAAAATAATACTATATTCTAAAGTGTCTAAATCACTTAAATGCCATCTAAACATGAATTAATACATAGCTAGCTGATATCTTCCCGCTTTGCAGGTAGTAAAATTTCTTCGAAAACATTGATCAAAATTAAAGACGTGTAAATACAAAACTGCAATATATAAAATTTACCTAATATTTATTTATTTTCTCTAGTCTTGCTATTTGCATAACATTTACAAAGTTCGACTTCGCTCATAATATAGGATTTATCGAAAAAATTAAAATAACTGAGAAATACCAATTTATTCATTCCCACTGTCCAAGTAGAATGAAACCAATAATAATTTTAGTTTTCAATATCAATTTTAATTTTTTTAACTGCATGTTTCGATATGAAATCAACGTCTTTCATATCTATTTATAAAATGGAAATATCCAGATTTATGAATAAATATGAAAATTAATTTATAATAAAATTTGCAGCATAAAAGTTAAAATGAAAATATTGCCATTTTTCACTTACTTATCGATGCTTCTTTCAGAACCAGAACCTTTTCAATACTCAGGGCCATTTTTTTAACACGATCTACCTATCTAAGCCTGGTTCTCTATGATCAATTGTACATGAACAGCTTACCTAAAAGATGTTTTGATTTCATTTAATTCGATTTCCTCCTCCGTAAACCACTCTCGCAAATGGAATCAAAAATTGTACTATCTTTAGTTCCCTGCTATTTAGTATTCGTTCACTCTCAGAGTTTCTGTCTGATAGTCATTCGTTAGCATGGGTACATATTATTCTTATAGTCAGTGTATGTGGCTCAGCATGAAAATCTTCGAAACTTCAAAATAATCTGGACTGCCTGTGATATGCAGGCTATTATTTCACTTATCACGTCCGATTCTATCATAGGATATGTAGTTTGTAATTTGGAAAAGTGTCTAGCACCTACTACCGATAGTTCTTTCTCTTGACGTTTTAGTTTTCTTATGTTTTTTGATAAATTTTTAATTTGCAAATCACTTACTTATGCTTCTATTTTCAACTATTTTACTGTATAAGGTGGCAGTTGTTCGACCGATCTCAATGGGTAATCTCTGTGTGAGCTTGTTGAAGATCCATTTAAGCTCGATTCTGTATTTATAGAAAATAATTTTTAATCAACAGAAACAATTGGGCCAATCAGAAAGTAATTCTACATACACTATTTGTTTCAGTTTTATTTTTCGTACCTATATCGTTTAATTTCACATTTTCGTATCTTATTATAAGTTTTATTAATTTATTTTCTTTTGATTTCATGTAGAAGTTTGTTTTGTAACAAATATAATCTTATATGTTAACTTTTGTACTAATTACTTTAAAACACTGTATAATATCCAGTATCAGAGTACACACATGTAACAGTACACTTGGTAGATGTAGTTCCATAATTTTGGTAAGAAATTTATGTAAGTTTTCATCTGTGTATTGATTTTCATTGACAATAATGGATATGTAAAACTTTCTATTAAATTAGGGTAACTTCATTATGGTTTTTCCAAAAATAAATCGAAAAAGGTAAATAAAAGAAGTACTTTTCAATAATTGATTCAGACGTTACTAGAAACATCGCATTTTTTCTATAATATCATTAAATACAAACTTCAACTATTTTTTATACTTGAACAAATTGCATTTATTTATTCTAGTTGAAATACCGCAGATATGTAGAAAATTGCGGAAGTATAAAATGAGATAACAAAACTAATATCGCCTTAAATCTTACGTCCATATAAAAACTCGTTTTTTCGTTTGCTCGTTTCTTCATAATTTCAAATTTTCAAATCACTGGTATTTGTTTGCTTACTTCGTTATTTCTAGTATTTGAGCATATATTTTGTAATAATTTAATTCTGCTATTATAGCGTACAACATGGTAAACGAACTAGCCATTTTAGTTATATATTAATATAATGAACCACAATCTCCTCCAAATATCTCCTTTGAAACTAAATTTAAGTAATAATACCTGACACCTCCGATTGCATACATACAGCTATTTAAATCACAAGGTAAGAGTGAGAAAAAAAACCTATATCTATGTTAATTAACCACAAATGTTGACTTGAAATTTTAATGATAGATCTAATTTAAGACCGAAAAAAACCCAAAAGACTTGATATGTTCACTAGATAACATGACATGGTCGTGTGCTTATCTGTATTCATATCAAATAAAATAGTCGACGGTTTAAAAATACAAAAATCTAATTTTAATAAAAAAATTGCATTGTTTTAAATTGAAAGTGGGCCATGTACTCATTGGAATGTTTTTGCCGAAGCTTTAAATTCAGGGTATATTATAGTATTAAACAAAATACTATCTATATATATACGGTGACAAAATTAATGCTGGAATGCACATTTCTGTAGTTTGCGTTTAAAACAAGTGTAAAATATTTGCCATAAATTTATGCATTTTTTGAGAGTACTACGATTCCATAAATTTTAATTAATATTCATTAAAAAGTTCAATGAAGTGTATATAATTTGTAAATAGGTAAATAATATAATAATTTAATTGAAGTGTCATTGATTACAATTACGTTCGTGTTACACGTTATATTTGTTAAATAACTAACTACATTCATATTTGAACAATAAAGTGGAAGGTATTATTTCTCTGCACACCTAAATACTTATCTAATCACTATCTAAACCAGGCCTCGATTCGATGTAGCTTTGCCTGATTTTTACTATTTGGTAAGTAAATAACAATATTCGCAAAAATGGATGTATAAATGAAATATAAATACTCCTTGATTTAAATAAATCGATCTACCAAAAATTATATTAATAAACTTCTGGCTTCAGCTACTTTTAGCTATATAGCCATTAACCAAAGGGGGTTATTATTATGTTTATACAACAACAGTACACAGTACTGCTAGGTGGTTACCCATCCAAATACAGATTGTGACTGCTGTTGCTTAAATTTATTGATTGGTCTAAACCTGTCATTACGTTACGTCAGTCCGGGGTCTATTAAAAAATTTTTTTGGAAATACAATTTTTTTATATATCTGCGAAGAAGTTGTAGTTTTAAAATGAGTGCAACGGGGTAATGGATGCATAAATAAAAAATGTACTGATTCAATTGCTAGTTTTTCGTCCATAAACATACGGAAACTATATTTTTATGTGTATATGATAGATTCTAATTTTACAATCATTCTATCTCAAACACATATAAATTAAATGACGAATAAAAGTAGTTTGTTGTTATTTCGCTTGCTATTTAATAATGATAAATTATTTAAAGAGAATAGGTTTATAAAAATTTAAAATTAACAATTAAATTTATTTTTCACTGGACAATAAAAAAACTGATCCATATTGTAGAACCAAATGGAAACAAACCAAATGATAAATACAAGAATAACATCTTTTCATATTAATAATTTGTTCCGCAAATTTTTCTAATATCAGTTCGTACCAAAAATGCGTGAGCATCTTAGAATTATTTCATTTTAGGAATGCGTTGAATATCGTAAACTTTTAATTTTCATTTTATTACACAATTAATTGCAGCTCTCTTTACTGTTTGAGAACTGAAGAGGATTTATATATACAAGTTTACTACCGAAAAGCGAATAGTCTTACAGGCATAAAATTTAACCCTTGTAATAAACGTTGACATAAAAATTGACAATATTATATGGTGTTATCACTTCAATTAACAAATAATTTATTATTAACGTCCATTTATAAGACTTTTCGAGAATCTTTGTTGTGTTTTCAACAGATACTCATGTAGAATACTAATGCATAAGAGTTTTTATAACACACTTAAAGATAATGCGAGTAGTCAAATCATCAACAAACTAAAATAGAATAACATGAGAATATTTCTACGATTAACAGAATTATTTAATATAAGTCACTAATTAATTTCTATTGTGCTTTATCTCCTAATTTACGAAAGAAACAATTTAAAATGTGGTATATGCATAGAAGAAGGTGACTCAATTATAAACAGCGTAAATCAATTTTGATTATATGGTTGGCTGTGATTAGTTAGAAAACTAGGAAGAATAATTATTATAGTTTTCAAATATGGTATCCAATCACAGGTATATTTTTGAAGCACATATAAAAATGAAAGTTGCTAGCTATATGTAATGTTAAGGCTACATCAATGCAGTGTTTCTGAACAGCATTCCGTTAAATAATCGATCTCCAATTTAACTAATAAGATATAATAATCATCTTATCTTATTGGTTAAAATAGTAATCGATTATTTGTATAAATTCACGATTTTATGTGCAAACATATATTTTTAATTAAAAAAATAAAACAAAACAAAACAAACTTAATGAATCTTGATGAACTTTTGTTTATGATTAGAGTTTTGTTTTACTTTTTTTTAATTTTGACTTTCAAAATCTTTTAATACCAAACAAATATTTGACTAGTTAAAAAAAATTCAAACATCTAAAAAAAAAAAATTGTTTTGAAAATTTTCCAGAATATCTCCAGTCAGCCCTTTATAAGAAATACAATACAAATTTACTTTAATGATATGTTACGGGTGCTTTTCTGAGCAGTTTAATTCATACAGATTTTTCTCGGTGAGCAGAAATATGGTGTTAATAGAGCACATAGGAATCAAATTACATTATTTATTTATTTTAATTAAAATAAATTATTTAGAATTTATTATTGTACATACTGTGCGATGCAAGCTTAGCAGTAAAAAGTTGTTGTTATATGTCACGTGGAATGTGGAATATGTGTATAAAATGATATTGACAAATAGCACGTGTATCATTTATATTAATAATCTGTAAAAAAACATTTCATGTCAGATGGTATTATTTCAACGCCATAAACAAACATTACATTAAAACATACAATTTTTCAAATAAAAAGGGGAAAATTTTAAAAAATGAAATAAACAAATTTTTTTTTTTTGTAAATGAAATTGTGATTTATTTCTGTACCGATGATATAATATTTTCTGCTTAACGATCAAGAAATAGATTTCAGTGATATATTTTCATTTAACTGATGATATTTGAATTTTACCGAAAATAGCGTTCAATGATTCCGATTTATAGCACAAAAAATATGAATTATTTGGGGAAGTCACATATGTTCTATACATTTCAATAATCTAAATGCCATTACATCGAAAATTACATATATATTTTATAATATTCAATGATAAAGACTGTTTTTAATTCAGCAATTGCATTAAAAAAAGACAAATTGCCTGTTATCATCGGAGGATCGTTCTTGAAGTTTAAAAACCTTACCGTTAATACTAGGCATGTGATAAACTTCTGGCAATGTATTGCGTTTCACATGATTTTGGGTTTTACAAATTTTCTTGACCTCCGTATACTAGAAAACCTATGTTTTCTAGCCGACGGAAAACCATATAATCGTAAATGATTTTATTTATGATCACGTATACCAAATTAACGTTACTTCCTTCTATGTTTTCTAGTATACGGAGGCACTTTGTTCGCTTCGGTTTTCTCATTTTCTAACAGTTTAGTCCACATGCGGATCGGGTTACATTTTCGTACATATTATGTTTATCTTTTTACTGGCCTTTGAATAAAGTTTTGAAATGATTTGAAATATACACATTCGCTGTGAAATAATGGGTGTAAAACAGAACATGGTGGCTGGTCATGTAGAAATGTAAAATAATTTTTCATTTACGAAATTTATGAATTTTATAGTAAGGCTCAAAGAGAACCACTGTTGGACGTGTTAAAGATGACAAAATAGTTGAATTATTTTGAAAAAAAATGCCACAACTAACTAGTACATGGCCGATTCCTTTGAATATTTTTAACTGAACTTATACAAGTCAAATATTACATCCTAGGAATACGTCACGATTTTAAATTACTATTTTGAATTTTACTAACATAGTTATTAAATCTTTTTTTCAAGATAAAGAAATGTATAAAATATTGAGTGTTTTTTATAGATATTACTACTAATATGAGTTTTTACAATATTGGTTGGTTATATATATATATATATATATATATATATATATATATATATATATATATATATATATATATATATATATATATATATATATATATATATATATATATATATATATATATAAATGTGTCATGGAAATATGCTGCTGTATGGAAATTTTTACTTTCTTCATATCAATGTGTTGTCAGTATATTATCACACATTTTCTTTCATTTTTATTTTTCTTATTTCATCTGATTTACATATTTTTAATATTTTTTTATGCTGGTAATTTATGTGGAATGTACTGTTTATGAAGTCAATTTTATTCAGTTTTATTTTTTTATTCAATTCATGAAAGTAAATTAATAATTTATATTTTTGTAAAATTGTTGTCTTAAATGTGACCAAAAAGTTTGAAATCTCCCTGTGGCTATGATTGAATTAGATAAATAATTATTTTAAGTGATAATTTGTTACAGATAAAAAGCAGAACGAAAACCATATAATCGAAAATGATTTTATTTATGATCACGTATACCAAATTTACTTTACTTCCTTCAATATTTTTCAGCATTACAAACTTACGAATAAATTTTATCTCAAGTATTTCATATATATAGGTATTACAAGCTATATATATAAAATGGCATTTATAATTTTAATTAAACCATTTTCTTGAAAAAAGATTCTTATTCGTCATTCAGACACCATTTTTTTTTTTTTTTGTTCTCTTAAATATGTAGTGCAATGCTTTAGAAAATAAAATGATTAGCTTCTTATATTCGGTTGGACAAGCAGGTGTATTTGTTTGAAATTACCCATTCACTTATGCTATATATTCATATTTCTGATATACTTTCTTTTTATAAAATCAACTTAATAAATTCTTAAATAAAATAAATTATCTTTTTCAGTTCAAAACATTTTTATCTTCGTTCAGAAGATTCGAAGTACGATCTTCATGTGATTTATCGAATAACCGAACATAAAACAAAAAACATTAACATTTCAAAGTTATGATTGTATTAAGATTAAATTTATTATTTGTAATGTATATAAAAATTTTCAGTTAGTAAGATTAGAATTTTTCATTTTGGTTTCCTTATTATATTAATTTGTTTAGAATTCTTAGGATAAGTAACATTGTAATAAAATTTTAAATATTTTTATAATTTATAAATAGATCGTCCAATAAACTCAAAAAGTCCAAACAATGGGGAGGATTCCTCTGATAAATTTCATGATTAGCATTCCCATTATAAATAAAAAGAAGACCTATATTGACCTATGTAATTTATATTTTCACAGAAAATAAATTATTTTCACTTTATTAAAATATTGTTTGGGAATAATAATAAATTTTTATATTTCTCACAATATTTTACTGGGCATCTGTATTTGACATATTCGAATAATTTCTTCATTTACCATACAAAAGCAGAAGCATATTGTAGTCGAGGTAGCAGTCAATTGTTTCTTCCAGATCTGTATGTATGATAATGTTGATAATAACAAAACATTCCAGGAGGGTCGTAGGGAGAATATAAAGTGAATTCAATTAAAGATACACCCTTTTGTAATATAAGGACATTAAAATTATTATATGTATACATATTTTTTTTTTACCTAATTGTAATGTAAAAAAATGAATAATAATGATGACTTAATAATAATAATAATGAAGTTAAAATAAAAAGTATTTTATCACAAATGATTCGATCATCAGTCACAGTAAATATTCGATTTATATTATATGTTAAAGAAAAGGATTTAGGAGAAAATTGATCCGTAGAACGCTAGTTGTAGACTATGTAATTGTATATACAAATTGCGACAACGTTTCTTAATTCACCTAAATGCCATGATCAATATTTGTTTGTGTTATAAATATGATTTTATAAACAATGTTTGTATTCATACTGTACGCAAAAGGCTCCGGTCGATTCCGTACTTAAAGAATAAATTGATATATTGTTTTTTAATATATCCAGATAGAACAAATCATGGTCGGCATTATAAAGGGAATGTACAATCGTCACCATAAAATTTCACCTTCGACTTTTTTGTGAAACTTTAGCCAAATCAGTGATGAAGCATTTCTCCTGATAACATAATAATATGTTAGAATAAGAATATTTTAAGTATTTAGAATATAGTTACGATTAACTATTTTATGTGGATGATGACACTGATACCAAGATATAAATTGCAAGATTTTTACTTAAAAAACTGCTAACAAGACATTTTCATCAGGAAAATAGACAGAGCTCAAACAACATTTAATTAATTAAATGTCGCAAACATACATCTGAAATTATGACATTTTATTCACATTATTTATTATTTTGACATGGTTTTATTTCTGTATGCAATCTGAATGCAGACATAATGAACAGTCCAATGTAATATGCTTTGTATACTTGAGTTTATTTGTATAACTTACAATACTTTAAAAATATGTTCGATATTTAATGTATTGTAATCAATATTATATGAACAAAAACAGCTTTTATTTTTTTGTCAAGATGTATAAAAACAGATTTTTAATTTTTCGTAAATACCGACTATTTTATTTTCTGCTTCTCTTGGCATACAGAAAACAATAACAGAAGATATTTGCATTTATATTACACAAATGTATACAAATAAGTAAATACTGCATCTATGTGAGTGATCACATTAGGTTGGTTATATATTATGCGTTTGTGTAATATATTTAACTGTATGTAAACAAATTGTAATATTGTATAAAGATATATTTTTTACATTGTTTATTACCACATTCGAAGATAAGCAGGAAACGAACTGTAAAGGTATTATATACTATCACTAAGTGCTGTGAAAATATTTAAGGAATGAATGAATTGACCCATGAAAATAATTTTTTTCTCATAGCAATAATTATTTATTTTCATTCTTGAATTCCATTTATATTGTGTTAAAACATTTATTGTGTAAGAGACTCACAGTTTATGTTGTGAGAATAATATGCGATGAATGCTATGCGTATTTGTATGTTTGTATGGGTGTGTAAGCATCTTTATTGTATTTTCCTTAATTTGGTCCTTTCAGTCACTTGTAAATATCCTTTATTCTTCTGTTTTTCTTGCTATATCATTCGATAACAATATACACAGGCATTATTAATAGAGGGTAGTAAACTTTGCATAAATGAACTTGACAAAAGATATGTGGCTGTATAATATATGTTCAAATTATATTCAGATCTTGTACAAATATCTTTCCGCAGGCACTTTTCAGATAATGACGAATTTGATAATTGTGTTCCTTAAAAAAGTTTTTCTTTTGACAGTCATTATGTGCAAAAAATATTTTAAAGATTTTGCTTGTAGCTATTTAATTTGATTTTAATATTAAAGTTTATTCACCTAGAACACGATTATATAGAAAATTTATCTTACGTGATAAGTTTGGGAGTGTTCCATTTGGAGGGTAGCTTAAACGCAATGACCTGTTCACTAGCTAAAAAACTTCGAAGTATTATAAAATATGAATTTGTTAAAAATAGACATGAATGTCAATATTGATAATTGAAAAATGAATAACATCACATTCTATAAATTTTTATATTTATTAATGAAGAAATTCTCTATTTATTAATATTTCTCCAGTATTATTAAATTTGCGTCATGCTTCTTTGATTGTCTCTTCTGAGGAACTATTTTTGGAATTCCTGATAATATATACATTTTTTGTCAAATAATTATTTGCTTTTTAAATGACCAAAAATCACTTTTGTTTAATTATAACACAGTGTTTTCAATACGAAATAGAATACCATCCGCACTTTTTGGAGAAAATTCTGAAACGTTCGGAAACATGTACATCAGTTACTAGGGTAATAATTAGGGTAACATTATAGTATCTGTAGTGATCTACAACTACAAGGTTTGTTTTACATCTGACGGTTTCATTGCTTTCAAAAACTGGCAGTATTTTTAAATGAAATTGATAATCTGACTGAAACTCGTGGTTAGCAAAAAGTTAGCAAAAAGTCGGAAGCTTTGGTTACAAATATGTTTCTAGAATCTGCCGTTTTGATAGTATCTAAAAAGTAATAATACAGGATTATAGTGATATGGTGCCATCTTGGACACCATCTTATTAAATTATTTTGCATTTGGTGGCATCTTACTGGACTTAATGCTATCCAGAATATTATATTATGACTCCAATGTGATAGATGGTGATTTCATTGTGATGAGCGAGTCGTACTAGTTTATCCATTAGCGGACACTTTTCTCTAGTGAAACCATTATATAAAAATAATTTTCCTCCCATACATAATATGAGTGAACTATTAAGGCTACGTATTTAATAACACCATCGCATGAAAAATTAATTATTTATCATGTAATGACCATTATTTACATGCAATGATCGATTTGAAACCTTGTAACAACAAAACACATCAA
Organism: Chrysopa pallens; assembly: GCA_020423425.1. NCBI lineage: Eukaryota > Metazoa > Arthropoda > Insecta > Neuroptera > Chrysopidae > Chrysopa > Chrysopa pallens. The sequence goes on from CM035591.1 coordinate 72,440,390, forward strand.
TGATGGAAGTGCTATGAAAAATAGAAGCGAAAATCATCGGCAAAAATAGTATTATTATTGTTGTATTAACAACGTTAATACAACTAAACTTCATCATCAACCAAACTGATCGAATTAAATAATTTTCACTATAGATATTTCAATAGCATTGTTTATATACAACAAAACATTTATCTTAATAAAATTATTTATTTTATATGTGTTGACTTGTTGGCGGCTACTGGTTCAAATTGTAGTAATATTTTATTGTATGTTTATCTTCAAAACTATACAACTATCATATTATATAATAATACTAAAAACTTTATACTATCACTTCAATTCCATTCAGTATACTATTATTATAGACTGTATGCAGAAACGATATACCAACAAATATTAACAAAACTAAGTGTCACAAGACAAACTACGGACTACTTTAATATAGTTAGTTACGTAGTGAATTGTTTTCATGTAGGAAAGGAAATGTGAGAAAATGTTTAACTTTACTCCACTTATGTGTATGTATTTAATTTTCTCAATATATATATCTAGATACTGTTTGTTTTTGGAATGTATTTTATCGTTTTTATCATCTATTGTATTGTATATGTACACATTATGAATCTGGTATTAAGATCTGTCTAATACTATACAAGCACCATGTATAAAAATTTATATTCGTATTGTCAAGATGTTAAATCTGCTTTGAATTACATGCAAGAATCTATTAAAATGTCATAAAAAATATATACTAAGATAGATTATTACACCTAAAAGGTGACATAAAAGTTAAAATGAGTTATTATTTCATAACAGAAAATGAAAAAATCAATTCAGCTCGAAGTTATGTTTCCCGCCATAATATAACGACATAAAGTCATGTAAATAGTGTTAAGTGATCAATAAACGCAAACAAATCAACAATCAATCGCATTTGAGTAGTATGCATTGCGGCTTTATTAAAATTTAAGTGAACCTAATATTTTATTGTATATCACGTCGTTTTTCAAATGATAAATTAACAATTTTTTGTTTAGTCTCAGATTGTTAATTTTAATAATTATGTGAAATTACATTTAGAAATCGACTTTAAAATTGGATATTATTTGATAAAAATTATTAATTAATTAGTGGTTTCAATAAGTAATTGGCAAGATGCACAAATTTTTTTATCACTTCAATTGAAGCGTTAGTAATTTTAGACATTAATTTGAAGTTATTTTTTTTTAAATCTTAAAAAATAGCCAAAATAGGAAGTTCAAAATTATTAATTAAACAAAGAAGGAGATTTGTATAAGGATTATTCTACTGTTATAGGTCCTATCTATTTTGAATAAAATGTTACATAAATTACATAAATATTCAAAATTTTGTTGTGCGTTTTTTTTTTATAGAAAATGACCACTTTTCATAGAATGACTCAAAAAACTTTTTTGCAAGAAATACAGGGAAAATAATTTTTAAGAGCTTATAATTTTTTTTTGAATTAATCTGAATTTAATTTTCGGATTTTGTTTAATTTTGAGCTCAGTTTTACATTTTGATGAGTAAAATTGTAAATTTTTTTATTGTATCTCCCTATTGCTCACACAGATATAGTTAAAGGAAATATTTCTACTTTTTACTGCATTTTTATAGTGGATCTATTATTTTCGAAAACTCACCTTATGCTTTGATGGTAAAAATCATAAAAGAGTAATCATTGATAACTTTATAGAATATATCTTGCTTGAAATTAATATTTTCCTTGTCTTTATATCAAAAATAATGTTATTTCAAATCACAAAAATTAACTGTGGAAATTATTTTTAATTATATTACGATGATAAGAACTATTATGTATCATTGTCTGTTCGGTGATCACCGGGCAACAGGCTACTTCTAATTAAATTACCTGTATTTTCTTTGTTCGGTACACGATACTTTCTGTGTAGAAAACAAACAATTTAAACGAATGGTAGAATATACTTGTAAAAAGACGAAAATCATGTAGATACTAAGAGTATATTTTCAAAATTCACTTTCAATTCTCAACAACAAATAATTGATAAAATATCCGTTTACCACTAGTGTTCTATATTACACTTTGTTTTATTGTCTATCATGTTTTAATAACTAGATTTTTGAACAAAGCAAACGATCTTTGATTCAACTCAAAACAAAGATTTGTAAAGATTTCCTAGCAATCATCAATGGTATATAATCTATATACAAGTAAATTAAATTATTCAAAGAAGATTTGCCTTCCTTTGTACAGACAGTTATTATACATCATTTTAGTATATCTTGATAAAATATAGTGTGATAATTGATAAATATTTCCATTTTAGTTTTAATACCCTACGTATTTAAACTAAGTTAATTGATTTAATACTCAAACATATACTATAAAGAAGCAGTACTCAACATCTATCAATATTCAACTTCAGATTGACTTTTGGATAGAATTCCTAATTGATTATCTGTAAACAAATCAAGTGCTTTCATAAGTTTCCCTTCTGAAGTGTGTTTTGGCTCAATTATCCTTTTCCTGTACGAAATATCATATAGTCAAAAATTTTCAAAAATTCTAATCGCAAGATATTAATTTTTAGATGGTTAACCCACACTTCGTTTTGTCATGTATACTTAAATCAAAACGGCAATTATATTTATTATTGAATGGTATATTTATTAGAACTAGAGCCCCGTTTCAACGGTCGAAATTCGACCATGAATTGTTAAGAGTGAATCACACTGCTTTAAAACAAAACATTATATTTGCGTGCCTTTAATATTCATAAAATATCAATATTTGCCAGTAAAAAAATGCAGTAAATCATTGACTCACTGTATGCTATATTCGTAGATGACGAATAATCTATATAAGATGAAACATCTGAATTAGTTTTGAAGATTATACCTATAGGTAGTTATCAAAATTATCTCTATGATAGCATATCATAAAATCTTTGTAATATCTTCGTCATGGTGTTTAATAAATATAAGTAAGATGTATTTATTATTTACTTCACTTCACTACATCAACAATCGAAACTATATATGGCTATAATATTGTAGTATACTCACTCGTATATAGGTTTCTCAGAAGAAGATTTCTGAACATTCAGTCAGTCATGGAGTCATCAAACGATATACCTTGTTGAATAAAGATAAATCCATTTATATTTGATATAAAATAATAGCATTGATGTAGTACTAATGTATTTCACCGTAAGAAAGCAGACCTGTAACTTACTTTACCGATATGATAAATTTTAAATATTTATTGGCTGTGCTGAATATGTTTTTATTGAGTATAAAAACTTACTTGCAATGAAAAAAAAACCTATTAAACGTTTTGAAGAAATATTAAAATTTCGCCAGGTATTTTGAAATCATGATTTAAATGTTAATTTATATGTATTTGCTTAATACGTTCAATATTATTACAAACATGCAGTATTTACGCGGCAGATATTATGTACTACCATTGTTGCCAAATTTTCATGGATGCAAAAACCCTGTGTGTTGTAGAAGTATTATATTACAAATATTTCGATGTACAATTATTTGATGCTAATAGGGTATCATTTCCATGAATAAAGATAAAACTTTAACTTAAACATACCAATACGACTTAATGCAATTGATCAACTCTGATAATATGCTTTTCATTATTATGAAAATCGAGAAATTGTTAACTTTTTCAACTGCCATCGAATACTTTTTTCTTACCAAAATGCGGATTAAATGGTATTAAAAATTGATAAATCCCACTATTAAAACAATTTTCAGATCAAGTGAACAGTTAATAATACATTCAACTGAAAACAAATTTTTTGACCATTTTTTAAAATGATAAAATATTGTGAACATAAAAATATTATGAATTGGTTTATTACGATTTTCAGGACGAAAACTGTAATTGTCTTTTCAAAACTTATTAAGCTAGTAACGGAAATAAATGTAATAAGATTTGATGGTTTACATAATTTAGGTTAGAAATGATATATAGAAGGTTTAATTAAAACAATACATATATATGTATAATAATTAATAATTAGTTTTAACTTATATGCTAATAATACATACATTTTATATATGAATCAAACTTGGGAAATTCTTATGATCTTTAGTGTCTATCTATCTATAGTGATGTAAATGTTTTATGTGGTATTTTAAAATTCTAGTAAGTCTAGGTCTTATTTTAAATTGTTACAATTAACATATTTTTCTCGATAAAATTAGCAAAATCAAAATAATTATCGCAAAAACTGATTAAAATACGAAATTAAGTAACATGAATAATAATATTTTGAAAATGTAACAAAAGAACTTGATCTATTATTAAGTTATACTTGTACTTTACAATTATGGATACGAGCGCATACAAGCGCATTCTCTTTTGTGATTTTTAGATTCTTCAAACATTTAACCTTTTACTCAACACATATCTATTGCATAATTTTATTTTGAAATGATAAAACAAAATGAATACATTATACGACTACTGGGAGACGAGCCTAGAAGCTTCAAATTATCCGACTGATTTGTAACCACTTTGACTACCTCTGCTTTGTCACTATGAATATAATATGAGTAACGTCTTTATTTAGATTCTATAGAGTTAAATATTTGTTTTATTTTAGAAAGTTAGCATCGAGCAGGACACCAATTTTTTAGTTATTATTTTTATTATTTTTATTTTTTCCCACCTTACTATTTTTTACCAATGTTTTTAATATTACCTTATTACGAAGCGAAATCGTAAACGAAGCTGTTAGTGACATCTTAATTTACTTTTATTAGCATACAAGTTTTTGTCAGTATTGAGTGTGAAAAAAATTATATCGACTTTCGATCCACTTTCTCACTCTCCACCACTTTATTGTTTGCAAGGATTTCATTCTTAATACCTATATATCTTACATACACAATATATATCATTCATAGTAGAGCATATCGTTTGATTTGAGACAACAAAATATGGATAAAAGCATGTAGATGAACGGACATATTACCTATGTTAAAGTGGAAACTGGAAGTAGAATAGTTGGGTTACAGAAATTATTGTATACCTCTTCTGTATTACAGAATATATTAGATCATTCATTTATTAGAATAGTAAAGGAGTCTTGGGATAATAATATAGAGAGTACTGTTGTTGGATACAAAATTAATTATTAATAGAAATATATGGAGTGTCTTATAATGATTGCATTCAGCAAATACCTGGAAACTAATTTTAAATATTATTGTTCTCTGTGAATTGATCTGATGCAAATTGTTAAATATGAAATTTACAAATATTTATTAGATTAAAATATTCTAGAGATTGATATTTCATATTCAAAAATGGAAAATTTTCTATGGATTTTCACCTTTGTGAATCTTTTAATTTTTCTATACTTATTTGAAAAATTCAAATTTAATTTTTATTTTATTTTCCTACATATTATGTGAATTTAGACATAACAAAACATCTTTTCTAGAGCTTAAACATTTACTCCATATGATAAGAACGCAATATAAAACAAATAACTGTATCAAAATTTGTTTCAAAAAATTTTAAAAAATGACCTATTATATATTGTTTAGATACTTCGATTTTCTGCTATTTGTCTCTTGTATGGAAAATTTTAGTTTAGTTTTTGGGATCTAAAATTTATTTATTTTTAGTTAGCATAAGAATTTGGAGCGTTTAGTTAATTATCGTTTCTGAGAAAACCTCTAAAAATGGAATTTGCATACGTGACAAATAGTAATTTTTGTAAATTTGGAATTGTAAATACTACGACCCATAAAATCTAGAGAGAGAGAGTAGAGCTTAAACCAGACTATATTTGTTTTGATTATTTTTTTCAAAAATAAGTGATTTGTCTTGAAAGAAAAATCTACAATGACATGTGCCACCTTACTTTGGCTATAATTTACCAGTTATACTGTATTATAACAGATTGAATGTGAGTCTTTTATTCTGCCTACTTTCGTTGAAATGTTTTATAATTTTATTGAATTCGTAAATTCGTTAAAATAATTATTTCTAATCTGATGGAATTATCTATTAACATGACGACAATCAGAGGGTGGCGTTTTAGAAGTAGTGATGACCATTGTAAAACTAAGACCAAGACTGGGGTCGTCTTGATCTTGGTCTTGGTGATGCATCTCATAGTCTTCGTCTTGGTCTTACTCAAATAAGACTTATAAAAGCCTTGCATAGTTTTGCTTACACAGTCTCGGTCTTGCATGGTCTTGCTTATATGATCTGACAATTACGTATTTTTATATTAATTTGTCTATGTATTCTCATAATAAAGACTATAAAAGATATAAACTAAAAATAGCTCACAATTCATAATTAACTGCATGTAACTCATGTATTTATTTGTAGCTTATTCTTGACAATTTAGTCTTGATCTTGCACACTCGATTTAGGTTTCGGTCATAGTTTTGCTTGTTTGGTCTTGATTTTGGTCTTGCTAGTCTATAGATAATCTTGGTGTTGGTTGTTGCAAGACCAAGACTAAGGCTTAAAGACCAAAGCCAATTATGCTCAACACTACATAGGCATTTCTAAACTACGATCATAACAAATGAATTTAAATTAAAATAATATTTTGATTTGTTTTCAAAGAAAATGCCTGCATCAAAGATTTGCAAGAGACCTACAACAAGAGATGATTTTTTTGGGTTCAACCATATTATAAAAATGGATAATATTTTGTTTAAAACTGTATATCGATATAATACGATAGTAATGTAGCGTACATGTTTTGTTTAATAATAGTCTCTATTTTAAACTTGCATAAGGTATATTACATAAGAATGGAGTAGTTGATCCATGTACAAACTAAAGATGATACTATCTTCTATATATTAGTCTAGCTCCAGTTCAGTAAGATGTATATCTATCTATGTCTTACAAGATTCATACATGTATGTATTACATAGTCAAATGAATATTGCCTTGGGAATAATCATTTTGTTTAAACAGAATATAGCTTTTAACTAACTTCACTTAAGATAAACTTACTATACTTATTTATTCATTTTTTCATAAGAAAAATTTACGATAAGAAAATATTTATTGTATACAAATTATGAACTATTCAGGATAGTATATTAGTGAGTAATAGCTTTTTAATGGCATAAGATTATATTATTTTACTATTTTTTTTTAATATGTCTTTTGTTGCAGGTACTGTAAACAGTTTTATTTGTACTCATGTGTTTTAAGGTAAAGTTGAAATTTTATATAAGAATTAAAATGGTACAGATTATAAAAAGCCTTTTTTTTTTAAATAAATGAGTAAATCACTGAAATATGTCCACTTTCAAACGTGTGTTAACAGTTTTTCTGGAGTATCTCAATGTAAAACTGAATGTGATATCAGGATGTATGTATGTCACCCATAATTTCAGACGTAGGGACATAATTTTACTATTTTTACGTATGCACATAGTTTTAAGTGGGCAATTCAATAATGGTTAGCCTGAGGCTATGTGTATCAAATTTTGTGACAAAATTACTAGTGAAAAATGAATTCAACCCGACATAAAGAATAGAAATCGAAATGTTTGTTTTTAAAAAACAGACAAATTTTTATTGACTATTTAGATTCCACACAATTTCTGTTCAAATGCAACTATACAATTTTATACATTTTATAATATATTTCTATAATAAACTATCATATGTATTGTAAATAAATGTATGAATACTTATTCTCTTCATTGTCCACATAAATATCTATATAAATATATACGAATAATTTTTATTTTGTTATTCTACAAGGCCTTTTTAATTTTGTTGAAAGCTCCTCTCTGTGATCATTTTAAATTTTTAATTTATATTATTTTTTACATTATACTTTATATTATTTATATAGTTTACGAGTAATTTCTAATAATTTTGGTTTACTTAACCATTGAGAAGAATAACATAAAATGGTATAGTATAACAGAATTATAAGACATATTACAAAGCTAAGATATAATGAGAAATAAATCTTGCATAACTTGCAAATCTATGAATAACAGAATCTAGAAACTGACGTAACGTAATGACAGGCTTAGACCAATCAATAAAGTTAAAAAAAAGTTAAAAGCAGTCACAATCTGTATTTGGATGGGTGACCACCAATCAGTACTGTGTACTGTACTGTACTGTACTGTACTGTACTGTACTGTGTACTGTTGTTGTATAAAAAAAAAAAAATAATAATAAAAATCCCCTTTGGTTAATCGCAATATACCTAAAAATAGCTGAAGCCAGAAATTAAAAAAAAAAAAAACAATCTAGAATCCTAGGAAAAAACTTCAAAAAATAAACTTCTGAATTCATGTTTAAAATTATATAACAGGAAGTTTGCGTATCGTATATATATATATATATATATATATATATATATATATATATATATATATATATATATATATGAGGATGATAAATAATCAGCGAAAAAACGCGATTAGATTCGTCTAAAATAAGAGATTTATTAAATTAATTACATAAATACTATAATTACAATATTTTCAATGTGAGCCTGTATTGCACTCACCTAAAATAAGAGAATCAATAATCAAAGCTATTGCTTCCCGGATCTCTTTTTCACCTTATTATTGTCTAATATCTTCTACTTTCTATATCATTAAATCTTTATCACTTTTATATTAGCAAATAAATTTAATGAATTATTTGACAGTTAAATACCATAAAGTTCAGTATCATACAGAATTAAATATATAGAGGTTTCTATATACTAGAGGGTCATGCATACGAAGCTTACATACATTATTTTTTTATTATATATTTCATCATAAATATTTTCTCCAGAATTTGGCTGCCCTTAAAACGTTGGTTCTAGTTTTTATTAAATCTGGACGTTCTCAATATTAAAAGTATTAATTAAAAATTACTCATAAACTATATTATATAATATAGACTACAAAGTATAAAGGAAAATTTGAAAAGGTTTAATATTATCGTAGGGAACTTACAAATAAATAAAAATGGCCATGTAAAATAACAAAATTTACTTTTTATAAGTTAAAAGCTTAATAAAAAAAAAATTAATTAATAAAAAAAATAAATAAAAGTATCAAATAAAAAATTATCTGTTATATGAACATTTTTGATTATTTTGCAATTATTTGGTTTTTAAAGTTCGTTTCAACAAAGTAACTTTTATAATATTATGATAACACTTTCTTGCTGTATTAATGAAGTATTAAATGTCGTTTCAATTAACATGATAAAATGAATTTTAATTATAATTTAATTACTATAAGATTCTCATAAAATATTTTACGTGTAGGTTTTACGTCATCACTGTTGATAGTTATTTACACCGTATTACTAAATATATACGAAGGATGCCAAGTTATATGTTGCTGAAGGTCTCAATTATTCGCGGATTTCGGCAGTTCTTGTTGTTATAATGAGGTCGAATTTTCAAATCTTATTCATTTCCATCATGGTCGAATAGGGTTCATTCCTTCTTTAATACCAAAATTTTCATAATTGTTTAAATTCGCAACAATTTAAGCTCAAAGTCAACTTATAAATACATTTATAATTATAATACTCCTATTATTATAACAAAATCAGGGCTTGACGCTTAAAGCATGCTAATACTCGTATTAATGCTAATGTTTAATAATAGTTCAAACAAGGATACTGATTCATAAGTTGGATATTTAAACAATTTATACTGTTCGATGTTATCTTCACTTGTTTTGTTGATAATTTTTACAATATGTTATAATTAAAAAAAAAAAATTTGACATATATATATATATAGAAAAAATGAAGATGATACTTAAAGGTAGTTTCAGAAATATAAATTTTTCTGTTTTTCTTGAAAAGTTCATATAAATAAAGAAAATTGCTAATTTGTTGCTATTTTATTTTTTAAAATAATTTTCAGCTTCTAAGCTACATTTGTTATGGTTTTATGAGAATCATCATGACAACTTCATTTTCAAATACTCAGTACTTCTCCTGTTAGTTTTAAAGCATTTAATATAATTGTGTTCTTTAAAAACGAACACTGAATTTTAAAAATTAAGATATACGGCAGTTTTAATTTATAAATTGGTGCCGAGCTCATACAAAATCATATGGAATTCTCCCTTGAAATCTTTTTAATTTTTTTATACCTTGATAGTTAGTAATATTATAAAACAAACAATTAAAAACTAACTGACTATACAATTTTACTCACATAATAATAATAGTTGTATCAACAAAACGAATGCAACAATTTTAACGTTAAGCACAATAAAAAATGCATAATTATTCATAAAGTTTTTATTTACATGATGATATAACATAATGACATAACAACAATAACAGCAATAATAGTTTGTAGTACACATTAAACAATAGTTTGTTAGTTATTGCATTGTGCAAATATATAAGTGTAGGTACAGGTTACATTCAATCTAATGAGAAAACATTGCATCGATAACACTAGGATTATATATTGGATACTATAATTATTATGTTCACAATTTCAGTGAGTTACGTAGTTACAAACAGTCACTGCAATTTTAGAGAAAGTTTAATCATTATAAAAAATAAAACGATGTTGTAGAAAAGAATTATTAGTAAAAATAATTTTATTTGTTTCTACAACTTAACAGAAACCATATCATTAATATTTTAAAATACAAATGCATATAGGATTACATTGTTTAAAAAAAATATTTAATTTTAATTTATTTTTATGAACAATTTTCAATATTATTTCGAATGTTATTTTAAATGCTTTAAAAATTATAGCTAAACTAATATAAACAATTAATTGGGAAATAAAAATTAATAAAATTTAAATATGTATTCATTGATTTCCAACTTTTGCAAAACACATTGTTGCATGTTCGGGACATTATAATTGCAATATATGATGATGATTTAGGAGATACTAGAATGATATTTAAACTGAATCCACATTGAATTATATTTAATTAAAATTAGTTTCTTCATCGAAAATAGTAAAAATGTTAAATTTTAACAAATTAAAGGATATTGCCAAAATGAAAAAATCAGAAGATTATTGTTTCAACTGTTTATCAAAAACTTTAATATTGTTAAGAGTTTTCTTTAAACAGCTATAAAAGCTTTAAATTCAAAAATATGTTTAAAGACTAAAACCGTTATACGTGGAAAAATAAACTAAGCTTATTGCTCTGGATTAAAATTTTACTATAAAATAGAATTGTTTTCATTAAATAAAGCCAACTTATTTCCGTACTTTATTTGAAAAATATTTTTGTGTCCAATGAAGTCGCGTAAATTATTTGTATGGAGAGAAAAAAATTCAGTACTGAACAAAGAATACAAAAGTTACAGCATGATGTTAAAAAAAGGAAAAAATAAGTAAAAAAAACACAAACAGAAAATGATTATTTTATATTTCTTGTTTTGTTTTTTAAGTATTTACTGTTTAAATCCTCATTCATTATTTACTCGATAAATAGTAAGAGTACTATGGAATAGTTGTTAAAGTATACTACGAATATGAAACATAAATCATTTCTACTTGAATTAGCATGAAAATTATAACAAATACATGTATTTCAGTGTAATTTTATAATATGAACTATATAAAGTATTAACTTCGAAAGTGCGTATTAATGTACTAATATTTCATTGGATGATTATTTATCCTTACAATGAAGTTATTATTTTGTATTTTGTATAATAGACGAGTATTTATTTGACCCATATAAGTATATAGGATTGTACAAGCTTTTATATAGTTTCATGTTTCCAAATGTTACTCGTGCCGCTTCAATCGATTAAGTAGTTTGTTCCACGTACTTTTTACGGTACGAATAATAACTACTATTATTTATTATATTCATCAATTAATTGAAGCAGTTAATGGTCGAGCATAATGTGAACATAGAGTGTTTTAATTTTTGTTTAAAGTTGTAAAGATAGATAAATATCGTACGAATAAAATTTTGCTGTAAGTGTTCATCTAATTATTCCATTTCCGGCTGTCCATCTGCCCGTCAGTGAGTAACCATTATACTCCAAAAGCGAGTTTAAATTTGTGCAAAACTAGGTCTAATAATTAAATGACCCAATTTTTTGTTCATAAGAGATAGAAGAAGAAATTCAAAAGCAAAAAAAAAAATTTTTTTTAAACAAACATTTTTTGTTTGGAATCTTTTTCCGTAAACTATTTATATTCGCCATAATTAAAGCGAAAATTTAATACATATTCACGTACCACCATAATACTAATACATATTATAATTATATATGTATTTATAAATGTATGGACATCATATTTAGAGTATATTATTAATGCTTTGATGATTAAAATGCTTTCCTGAATAATTAAGAATAGTTAAAATTATAATACTTAACTATATGTCGAGTATCTACGCAGTTAACTCTGATAGTTTTTAATCTGTACTTGTTTTATTTAGCAAACGAATTTATTATTAAAAACCTACAAATAAAATTAATTTTTTTGTCTTTGTAATTTTTTGCAAATATCTCATGCAACATGTATTGAATCTCATATGTATTCTTCATTTATCTCTATCAAATGATCTCATTTCAAAAAAAAAAAAAAAATTCACGATTTACTTAATAATTTAACGTTATTATAAAATTTATTTAGGAACAAGACATTTTCACAATATTTATCAATGCCACTTTGTTGTATTGGTTAAAACATCAAGCTAGTTAAAACATCAAAATACGACACACAATATAGTTATAGTTAGAGCTAGTAAGTAAATAGAAGAGAATTGGATGTTACTTTTTTATACGTTAGAATTGATTGTAGTAACCATGTCACGTTTAGTGATGACCTATTTTGTTTTGAGCCTAATGTGTGGATCATGTAGCTAAGATAAAATGGACAAACAGACTCAGTACTGCATCATTTTATAATAACTGAATAAATAAGAAGCGTATAGAATAGGAAGGACATCGTACCTATTACAAAATCTTATCACGTTCTTATCTACAGCACTGGCTAAAAATATTGTTTTTAACATTTTATATGGTGGTTGTTGTGTTTATATGTTCATGTTATATTTATACACTAAATTTTATCTGATATGACGGCAATCTACATATTATGTTGTGGTGAGTTACCGTGAGAAGCATTTTTTTCAATATAAATTGACATACATATTATAAAATATAACAACTGAATATAACCGCTGACATTTTTAAGTCTTAAAATATTCTATATATGATTGAGTATCAATTTCTGGACTAATTTCAATCATTTGCACAAAATAATGGTTCAAACAAAATTTGTTTGTTTTTTAAGAAATTAACATTTTTTGTATTTGAAACTTTCTTCTTATGTTTAAAAGAGGGGCCATGAACTTAATTTAGTTTGTGAATTATCTTGATATCAGACAGGTACTGTTATAAATACGAAGATGAATTAATGGATTCTATTTCCAGTTGAACTAAAATTTTGATAATGTTTTGAATATTATCAAGTGTTACAAGATTCAGTCTAAATTGAATATACCCTCATATATCTCATATACGGTGGGTAAAAATACTGATATTGTAACGGTTGAAAATATTGAAGGCTTTAACAAATTATTGATATGGACGATCCTAGTATCACTTAGATAGTCATATAAAAAGTTTAAGTTCATGAACGGGCAAAATTCAGTCAGTTGAGTCATATGGATCCATGAAACTATTTCTCACGAGAAACGGGATAGAAAACAATTCAATAATTCAAATTCAATAGAAAAAATGTTTGTCAAAAAAAAAAAAAAATGTTTTTTAATAAAACATTTTCTGTAAATTGTTTATTTTCATCACAATGACAGGGCAAATTCAGCATTTAACAAATTAATATAATCTATATTATTATATAATAATTACCAACTCTTATCTTCGTTATCGTATCATGTCTTCTATATGGGAGTAATGTTTAATAATATATGGTTATTTTTGAAGAACCACTTGAAATAGTTTGAATTAAATCAGAAATTTTCATGTTTACTCGGCAACAACAAAAAAAAAAACACACACACGGATCTGAATCTTTCATGAATATTTAAAATTATAAAATTCACAATTTTTATGGATAATTTGTTAATTTCATTAAATGAAAGTCTTATTTAAATAAAGAAAATTAAGAGTGGAAAAAAATATGAAACTTCATAAAAATCATGAATTTTATGTGGCATCTATCTTTAGTTGTTGGGTATATATAAAAATTTTAATTTGAGATATGCTTTCTATTGTATTAAGTAACGTATAGATAGATTGTTGATATTAAAAGAGGTATTTATGGTCCATGCATTATTATATCTAATTTAATTTTTAAAATAAAAAAATTTTTCTGGAAAAAAAGTCATGAAATATTTTGTATTTTTGCTTAGTCTAAACCACTTTTCATTCGCATTAAATAACGCTTGAGTTATTTTAACTTTGTTTTTGCCATTAATTAAATTGTTGATACGACCTTTTAGTTTTTTTTTATTAAAGAATATTTCAGATAGAAAGGTTGATCTATCAAAAATAAAATGTACTTTCTTTCAATTGGAAAATAAAACTAAGGTGAATTATTTTGTCAGTAAAAAAAGTTCTTTTACTAGACCGTCAGTGTATTAATTTGTAAATAAATATCCAATACGAATTATTATAAATTCCATTGTTAAACTCTTATGAAGCTCTCATTATACTGAGAATTATTATTATTATTATTTTTTTATTTTTTTATTCTTGTTAAATATTATTATTGCTATTTTTTGCTAGATATAATCAAAGAAACTGTTAAATATTATCACTTTAATTGGTATTATTCAAATAATATTTTATTATGACTGGTCTTCTTATAAAACAGTTTTATTTTCGTAACATACAGATGTTACACTTGAAAACAATTACAAGTTCCATTAGAAACTGTAGCTTTTTGGACTTATCTTAAACTGTATGATTTTCTTTTCAAATATAAAAAAAGTCAAATGTAATCACTATTGTAATTAAATCCAAGGAAAATTTGATATTTCACAAGCTTTTATTTGCGGATTAATTTTTTGAGAATCTTCGGTTATCAATTATTTTTTATTTGCACCATCTATATTCAAAATAAACTTTAAAGTGAATTTATTACAACCGTACTATATTTACCACGTTAAGAACTATCTTTAACGCTCACTTAATTTTGTACCTAATCGACCTTCAATTTTGCTCGAATACAAAAAAAAAGGGACATAAAACGGTAATTTGTAACATGACACATGAAAGACCATTAATATATTCACCAATGTGTGTGCATGTATGAGAGTACAATATTTTGAACATAGTGTTTGTGGACGAGCTAGTTTTTTAATACTGTGTGTTCAAGGAAGGTGTGAAATTATTAAAGTATCTGCTCAAAATTTATATTATTCTTTAATTTAAATAATTCGGAAAATGGATTAAAATTTCAATAAAAATAGACACTTCAAAATAAGACCAATAGTAAAAAATAAAAATAAATAAACAAAATTGCGAAATTATAAATTCAATATGTTGAAATCTATTTGAAATTCAATATATTAAATATCACTATTCAATAAATATATGTTCTCATGGTACGCTAATATGAGCTGTTTTATATCATTTTTTGTTAAGATTCAAGGCTATACTTACTGACAATCTTTAAATATGCAGTCGTTTTTATTTTGGTGACAGTACAATTTATCATCTACCCATTAGTTTCACAATTCGTAAATTTGAGAATCTGAGTAAAGATAATAAAATACTGTATGCACTTCTCACTGGAAGCAACAAAATTTTATTGGTTTCCCTCCAGTAAAAAATTTTAATGAAAGTAATCAAATCAATTTTACCTAAACTTGAGCTTTAAGTTACAAATTACCTAAAATGTCCGAGACTAACCGATGCTTTATACAATTTTTTTTTTCATATAAGTTACGTTTTGTTTAGTTTAGTGTGTTTTTGATCTAAAAGCTATCGAATACATCACTTACGTTTACATTATCGAATACATCAGTTATGTTTTCCTTTCCAGTGGGAAAATTATTTGACCGGTTTAATAAATCCCGATTTTTGACTTATCTATGCGTTTCAAGGTCATAAGAATCTAAATTTCTTAGAGAAATGTTTGTGTTTTCGCAATTTTTCGTCTTGATTATCTCTTACGTGAAACCAATATTAATAAACAAATTAATAATTTTGATTTATTCTCCACACTGACAAGCCAGTCGACTGGACCTTGCGGGTCGAATTTTCACCACTTATTTAGAATCGTATTTATTAACGTTTCTATTGTGTCATATTGTATATCAAAATGTGAAATGCACAGTTTGTTAGGGTCATTTGATTTAAATAATGTTGCTGAACAAGCAAAATTTTAAGTATGTAGGTAACCTAGCTAGGCCTAGTGCTGCTAGGTACTAATAAAGGCTTTAACGTTCATTTCATTTTACACTCACTATGTCATGATGATTTCTATATCTCATGTTGTATGAATAAAACACATTCAACGGACCGAAGAATTATTACCATCAAATGATTGTTGATGATGATGCTGATGTTGATGGAGGCAACAAACAAGAACAATTCCATTTGTTTCAATATGGGTACGTACGATACGTTATGTACCTCGCAAGTAAATGCTCACTTACTGTAGTTTATTTATGATGATCGTACATCATTTGTTTTTTCAATGATAAATATCTACTCATCAAAAACTTTGTTATGTTCATTTCATTTATTTGTTATAACGAAAGAAAAAAAATCTGGTTTTGATATCATACTTCCACGTACGAAAAACAGTGTAAATATTTTATTAAAATATTTGAAAACCCTTATAGCAATATCTCATCTGGAATTATCTTCAAAAAGAACCCTCCACGAAGTCATTAAGACGTCGAATGCTCCACTTATTGAACGCTTAAAGACTTCCTAAAGAAGAATTCGTTCTTACGACTTCTAAAATAAATAAAAATAATTTAAAAAATCATTTACGATACTCTTAAGCTTAATTACTGATACTCTGTCTTACGAGTCTTTCAGTCAATCCACATTGGCCATACAGTATTCCTCAAATCAGACATTTTGATTCTATGAACACTAATCTCAAAATTTATTTTTTGGCCTTTCAATATTTTTTATTGTCGAGTACAAAATATGTCGAGTATAAAAAATAATTATATGGTAATATTTAATAACAATTACGACCAATGTAGGGTTAACGCGCTAGAGACTTTTTACTCAGACTTAAAACTTTTCTATAGAAATTTATATGGAAAATCTGAAGTCTCGAATCTCTTATCTTTTGAGTATCCCAAAATACTTGTATTCGAATTACTTTTTTGTAGCTCTACCAAAAAAAATTTTTTTTTAGTATAAAATTAAAGAGAGGGATAATGAGCAATTCGAGAAAATGAAACGTAATCTTGGACATTGATAAATAAAAAATAATACATTAAAAACTTCGGAACAGAAAACTACATTGTGTTCACCGTATATATTCAGCAGATAAAAACGTGCAGAGTTTTTCAAATAATAAATGAAGGGACGAGGCAAAGAAAAATTCGTCTACATAAATTGAGTACTAATTAAACGATGCTTTACGCGTACCACATTGATTTTTTGAAGAAGGTTTAAATTTACAAAGAAATTAGTTTGTAAGAAAATGAAAATTACACAATTCAGTGAAACCCGAATACATTTTATCATTTACATATATTATAGAATACTGACTGTATGTAACATTATTGCATATTTTAGAGAGCGTAATTCATTTTATAAAACATAAAACATATCTTCCTTCTTAAGGAAGAAACACATTATGCAAATTTATTAATATCTCTGTTCAAAATATAAATTAATTAAAATTTGTATTGCAACTATACATATATATATATATATATATATATATATATATATATATATATATATATATATATATATATATATATATATATATATATATATATATATATATATATATATATATATATATATATATATCATATATGAGAGAAGTATGGTTGTGCTATTTATAGTACAAAATTGTTATTCAGAATAACATATACATGAAATAATCTACTTTGTGCAATATCATTACATTAAACTGATTGTTTGTTCAATCGAATAAAATATAAATAAATAATCTGTAATTATTAATAATATTATTACAAATAGATTTTAGTTTATTTTTATACCCGACATATTATATACAATATGTCAGAGTTTAATATTTTTAGTTTATAGTTTGTAACGATAGATAATATTGACCACACTTATAAAATATTGGTATAAAAGGCTCATACATTCACCTAATTTGTCCGTTTCTGATCGTCACCTGCCTACCGTCAGCAAGATAACTCAGAAACGAAAAAGGTAGGGAGGTGAAATTTTGGAGGTGTATTCTAGACCTAATAAGTGCGTGAATGATCAAAGTCGTTATACTCTTGATCTTAAACATTTGCCTTTATTACATACGTCTATTTAATGTATTATTATAGTAACCGTGAATCAAAATGTTTCCATTCGTTTCAATGGTTACAAAATACTGGTTTATAAAATGATACATAACTCTGTGAATGGTGTATGATTTATAATAGGAAATTTCTCAAAATTTATTAACTAATTTAAATTAATAATTATTTATATTTGTAATTAATAATAATTACTGATGGAATTTATTCAATCATTTTTACAATTTTAAACCTAATAACTTCAATTGAATGTCTTTTTTTGTAATTATTCAATAATTTTTGCTTTACGATTTACATACAAACGATGGAACAAATAATTGTATTTTCTAGAATGTGAATGTTTTATTACAAAATTTTAGACACTCGTAGCTATCTATCAAATCCCCTTCACGTGCTATACACGGTACGCATACATAATTGTTGCAAGAAATATTTCGCATAATTTTCGGGAAATTTAAGTTTTACCCAATTTGTTTTAATATTTACAAAACTATAAATAGAGAAAATTTAAATATAAATCTAATTTCTAATTTTTTATTTATTTATCAATAGATAAATCTTAAATTTTTACCTAATTCCCTCACAGACATGAATTGAAATGAATTTTACATGAGAAATAAAAAATAAAAGCAGTTTCGAAATTCAATATTTTAAAATGAGACGAAGTGGCATATATTTTTTTGATCATAGATAAATTTTTTATACTGAATTAATCTGCTACTGGATGTTTTCAATTTTTTAATATTTTTACTTTCAAACAATACTACTATAACCCATTGAATTCTGATCCAATTTTTAAAAAAAACCCAACGATAGAGAGCATCAGTAAAAAAATTTTCAAAAGTCTTGTTATTTTATTGTAGAAATGCAGAAAAAGTTTAATTCTTTAAAAACATTATCCTTTTTTCGCCAAAATCTCCAGATATTCTCCTCTTATAAATAAATGTAATTAAAAAATATATAATGAACGATACGACAGACAGTAAATATAAGATCTTTGTATCTACAACTCATAATTGAAAATAAATTGACGTACTTTTGTAAGAATTTGAATTCATTCATTATTGTGTTATTCATATTATAATTTATTAAATAAGTAATAAGAAATTTATGTATACAATATACTAATTTAATGTTTGTCACAAACAGAGACAACTATGTAATAATATTGTGACATCATTGTGTAATTTATCACGACTCCTTCTTGTTCAATACATGTTTACAGTATGTTTAACATGTAAGTATAATGTTCAATATATACTAGAATATTTCTGAAATATTTTGAACAATTATTTTGCACAATACCTATTATAAACCAGGATCAGAATGGACTTAAGTGTGCAAAAATTGTATATATATATATATATATATATATATATATATATATATATATATATATATATATATATATATATATATATATATATATATATATATATATATATATATATATATATATATATATATAATATATATATACATATTTTGGATCCGGATTTTACAGGGCCCACTTTAGGGTCGTTATTTTGGATCAATCACCTCATTTTTAGATGCACTTTAAAGTTTGGAGCTATTTTAATGATAGTTTTTTTAATTTAGGCCAAAATAACAATTTTGAACTCAAACCATACTTTTTTAGAAAAATGCTTCGTTGTCGTGCTACAAGCAATTTTTAAGATCGAAAAATACTGTTTTTTTAAATTTGGTTTACTTCGATTATACTACTTTAAATTCTTTAACTTTTATATTTTGAAAGTATTCGAAAAGAGTTAATTTTTATGAAATGTATTTTGCTTTCTTGTAAAATTTTTTCGTTCTCATATAATTTGCGGTTTTTGCGGTTTTTAGAAATTAAATCACCCATTCATTGCGCTTACCCGAAAAATTTTCAAAAAACTTTCCATCCAGATCCTGATCTATAACACAGATAGCTTAGGTCGCTTAGTTCTGATCAAATTTCGTATCGTATTGGATATTAATGCTACAATCACTATATCCATTTTGAACTATATGATGAATCCCTTAAGGAGCCTCTTATTTATAGTATGTATAAAAAATAAGCAAATAATTGGTTACTTTAATAATTTTTTTTCACAAAATTATCGTTTTGTATTGTGAACTTAAACTTTAAAATAATTTTGCAATTTCAAGACATTTTAAATTGTTTTTTAATATCATAGTGCCATTGCGCATGAATTGTTATGTATCAAAGAGTCAATTTCAAAATTAGTTGTAAGACTAGAAAAAAAATTCTTAAAAAAATTAAAAAAAAACACTAATAACAAAGTCGCCAAATTAATACCTTATTTGTGTAATTAATTTAAGAAAAAATAGCAGCATTCCTTTTTGTTTAAAATTTTTCTACTGTGGCGCTGAGATCTAAGCAAGTTTCCAAAATAAACGTGGGAAATGAATTTTGAATGCTTTTGAATGTCTCTTGCACAAATTTATATAATAGTTAAAACTTAACATGCTTAGATTTTAATTATTATGGGAAATTTTTTTTAGTATAAGAATTGAATATAATTAATTCCATTACTTTAATATCTGGAATATAAAATTTCTTACATAAAAATTTTATTATTTCTTTCTCTTTTAGTTCTCATATGTAGATACATACGTTATTTGCTTCTATACGTAATTTAAGTTGTAGTCTATTCTTTAAGACATTTAATTGACTTTGTAAAACATTACATTTTGAAAAAATTTTGAAAATAATAATTTTATATAAACTCTTAAATGAAACTGATAAAATATCTAAATTTCGTTTGAGCGTACTTAAACGCCAAGGAAAATGAATTTAGAGGATTTTTTTTAATACTTTTTTTTAAAATAATGCTTATGTATTTCATGCGATATAAATGTAAATACGAAAAGGCCGAATGAATAAAATTTCTTTAACAATCTTTGATAAAATTTTTGTTTGTAAAAAGACTGCTGATTTATTTTGAATAGAAGTTAACGAACGGGAACAGTATGGTTTAAAAAAATTGTCTTCAATTTTTCATTAAACTGTAAGGTTAAGTATAAAAACCAATGTTATATAGATCTAAAAGCTATATATAGGTCTAAAAATGTGAAATTGATTGTAGATTTAAAAGTGTAATTTGACATAATACTGGTTTCAATGTTATTAATGTCTATATTCTCTTTATTGATTTGCATTATATACGTGCATATATTGTAATAAAAAAATACATAAAAAATACTAAAAATGAAGTATAAAAGAAACTTTTTTATGTTATAAAGGTAAGTGGGCAAAAAAACTTGGCTCGACTTCAAAGCATTTATCAACTTAGAAATGTAAGCACATGCTATCAAGTTCTGACATTGATATTTTTAGTGTTTCAATATCAACTTTAGACGAATGTCCGAAAAATCCGATTAAAACGCAATCTCTTTCCTACGAATGTTTAGAATGCTAAAATTTGTTCAGAGGAACTATTTTAAAATACCCGTTGATTTTTTTGTGTGACAAAATGTATGAAAGAAATATTTTATAGAAATATTCAAAAATTTTTTGAAAATAAAAAAACATTGTAAAAAATTTTTCACTTTTTATTTTTAATATTAATTCTAAAATTATTCAAACTTTTTTTTCTTACATACATTTTTTTTTTTTGTAATGTGTAAGCTCCTCTGTTCGTTAATAAAACCAATTAAAATTCAATTTTAAATTAGAGAAAATTATCTTAACTTTACTCATATAAAACTTATGATCAAGAAAAAATTTTTTCTCTACAATATATAAAATATATATATATATATATAATAATTTCTGCTACAAGTTAATAATAATAAAACGAACAAAAGTAGTAGGAAAGCGAGGCGCGTCAATCTATTATTTTTAATTTAACTTTAATTTATGCATGAATTATTTTAACTTTCCAATTATATTGATGGTATGCTATGGAATCGTAAGTTCACATAATTTATTAAAAATAATTTCTATTCGTGTATAAGAAGTTTCGATATTTTGTTTTCGAAACTTGAACTATATATCAATCTAATTTATTTGATATATAATAGCAATTATACAATTTTTTTAACGTTTTATTTTATTTTTTATTTTTAGTCACTTTACTATTAAGCTCATACAGTAAATACAGTGGGTATTACTCTATTCAACAGCACACGGAATTCCTTGGCGGTCACCCAAGTACTGACTGTGTCTAACGTTGCTCAACTTTGGTGATTGGTTGAGATCTGTAATTACGTTATGTCAGTGAGAGGTCCTATAAAAACTTTTTTTCATAAACTTTCAATCAATTTCAGTTTCAAGAAAATGCGATATATATTTCAATGTTTTTATAAATCAAATTATTTTGCTCAAAATTTATCATCAGTCAAACTACGATTTATTATTAAACTTATGTGTATAACATTAATATGTTATAACATATAAAGGAATATATTATGACGACATTGAATTATGTAACACTTACACGTATTTGTAACACTAAAAATATTATGGTTCACATATAAACGAAGACAGAGAGTATAATAATTATGTTAATTTTGCAATTATGAGAGAGATTTCTTCTCCCTATTAACAATCAAAAAATTATAAATCTATATATATATATATATATATATATATATATATATATATATATATATATATATATATATATATATATATATATATATATATATATATATAAATTCAGGGAAGGTTTAAACTGTGAGAAACATAAATAATAAGTAAAGGACAATACTATAAACGACAATTTAATTTTCGAATACAAAATGTTCCTAGCTGTGAAACATATTTTGTCGTTTTTTTTCTCACATGTTACAAATCATCATTTCCATAGACACCAAAATCTTATTTTGAAATTCAAAACAAAACTTCTTCATCTGTTCTCACTAGCAGTATGACGAACTGTCAACTATATAAAGTGTGCATATCGCATTGTTCAAGTATTACCGGAATTATTCTTGGTTCAGGAGGTCCATATACCTTTCATCAAGTGTATGTGTACCACAGCAAAAATTATCGGGTGAATGCGGTTCCGGGTGTACCCCAGCAAATACCTGGTAATTACCGGGGGCATATAATGTACCGGGTGCACACTAAATACCGGGAATCCGATAAGAAAGGATTTGAAATTCTTCCACAAATGGTAAAATTGCATCCGCATGTAAACGATGTAATATCATTTATTAAAATGCGAAAAATTACACAGCAACGCGTAAACCGGGTGGGTATGCTTCAAATATAAATTAATATCATTATTTAGTTATAGACAGTTGAGAATATGTTATTATATTTAGGAGATATTGATGTTGATTAGAAATAATTTATATAACAAAACAATGTTTACCCGGGTCAGCTATTCAAAATGGAATGTATTTATCTCTTCTTTTCTATATTAGTGGTTCTGGACTTCCTGTTACTATTTTTCATTAAGTATATGAGAACCACAGCACAATATACACGAATTGTGGGTGCACGAGGTACCGGGTGTCCGACATCAAATACGAGTGTATATATAAATATTTCGTGTCACGGGTATCCCACAACAAATAGTGGGTTACACATTAATTACCGGACATCCCATAAGAAAAGATTTTCTGAAATTCTACCCCTAATGGGATGAAAAGCAGAGGCAAAGTTTGTATGGGACAACGGAATTCCTTCGTCCAATCTGCTTCAAATTTTGCATGCAATCGATGTAATATCAATTGTCACCGCAACGTGTCCGGGTATGCTTTAAAATATATATTAATATCATTATTTTTTCTAATTTGCCTTAACTTTCAGTATTTAGAAATAGAGGAAAGTTGTTTAGAATATGTTATTATACTTGAAAAATGTTGAAGTTTATTAGAAACTAGCTGGCCCGGCAAACGTCGTTTTGCCACATATTTCTAATTAACTTCAACATTTTCTAAGTATAATAACATATTCTTAACAACTTTCCTCTATTTCTTAATACTGAAAGCTAAGGCAAATTAGAATAAATAATGATATTAATATATATTTTAAAGAATACCCGGACACGTTGTGGTGACTATTGATATTACATCGATTGCATGCAAAATTTGAAGCAGATTGGACGAAGGAATTCCGTTGTTCCATACAAACTTTGCCTCTTCTTTTCATCCCATTAGGGGTAGAATTTCAGAAAATCTTTTCTTATGGGATGCCCGGTATTTGATGTTTAACCCACTATTTGGTGTGGGATACCCGTGACACGAAATATTTATATATACACTCGTGTTTGATGTGGGACACCCGGTACCTCGTGCACCCACAATTCGTGTATATTGTACTGTGGTTCTCATATACTTGATGAAAAATAGTAAAAGGAAGTCCAGAACCACTAATATAGAAAAGAAGAGATAAATAAATTCTATTTTGAATAGCTGACCCGGGTAAACATCGTTTTGTTATTTATATAAATTATTTCTAATCAACATCAATATCTCCTAAATATAATAACATATTCTCAACTGTCTATAACTTAATAATGAAGCTGCGGCAAATCAGAATAAATTATGATATTAATTTATATTTTGAAGCATACCCACCCGGTTTACGTGTTGCTGTGTTATTTTTCACATTTTAATAAATGATATTACATCGTTTACATGCGGATGCGATTCTACCCTTAGGGGAAGAATTTCAAATCCTTTCTAATCGGATTCCCGGGTTTTAGTGTGCACCCAGTACATTATATGCACCCGGTATTTACCTGGTATTTGCTGGGGTACACCCGGGACCGCGTTAACCCGATAATTTTTGGTGTGGTACACATACACTTGATGAAAGATATATGGACCTCCTGAACCAAGAATGATTCCGGTAATACTTGAACAATGCGATATGCACACTTTATATAGTTGACAGTTCGTCATACTGCTAGTGAGAAGAGATAAAGAAGTTTTATTTTGAATAGATAAAGAAGTTTTATTTTGAATTTCAAAATTAGATTTTGGTTTCCATGGAAATGATGATTAGTAACATGTGAGAAAAAAAAAGACAAAATATTTTTCACAGCTAGGAACATTTTGTATTCGAAAATTAAATTGTCGTTTATAGTATTTTCCTTTACCTATTATTTATGTTACCGTTAAAACCTTCCCTGAACTTTCACGAATATTTCAAGACCAAAATTAGCCAAATCGGTCCAGCCATTCTCGAGTTATGCGCTTACCAACACATTTTGCAATTCATTTTTATATATAAGATATGTGGCAAAACGACTTTTGCCGGGTCAGCTAGTAAACAATATAACTACTTAAATTCAAGTGATGCCCAACTATGTCTGATTGAATAATCTTTTTTTCCTATATTTTCATTCTATATATTTTATTTTACTTTCTATAACAGCGTGTATTTTAAGCAAATAATATCCGTATCAAAGGACAGGTTATTTATGTCGAAATTGACCATATATAGATCAACATGTAATGATATTCCATGATATAAATATAAAATTTAATCGCATAGCAAATTTAATAAAATTCAAAAACCTTTTTATTATTTGTTAGTTTTGGTTATGGATAATAATTTTGAGTACTGCTTTTTTTAAGTCTTCAATTCTAGACGACTTTGTTAATTATCTATAATATTAATATTTTCAAAATTATTTGTATAAAATGAAATATGTAATCAGTTTTCATTGAAGTATACGAACTGAAAATTAAAGTTTCGCTGATCACTACTGAAAAATATTTTTAATAATATACGGCTAGTGTGTTTGTTCTTATACAAGTAGCTCAACATAAGTTAGCCTTTTTTTGTCCTCAATCTAAAATAAAGACTGAATTTATTTCAATGTAATCCATTTATCAGTAACGGCAAGCAACATATATAAATACAAAACTCTAGTTATATTACAAGTACCTATATAGTTCTGATTCGGCAAGGTAAATATTTAAACTGTTTATAATTTCATTTTAGTAATACTTATTTAGGTATAATATTATATTTCCGAATGTAAATAGATATTATATGTAAATAAAACATATTTAATATATATTATTAATAATTAATATTCGATATGTTTGTAAACTAATATATTTATATTGGTTTTTGTAAATATGAATTTCTTTGGAATTATTTTCGAAAGTGACTAAAAGTAAATTTCGTATAAAAATTTTTTTTAGATAGGCAGAAAGCAATTTTTACTACGACAAAGGCAAAAGGAAGGGTTATGCTTTGTTTACATGTGTGTTTTTGTATTTATGTATGCATGTATATGTTTGTATATATGTATGTATGCATGTGTGCCACTTTTCATCCTTAATATGTTTTATTTAGTAATAACTCTTACAGTTAGGTGACGTGCGAGCACAATTAGAATCTGAACTTTATCTAATTTCGGAATAGAATATTTTCATCTTTTGTATTTGTAAAAGCATATTTCCGTAGTAGGATTTAAATTCTTTTTATCTAATTATTGATTTTAATAAATGTTAATTATTGTTTGTATATCCTTTAGAGAACTTTGACTCTATGTTTAACATAGATACAGTTTGCTTGAAATTAGATTTTCTTTAGGTTTGATAATAAAATATGATTTCAGCTTGATTTTTATGTCGTTGAAGCTATGATATCCTTCTGGTTTTATTTCTTTGAATATTCTTTATCATATTAAGCTTTTTGCCATATTTTAATCTTATGTTATCGTTTTTATCGATATTTGTATTTTTACTCACGTTACTCTTTTCTTATCATACAAAATGAATGCGTTTTATTAGTGATGGCGAAAATCTATACTTACATCATTTAAAAAAATATCAATTTTAGTAACGTAAATGATAAAAATAAATATAATCAAACTTCATATACTGCTTATTTTGCTTTTTCAATTCCTAATTCTTAAACCTGATCATGTATTTTTCTATAATGGCGTCTATCTATCATACTATGAAACTAATTTAATATAATAAAATCTTGATTTGCATATCTATAATATGTCATTAAATATGTATCGAAATAAGTAAAACTATTCTAAAGCTGAAAAATAGTTTAAAGTGAATAATTTTTTATAATAACCTAATTCTTATCTTCTTGATATACCTCAAAAACAAGAAAAGAGAGCGTATAACAATTTTAATACCGTGTTCTAAATTAACAAATTCAGGATATATTCGCTTTATTATGGGTTATAGATCTACTTACAAGAGAAAAAAATAAAACTGTACATGACAGGAAAAAGAACACAGACTTAAAATTTTTTTAAAAATAAATTTTTACAATCAAGTCTATTTGGTATCTTATACATTTGCAAAATGTCTCCATAGTATTTCACGCCTACATGAAAACTATTTGAATATTTTTCTTTGACTTAAAAAACATCATATAATTGTTAATTCATTAAACTATAATTTAAAAGACTATTATTCGTTATAATATACAAATATATTTACATTCATGTAAAAAAAATCAAAACAAAAACAATAATAAACAAAAATAAATAATTAAATAACTAAAATAACAAAACAGAAAAAAATTTGGTTTTCTATCAAAAATAAACATTATATGCCACTAGTACGCCTGAAGATAATTGAAATTAAAACACAGGTTACTAATTAAAATATACCTTTGAACAATGGAATAGAAATAAATATAACCAAGTGCTCTATATGCTACCAACGTAGTCGTTGAAAAAAAATATTATACGGCTGTCAATAATATGTTAAAATGATTAAATTTGTATGTTTTAAAAATATAGATATACACAAAATACAAAAATATACAAGAACTTCCATGTTATTCCTTCGAGTAAAGACACGGTTTCAGCTATACTATATAAATAAATTCTTGATAGTTTAAAACAACATAATAATAAAATATCTTCATCTTAATTAAAATAATTAATTAAATTATATTATGTAAGTAAGATCGCTTGACTACAGAATTAGTAGTAAGTAAGTAGTACCGTACATATTTATGAATTATAATAATAACCAAAACTTTTATGTTAAACTTTATAGCTAAATAATAGCTTATCTACAACCTATATCACATTCACATAGTTTTGACAACTTTATAGTCTAACTAATAACATCTCTACTATATAATTTATGTTTCGCATACAAAATACGTTCAAGTTTATAAATTGTGTTTGTTACTTAATAAAATTACATGATTTACAAAATTATACAAATTTTAAAGTCAAGATTTATACCAACACCAAATTATTGACCATTAAGAATGTGTGTAAAATTGTTTTAGTGTTGAATATATTAACTTTTTTATACTATAACAGTTTAATATGTAAGAATATTAATGTACAAATAATCATTTATTTAGTTTCATGTGTTATGTTGTCTGTCATGTTCGAAAAAAATTAAGTTAAAGAAATAATTCCCCGGTTTGAATGGAACTGAACATTTGTTTTTCTATAAGTTAATTCGTTACTTCTTCTTTACGCATTACCATATGTTTTATAAATACGCATTTTGGTCACAATTAATTAAAAATTTAAATTTTAAAGATTTTAACTTTTTAACGTTTTGGTAACATAATAGTAACACATTATTTTTTTTATTAAACTGTTATTTTTATTAAAAAGTAACGAAAAAATGATTGCGATTTTAACTGATATATGTTATTTACACGTTTTATATACACGTAATATTTATATTTATCCGACACAATCTTCAAAATGTGATTTTAAAAATCACATTTAAAACTGTAATAACTATCAGCAATGTATTTTGTAATAAAATAATTCATAATATTTACGAAACTTCATAAAGAATCTTAAATTTTAGATTTCTTTATACGTGGACTATAAATTACAAACTAATTGTAATGTAAAATTTAATATTACATATATTTAACTTTGTTAAAAAAATCCATCTTTATATTTATCAAACATATTTTCCATTACCTTGCAAACTTTAAAACGTCTGGAAGTTGCTGAAAATCAATTCGAATGGTTCTATTATACAAATACAATTCAAGTTAATCGAAAGTGTATACAATCATAATAAAACTTTAAAATACCAAATTGGCAGCAATATTTATTTCCCATTTTATCATAGTTTCCTATCTTATATTAACCATTATTTTACTGTTAAATTAATACATTTTGTGTATATCAAAAACGTCATTTTTCTTATTATAAAAAGCTATTTTTATAATAAGATTGTGGTTTTGTTGACTGATTATAATACATATTTTTATATCAAAGGATAATCAATATTTAAATAAAGATAGTTATAACCATGAAATAATATAGAATATTAATTATAATACGTATTCGTTTGCATCATACATAAATGAAAATTAATAAAAATTATTATAAATACAAAATATGTTTCGATGTTAGCTATCAAATATTTCATAACCAACATAGTTTTTTTTAATGCGTGCAGTAGAAGTGTAGAAATAACGAATGGAAAACAACCGAATAATGGATGTGCATTTGGACATTGGACTGAATGATGTTTTATTTTAAACTAGCTGGCCCGGCAAACGTCGTTTTGCCATATATTTCTAATCAACATCAACATTTTCTAAATATAAAAAAATATTCTCAACACTCTATATATATCTATTTCTAAATAATGAAAAGCTGAGGCAAATCAAAATAAATAATGATATTAATTTATATTTTAAAGCAGACCCGCCCGGTTCATTGGTTGCTGTGTTAATTTTCCCATGTTATTAAATGATATTACATCGATTACATGCGAATGCAATTCTACACGGTACATTATATGCACCCGATATTTACCTGGTATTTGATGGGGTACACGTTTATAGTATTTTCCGTTACTTATTATTTATGTTTCTGACCGTTTAAACCTTCCCTGAACTTCAAGAAATATTTCAAGATCAAAATTAACAAAATCGTTCCAGCCATTCTCGAGTTTAAGCGAGACTAACGAACAGCAATTGCTTTTTATATATCTATGCAAGCTAGGACGTTGCGGTTTTCTGTAATCGAAAAGCGAACATTGGAAAACTGTTACTTTTGAATAGCCACCAAATTTTGAAAAATTCTTATACATAAAAATTTTTTTCTTAAAAGGATTTTCTTGTAATCGGTAAGACAAATGGTCGTGAAATTAAATATTAAAGCAGGCTTGAGATAAAATGATAAAACAAATAAGAAAATTAACGTTTTAACCCACTCTCTTTGTCTGCAATCAAAATGTTTAATCTCGAGTGAGGTCTGCAGCTCACACAGCCACTAGTTTTAATTATATAGTTGGTATTTGACTAATTTGCATAAAATACAAAATAAATAAATCATTCTTTTTACTTGCATTTTATTCGTTTATATATTATAATGTACACTATTTTCATTATTTTAATGTACATAAATACATAAATACGAATATTTTTGCATACATGTTTTTATTTTTCAAAGCAAGCCATAATTGTAATTACCACATTCATTTAAAATCAAAATATATATATATAGATTATATATAATATTATTTAAATATTTATATTTTATGGTATGCGTATTCAATCATAATGTTAATGTACATTTTAACTAATAATTTTAATCATTGCAATTTTTTAAAAGCGGATGTATGTAGTCGGAGAACAAAACATTAGTTGAAAAGTGCACATTCCTTTCAATAACAATAATAACTATAACAAAGTATCTGTATATTAAAAAAATGATGAAAAGTTCAATGTCCGCGCCTTGTTCTCCTCCATGTCATCCACTTTGAGTGTTTAATAACTTAAATGAAAGCTATGGAGTCACTAATTGTTATTATACCAAAACTTTCTATGTTCATTAGAAGAGGTGATATCCAGCTTTGAGTGGAGAAAATTTTATAGTTGAAAGTCAATTTGAATGTCCGCTCTTCCTACCCCATGCCATATTATTTGAGTCACTGAGTGTTCTTAGACCAAAATAAACTCTCTATCTTCATTACAACAGAACATAATCGGATTCAAAACTTTAACAACGCTTGGAGAAAGAAACACCCCATAAGAAATGCATATATAATTGGTCTAGATCATTCAGTGACACAATACCTATCATTTGAGCTATTAGGCACTCAAATTGGATGAGTTGGAGATTGTTCAAAGTTCAACATACACTCATCACCTTTTTTGTAAGATTTAAATGATTAAAAGTATGAGGTGTGTTTGAAAAATGTCACAGTTGTTTTGAATTTAAAATTCTTATATAAGTTATTCAATTATTATCAACAATTAATGCTGAGTAGTAGCACACAGGTCTCCTAGAACAGAATTACTATAAGCTTATAAGTACTGTTTGAAATTTCCTCCTAGGAGGTAAATAAAAACAAATATTTTATTTTGAAATTTGTTATTTTGTAACGTGTTGAAATTTCTTTAATTTCAATTAATTTCTTTAATTTCAAATTTTAAGTCATTTCAAATGTTTCATATTAAACAAAAAAATTTGGGAACGTAAAATATATGGACTTGCGATATGTCTATATATGTTTGTGCAATTGGATAATAATACCAATAAATGCTTAAAACTGAAATTATTAAACTGGTTAACAATACGAAAACTAGGAGATTGTTGATATAGTACACATCATACTTAGGCACATCGCACATGAGGTGATTTAGGTGAAATCGGCGAAATCGCCGATATCGGCGATATCGCCGATATCAGCGATATCACAGCATTTTAGTCGCACACGGAGCAACAGAAGTTGCTCCGACTTTGTAACGTTTCTTGAAGAAGGGGTAATACATAGTTTGTTTACTAATAATAAAATATGTATATACAGTGTCTTAAAGGATGAAATACATCAAGTAATAAATAATATAGACTATAATAGATTATACTATAAG
Source organism: Chrysopa pallens (assembly GCA_020423425.1). Taxonomy (NCBI): domain Eukaryota; kingdom Metazoa; phylum Arthropoda; class Insecta; order Neuroptera; family Chrysopidae; genus Chrysopa; species Chrysopa pallens. Next base: position 72,472,584 of record CM035591.1, read on the forward strand.
CCATTTGAAATTCGCATTTCGTCTTACAAATTATATATATATATATATATATATATATATATAAGGTTAAGTCAGAGTATATTAGTATTTACCCATTTCAGTCTCCCGTTCGTCATCAAGATAACTAAAAAACGACAAGAGATAGCTAGTTCAACTTTTGGTGTCATATTCTGGATCTTAAAAGTGACTCTAAGTTCGTAAATTGGCAAAATCTGTTAATTAGCTTAAACTGTGGCGAATAAGTTTTAAGGTCTAGGAAGCTTTCCTGAACACTCCTGAGAAGTCGTCACTCCGTCTGTATGTATGTGTGTATGTGTGTGTATGTGTGTAAGTATGTGTGTGTATGTGAATCGAGCTCACCAAACGGCATTCTGAAGAGTTTTAACAAACTTAGATTATCTTTGACTTTGGACCGATTCGGACCGGTAGATTTCAAGAAATTTTTAAAAAACTACGAAAAATTTTTTTTTCAAAAGTGGTTTTTTGGAAATAACTTTTAAACGGTTTGACCGATTGATTCCAAAATCTAATCAGCTCTTGAAATTGTAACAACACGTCGATTGCCGCCGGGTCGAATCGGTCGATTTGTCTGTGAGAAATCGTTAACGAAAGAAATCGCAAAAATCGATTTTTTTGAAATAACTATGAAACGGCTTAACTCATCGATTTCAAATTCTAATCAGCTCTTGACTTTGCAACAACACGTCGATTGCCGCCAACCAGTGTTTTTTTAACATCAAAGCTGTAATATGTTAAATTTTAAGTGCTTAGGTATGACATTAGCGGGAAGATGTAGGGATGGTCTTTAGGGTCAACCTTTTTCCAAATTTTTTTTTAATCAATTATCGTTTTGAATCTTTTTTTATGGTTAAGTTGGGTCATGGATCTAATTATCCCATTATACCGATTTTGCTCATTTACGAACTTAGACTCACTTTTAGACTTTTAGTCCAGAATATGACACCAAAAGTTCAACTACCTGTCTCTTGTCGTTTTTCAGTTATCTTGATGACGAACGGGAGACTGAGATGGGTTAATACTAATATACTCTGACTTAACCATATATATAAATTTGTCATAAATAAAAGATTACTACGCAAAGAAACTAAAAACAGAATTATGAATCATTTAATAATGTATGTTGTTACAAACTTATTTGTTTGTAAATAAACAAGCATTGACAAGTTTTTATTTTTAAATATGACCATAATAATATTTAACTATAATACAAATAACAATCTTTGTCATATACATGGATTTATATGATAGTAAAACAAAAATAGTTTTCTGTAATACATATAGCTATCTTTGTCATAAACATTGATTTATATGACTGTATAAACAAGAATAAAAAAAAGTTGCCCATATGATTTTAAAAACGAAGCATTTTTACAACGATTTTTTTATCACATGTATGATTTCAAATCACAAAAATCACGTTGTGTGCGACTATACATTGGTTTCCATAAGCAAATCATATGTATGATATCGCCGATTTCACGCAAATCACCTCATGTGCGATGTGCCTTACAAACTCGATCAATTATGAGTTACTAGCGAATGGTTGATATAGTCCATCTGATACCTAACATACAGACTGCGTTCGATTATGAAAGAAGCAGATGGCGATAATGAATTACTAAACTGAAAAATACATCACTCCTCTTCAGAAAATAATCTCTATTACAAACGAATTATACGTTGACGAATCTAAAAATAAATTCTGACGAAAAAATGCGGCATTTCCTTTAAAAATACTAGCTAATTCAATTTCAATAGAAACATACCGTTGATATAATAGTAAAACAATTCCAGTGACATAATTCTTATTTCCATACATTAATTTCAATCCAGTTGTTTGAATTTCAAAAGTAAACTAATTAAAAATGACTAATGATATCACTAACTCGTTTAAAACGTACGGTTCTTTTATATATTATAACTTATAATCATGTTCATCATCTATGTGTTTAAAAAAAATACATAATAAGAAAATAAGTACTTAAAAAAATAGCTCAACGAACCAAATAATGAAAATTATTATTATACATAATATGTTGATAAAAAATTCTTTTTAATTTTGACCATAAATTTAATTAATTTAGACGAATATCATAAATTTTCTTCATAATTTATTTTCATATCCATTTATCATTATTTTGTCATAGTAAAAACTTTATAAGTTTTGTTTTGCTTTATTTTTATTTATCATAATACTAACATTATAGCCTGGTCTACTTTTATCGTCATTTAAAATAATTTATTGTTGAATTATTATTTGGTTTGGTAGATTCTATATAATGATTAAAGTAGCCAGAAAAAAAATGTCGCCGTTTACTTTATCAGCCTTCAGCTTAAAAATGTCTATTACACTTTTGCTCCTTCCAATCAATTGAATAACATTTTATGAATTTACCAAGATGAATTCATTAACCCGTCATAATTTATTTTATGAAATGTTTTTGCAAGTGCCATTAGAATTTTGATGAAGAGATTTTTGTGAATTATTATTAAACTGTTATACCAAGATAAAATACTTTTTACGATTCCTTATATGATTCCATATTCCGAATCCGATTTGGTTACATCTGTCAGTCGTGTAGTTATACGAAAATTGCGTAAAATACGTACCGTATTTTTTGGTTTGTTTTATATACAGTACGTCCGTATATCATTTTCCATAGGCCAACAATTTTAGATTACTCCTATATAGAATATAAAACGTGCATAATATAAATGAAAATTGATAACCAATTCCATAATAATTCACTAAATACAAAGTGTTATTACATTATTGTTAAATGATTTAATAGATGGGGATCGCACATTATGAAAGTTTTTTTTTTTCGTTTTCAATTTAACGGTATTCCATTTTCCTGAATTGGTTATTATTTTAGAAAAGTATTTTTGAAATAATTGAAACAAAATATTTAATTAGATAATTCAATGTAAATATTTAATAATTTGTGTACGAATTATTTACTCCGTTATGAATAGAAACTAAAAACTAATTATGAAATTAATTATTACCATTGATAGTACGCCCACAAAACTATTCAAATAAATCTAACATAAATTTATTTTATATTTTGTTCCAAATATCTTTAAAAGTGAGCTATAAATGGTTTTGGATTGCAGTCATATGGAAGCAGTATTATATTCTAGATATTCTAGATTTCTTTGCTATTGCTCACTAATCCTTTGCTTAACTTATTCCATCTTCTGTAAATTTCTAACATGTTTTCCGATCATTATTAAATTTCTTACACTCGGAAAATGTTATGTATATGATAAATTGTTAATACATGTGGCCTATATTATTTAACTTCTTATTAGAACGGGGTATCGCCGTGAGGTAGGTCTACTGCTTAACAGAGTTTCTAGTTGTATATCATTCTAAAATAAAATAATTGTAAATTTTATTGATTACAGTTAGACATTTCTGTTATGTATTTAAATTTTCGAAAACATAACACAATAATAAAGTATTTAGGTATGTAGGTTATTCCATTTGGGAATGTTTATTCTAATCTCTGATGACATTCAATTAGTGGTTTAAATTAATATTAATTATATTAAATGTACAAATCATAACATAACACAATGTAATGTGCTATGAATTATTTAATTCAAAATATTTTATTTAAAATAATACAGTTTTATTTATAGAAATAGAGATAACGATACAACTTTGAACTTTATTCACATGCTCTTGACAAGGGTTTTTACACGAAATACGGGATCTGAGAAATTATAATCCTATAATTAACTTTTTTGAAATTTAGAATACTTGAAAATCATAATTTTCCCCATTCTACTATTTATTGGGCGTGGGATTTTACAAATCGCTTTATTTTATTTTATTCTGTACTATTTAAATAGGTTTATTTTATTCTATACTATTTAAATAGGCATCCTACCTCACACTCTTTTTTACTGTATAGTACACGTGTCTTTCACCAGTTATATATTCTACATTAATTTACCATCGTCAATATATTTGTTCAAAACATTTTTCAAAACAATTTTATTTAAAAATTTTTATATTATAAACACGACAGAGAGTTTTTGAAAATTTGTTTGTTTTATAGTAAGAGTACACAAGCAAGGATTTTGGGAATTACTCGAGCACGTTAGATTAAGATATGAGTGATACCTTACCCCTTGTTGCGTACCATCACCAAATCACAGTTTACTATATGGTACCTCAGTGACGCTCGTGTAGGACAAGCGATCAAAATTGTTTAAAAAAAATATCAATTGATAGATTTAATCGAGCGCGTCTGATTAAGATATGGTAGGTTGAATATGTGCTGAAAAAAGTGTTCTTTTGACTTATCTGACCATTGGAGTCTGTATATTTTATTCGGTTCCAGTTAACTAGTCAATAACAACAGATAACGACCTTGTGAATTTCTTGTCCCTTTTATTCAATTCGCGTTACATATTTTATCTTCCCTGTTTCGAGTGGCAAAAATACTTAGTAAAGAAAATATTGTTTTTCAATGAATCAATGGATAAAAAAGTTTTTTATTTCCGTGACTAATAAGTTTTTAATTGTTTTCAAGGAAAAAAAATTTTACCGCGTCTCTTAATTATTGTAATACAGAAACAAGAATAAAATTGAAAATAAAAATTACAATCACAGTAGTAACCATAACTCGTTACAATAAAAAAGTCATATATCATTATGAATTTACGGTTAATAATATTACTTTTTTTTTTAATAATAAGAATGTAACATATTTGCAAAGTAACGAAGGACTCATTGCAATTAGTGACCTTGAAATTAGGAGCCTATCAAGCCATTTTAACAAACTTCTTCTATGATTCATCGGAATAACTAAATACACTTTGTTAAAAATGATAAAATTTCAAATAATTATAATAAATGCTATGGCCTACACAATGAAATACTGTTATAAACCCATAAAAGCGAGCATTGTAAATATTACCAATACATTTTTCTGAATGAGTTACAAACTGCTTCGTTTTACATATTACACGAATATTACGAGAAATATACCCACTCGAGAAACTAATCCTACTAAAAATGAAACTAGAAAATAAATAGTATTATACAAACCAAATGTTAACAATACCATTTGTATGTAAAACTTCAAATATATATACAAAACCATAATGATTTTCTCTTTAATTTGAACAATAAAACAAATTTGTAATATAATATATGTTAAAACAGTTAATATTATTTAGTAGATACAATTTAATACTATATATATATATAATAGGGTTGTTGCTCATTTCAAGCTATGCCAATTATACAGACTTAATTATAGTATTAAAAACTATTTATATTACAGTTATAATACAGTTACATTAAATGAAATAATAATCAAACGTTAAAATGTCAACATTAGAATGTCTCCTAATCCTTTGTGTAAGACATAAATGTCACGTCTAATGAAAAGCTGTTTCTATGGTCGTAAGCTACAATTTTACGACTAAATACATGAAGTATTATAATCGTGGCTAAGTTTTAGATAAATATTTAATGGAAGATACTCGCCAACATGAATTTTACAAACACATAATTTGAAAAATGTGCAAATATATAATTTAAACAAGTGTTGATAACAACTAACAGAGTTAATTATTTAGATGCTCGGCATATGATTGAATATCATTGATTGGATTATATTTATTTTATATATATATATATATATATATATATATATATATATATATATATATATATATATATATATATATATATATCCACCCGTCCACCTGTCATAAAGACATAATACTAGAAGGAAAGTTCCATTACAAAAATATTTTTTTAAATTTTCTTTCGTAAACGGCTTAAATTCAGCCACAATTTCAGCTCAAATTCAGCCAGTACGTAAATAATTTAGATAAACCCTTAATTATAAATAATTCTCATTGATACTCACAAAAACTACAAAAACTAAACAATTAACCCTGTTGATTATTATACAATCTTGTTTGAAGAGACTTCATTACTTAAAGGTTATTCAAAAACAAGGCTTTGAGGTTTTATGTAGACGAGTATGGTTCTCCATATTCAGATTTTTAGATTTAGAACGCATTGAGTAGGTGTAGTTAGAAGTGCTAGCAATATTTATTAAATTCAATTATATGATACTTATATACTTGAATAAAATAATTCTCATTGATACTCACAAAAACTACAAAAACTAAACAATTAACCCTGTTGATTATTATACAATCTTGTTTGAAGAGACTTCATTACTTAAAGGTTATTCAAAAACAAGGCTTTGAGGTTTTATGTAGACGAGTATGGTTCTCCATATTCAGATTTTTAGATTTAGAACGCATTGAGTAGGTGTAGTTAGAAGTGCTAGCAATATTTATTAAATTCAATTATATGATACTTATATACTTGAATAAAAAGTATTTTTACATTTCCACATAAATAAAAAGTCATCAATCAATTGAATGAATATGTAACGATATCCAAATCAATTATTCAAATTGATATGTACGATATAATATTGCAGTTACAGATTACTGTTGTGAATGATTGTGGATACGTATGCGGTACCACCACCACTATAAGTAATTGTGAATATAATTGAATATTGAAAAATACATTTTCATGGCTTTAAAACATAGTACGAAGTGTATTATAATACGAAAATCAATTAAATTTCAAAAGTATATTAATATAAAATATCGATTCAATTTATCAATCCAAATAGAGAAAAAAGAATACATGAAACTTTTTTTATCTAAGCAGATATAAAAATATAAAACTGTTTCAATGTATGAGATAGTAGATGCCAATTCGTTTCTTTGATAATTATTGTCTGTTATAGAAATCGGAGTGATGTGTTTTCAGTAAATTTTCTATTGAAAATAACCACCAATGTGAATGAAATTTGTAAGTAAACGGCGTTATCTGAAAAATAAATTTTTATAGAAAAATCTAAAAAAAATGAAGAAGTTTTATTTTCTTATAGTAATAGGAAGTATTGTAGTCGTATAAAATTTCCATATCAAGCTATGACCGACATTGGCTGCTATTGTATCGAACGTTTCATTTAAAACTGACCTAACTAGGTATTTTTTCATATTATTTCTAGTTGTGCCACGAAATTTTTTAACTATTAGGTGTCGCACTTTCTTATTGTAATGTTTTGGTTTTACTTTTTTCTCCAAACTAATTATGTTCACAGAGCACAATACGTTCTTCATTATTGTTTCAAACATTTCTCTGGGAAAATTTAGACAAGCGATAAAAATTTAACTAGACAGCTTTAGGTACGCACATAATATTGTACATACTAAGAACATCAAATAGTTAAAGTCCTGTGACGCGTCACAGTAACGATTTTAATAATCGTTAAGATACTAGATTGTAGTTTGAGCTGTTTTTGAAAAATGATATATTTTCGCCGACTGTTCCAAAACTAAAAATGAACGATATGTGTTTCATCTGTCACGCAAATTTATTCTCTGCTTTGCAACTACTAAACGAGTGAACGAAATTCATTGAATAATATGTCATTAAAAAATGGTCCTTAAGACATTTGCGAGGCAAAACGTATGTTTTCCAAAACCTCTGTGGTATCAAAATGTAGAGTTTAAAAATGTAATTAAAGCATATATTTATATTAAGTGTAACGTGGAATAAGTATCCGACAAGTATAAAAATTAAAGTTGGTTATATTTAAATAAAATTTATAATTAATACACACACATTGGTTACTCATTTTTAATAATTTCATGTTTTAATGTATTGAATTTCATTTGTATCATCGATTGCCTTCATCTGATTGTTTCATCTCAATAATCATTTTAATTAAAATTTTCCGAATTTTATATCTACTTTACCAAATTTTACCGATAAAGAACTATACAGCTCTCTGAATTTGAAAAGCAATCTACAATCGATTTTTTTTTGAGAAGCAATATTACAAAATAAAATTTTCAGTTCAATAAACAATATTACGATAAAATATTGGTAGATAAAAATAATAATATATGTAAGAATAAATAATTCACGATAAGAAATAAGTTTTTTATCCGTAAATTGAAAGAACTTAAGAATAAAATTATGATTTATAACGTTGAAAATGTGGAATATTGATTTGTAGAAATAACTTATCATATCACTATTGACAACTATCTTCATTTTATCATTTGCAGTATTGCATTTTTTATTATCGGCATTGTATGTCCTTAGACGCAATAGAAAATATTATCCGAATAATTCTTTTTTTTTCAATTCATTATATGTTAAAAGAATTTGACGTATTCCAAAATCAAAGTTGAAGTTATAAAGTTTTATTTTAAATAGAAATAAATCAAATTGCCATTTTAATAGACAGCATCTGCAATAAAACACTTAAATGGCGTGAAAGCAGTAACAAGTTCAAATCTACACGTGTCAAATATTTGCAAAGAGATTGTAATATATATAAAATATACATAATAATCAGCGTGTTCGATTTCAAATGTAATTGTTCATCTAATTTTGAATAGCAAAATCGATTTAAATCATAGATATAAGAGATATGGGTTAGTAAGCATTTTTGTTTTTCCTATACTCAAAATGTATAACGCATATCAACTTCATCTATGATATCATGGTATGCTATAGTTTTTAAATTTTTACACCCATTTTAACCAAACCTGAATACAAAATAATTTTTTTTTTTTGTTAAAATAGATATGTGAGGTTGTCTTTCAATACATTTAAAATAAAGAATTTGTATGAAGACATATAAATTTTTTATTTGTTTATTTTATTTTAAAAAAAATTATTATCTAGTAAAGAAAAAGGAAATAATATCTTAAAAAAACTAATGTAAAAATGAACATAGGCAATCAAAAATATTCTATTTTTTATTTTTTAAATTATCTGTGCTATACCGTCAATATTTTCATATACTTGATTCTCAAAATAAATCTTTAACCGTTTTTAAGACATTGGACCTTCAATTTATTCAATGAACTTAAAGAAATTGTCCACATATTCCAGGTCTGTCTATAATAATTGATTTTGTGATACAATATTATGACCTTTTATGATCAATCACATAGCTGTAAAGTATGAAAAAGATACTACGCAATGCTTTATTTTGGAAAATGATTACACATTCAAATTTTCATATAGTCAAATACTTTGAACAAAATGTTCATCAAAATATCTCGACCAGGTTGTTATTTTTAGTTTTTAGATTCGATTCAAACGTCTTAATAAACAATTTAAGTTCAATCTTCTATTATCAAAATGACTTATGTTATAACGAAATTTTGAGGTATCAACAAATATAATTTACTATTATTCGTCAATATAAATAATTTTCTAGCAATGATATTATTTGATTTGAGTGCTTTGCCAAGTTCATTAAGGGTGCATAAATTAAGTAAATCGTTTTTTCCATAGGGTGTAGATGTTATAACTGAGGATAATTGTATCGCTAAATAAAGTTTATGCGGTGAAAAGTTGGTATCAATTTCATTAATTCATTCAAAAATTATATTATATTTTGAAATAAAAGTATACTTATCAAAATTATGCTAAGTAATAATACAATTAATAATCTAACACATTTGTAAAAAAATTATTAATTTATTCAAATTTATAAATGTATAATGATGAGAAAATTTTATATGAAATGTATGAAAACTTTAAATTCCTTTAGGAAAACTCTAGATATATTCAACAATCAGCAAACATAGAATATTTTATGTTTATTCGAGGTTATGTAATTCTCAAGAATAATATGGATGCAACAGTATAGAAAAAGTCAATCTATAGAATGTTATTTGTTTTTAATTCAAGAAGACTAAATATTGTAAGATTTTTACAAACATAAGATAAGAAATGTTTAAGTGGAATATCATGTTATTATATATACTATATATGTATACACTTTTATTAAATTGCTGGATATTAATCAATTTCTTAAAGTATTCAGGCGCCATCCATCGCAACGATTTAATTACTTGTATTAAAATGTTAATGGATAAAATCTTAAAATATACCGAACTTTATTTTTTCAATCAATTTATATATTATAAAAAGACATTAAGTATAGTTTTTTGTCTAAGAAAAAATAAACATTTCATTTGTCAAGTTTTTCTTTCTATTATGGTTCAAAAGTTACGGATTCATTTGACTTGTGCAAATTTTTTTAGGCCTAGAGTACACCACTCAAATTGCAGCTTAATTTTTTTGATTTTTAGTTATTTTGATGACAGACAAACGGTAATAGACTAATTAAGTAATTCAATGAACACGTACCCCAAACTTTTTGATGTGACTTTAATATTTGATGTCGTTACCCACATTAGATTAAAATCAATATACTCAGATACAGATTCTGGATGTATCTTGTATGAATATCAATTATTTTCAAAATATGATTTCATATAAACGCACATTTGATAAACTATAAACGATAATCATTTTGAAAGAAATGAAATGAATAAAATTGTATTTCTTAATTAATGAAATCATCATGGCTCTCAGCACACACAGAATATGGATAAAACAATACAGTTGAGCAAAGTAGAAGAGAATAGATAGTATTAATTAATTCTATACAAGGCCTATTAATTATCAACCAATTTATAAGCATTTGAAGCAAGTTAATATGTATTATATTTATTGACTGACAATGTAATATGAACAAGAGATAAGATTTGAATTTAATCTTATTAAACATCACATCTCAACTTATACTCGTAATATAATATACAGAGCTATGTATATAAATGGTGATTTTTATTTTGCCATGAGTAAATAAAACCAAATATGTACTTAATGCCATTTAAGAGTGATGATGATTTTCAAATAGCATATAAGATTTTCTCGAATCACTTTCACTTAAACCACTTTCGATCAAGGCATATTTAAAACCGACTAAATAACTTAAACAAAAATAATTCATTCATTAGATGAGATGCTTTAGGCAGACATTTAGATGAACAGAAAAACATGTAAATCCTTTTGTTTTGGTGTTTAAGAATATGATGAACGATACGTAACAAAAATTTTAACAATTTATGATAACTGTTCTGATTTAATTATTATGTATTATTCAACTTGATAACTTATTAAATTCCAAACTATATGGAGTAGTTTGGGTATATTTTATCTTGAAATCTGTAGGTTAAATATGATATATTAATATTATTTATTATTAAATTTTGGGAAACAGAAAGTCAATACTAATGAATTTAAAGACTCTCTTCGAGAATACCTCAAGAATAAAAAAAAAAAAAAAACGATGCAACACTTTTATTAAACGCAAAGGCCAATTATTGATGATTTTTTTGGTGAAAAGTATATATTATAAATATCTGTTTTACTATTTCCATAATTTATGAATCAACCAACCTCAAATCTCTTCTTTGCTTACAATTTAATTTTTTATTCATCGAGCGAGCTATAAAATTTTGGTAACCTATCCAAGCAATTACAAACACATTCATGAAATTGTCACAATTTTCCATTTCAGAGTAATTTAAAAATGCTGAATAAATTTTAAAATAATACCTAATATCGTTTACGTTTCAAATGAAATAATATTTTGTTCCAAAGGAACTAATATTTTGTTTCAAACATTTCTTCAATGCATTGATTACTTAATATGCATACAGAAAAAAATGTGCCAAAAATTGATTTAAATTTAAGCATCTTGGTGACGCGAATCCATAGGATCTCCCGTACCAAAAAATTTACCAAGGTCGCTAAAGAAGTTTTAACTTCAAAACATTTAGTCAACAATAAAGTCTGATGTCTTTTTTTTTTTATTTTCCCATATTTTAAGCTTCTTTCTTGTACCGAGTTAAATAAACATCCCTTATACTACACCCACGTCAATTCTATATACGTATATATGGAGTATAAAAGGGATGTGCTTCTCTTAATTCGATAACAAAATTAGTTAATTAAATGTAATATCGTACACACTTTACATAGAAGACAATATAGTTGTATCTACTAACCTCGACAACAATCACACCCAAACACACTGACATAACCATACACCATATGAACCCATAACAAATAATATTATAGATTTAAATCGATCGATGATAATTATTATTATTATCAAACATATTGTTTCGGATGTTTGATTTGTGTTTGTTGTCTCCATAAGCGTGTGTCTTTACCAATTCAATTTAATGTGGATAATTAATAATTATACATATCATAAATTTTCTATAACTGTCGAACATATTATATAATCTAAAATAGAAAAAAAAGTAATGCTTGTTTTATTATTTTTTGTATTTTATGCACTGCATACATTGTTAACTAATTCCTTACATTAAATTATTATTTAAAAAAGACATTTAATTATGTTTTTGCATATTTGTAAAAAAATTAACAATAAAAAAGTATGTTATTTAACGCAAGCAAATAAAAAATTTAAATTTATGTGTAGAAGTAATTCGGCAAAAAACGCTGTCATATGCTAGTGTTTACATTTGTGACCTATTATGGCAAAAATTTGTGCCATATAATGCACAGTGCCCATATAATAGTTATTTGAAATATAAACTTGGTCTATTTAAGTCGTTGGGCTTACACATTTCGACGAAGCGACTTATTAAGACTCTTGGTATAAATTTTAAAGATTAGGGCTGGTTACTTTGGGTGATCTATTGTGAATCATTTCATCCAAAGTCTAATTCTTTTCCTTGCCTATATTCATTAGCAAAGTAAACTAAACATATTCCAATATATTCATAATTTATAATTTAAAATAAAATACACAAAAAAATTTATATTTTTATATAAAATTAAATAATAATTCTAATGAAAATATTGTTATGTACTGTAAAGAAATGCTAAATGCATCCTCCCTCATTTCATATCTACATCCGTATAGAAAGCACGGTAATGCAATTAAGTAGATTCTAAGTGTAAAATATATTATTATTTCTATAAAGGTAAGTTGTATGAATATACTACTAATAAGCTTAAATTATTCTATTCATAAATTGTTTATGTATTTTAAAAAAAGTTTATAGAGTGTGTCCAGAGTAAAGCATCCATCCTTATATTGTTGCAATAACTTGTAAAAAGCCCACAAAAGTTTTATATTGATTATATTGGTGTGCGAACTTTTTAAAATTTAAAGTGGGTATTTGTGACACTGTGAGAATTTGTTGAAGATCAATCTTGCAAGGATTCAATATTTAGAGTCATCAAAAAAGCAGTATTTTTTTTTCCTACAAATGTAATATCTCGATAAATTTATCTAAATAATTATTAATAATAATTTGAACCTGAAAATAGTTTAATGAAAAAAAAATGGAATTTTTGACATTCTGTATTAAAACAAGTTGATAATAGTAGCTTTATGATAAAAATTATTATCGAGCTAAAGTTTGGGGAAAACGATTAAAATGTGGAGTCATTGGTTTAACTAGTGTTCTCTATAATAATAATTTAAAGAATCGATTAATATAGGATATAAATCATGATAGACAAATAATTTAATACAAATCACATAAATTGAAAAACACTTATATCTATTTGTACTAAATAAATAGTATATTAAACTTACAAAGTGAATGACAGCTAGCTAGGTAGCCTAGAAAACAAACCAATATGAATTATGTGTAGAACAATGAAGAATGTCTATGATCGCAATGTTAAACCTACTCTATCTAGTTCGTCTTATAAGATATAAGTTTTGTTTGTGTATTTTAAAGTACTTAACTATACATCCTGGAATGTTTTCTATATTGAACCGATATAATGTTCTATAAAATAATAGTTTGATAACGACAAGAATATTCATCGAACTAAAACTATTCGAATACAAGAATTCATTACATAGACAGACGGCACTATTTGTATAAAGGTTGTTTGGGCTATAGAGTTAGTTAAAAATTCTCGAACTGTTTTTGTACATATTGTACTATATTAAAGATTCACGCAAATTCATTCTGAATAATTTTAAACTAAATAATGTAAATATTTAAGAGACACATGAGTTAATTTATTATTATTTAAAATACTTGACTAAAAATTTACTTACGAGCACGAGTATAAAAAAGCTGCTTTAGTGTGTCATTTAAAAGTTAACTAATGTGCTGATTGATAGAGAATCATTACAAATTTACAAAGAGGTATTTCTTTCTAAATTTGTTTCTATTTTTGTTAAGAGCAGGAAGAATTTAAAATTTCAAGTCTATAACAGCTATTAGATGACTTTTTAATGATACTACAAATTATGTATAATTTCTGTATAATATTTAAAATTTGGTTAAAAAAAGGCGTTATTTGATAAGAACATATTCACTAATCTCTATTTGTTACAGGTAGAAAGAATAACATTATATTTCTAGATTTGGTTATTTAAAGATTAAATCTTCTTTTAAATACGTGTTCTTAAGAAGCTTTTCTCTTTGGTTTGAGAAAATGGTTCATTTTTTACATGTTATGATTAATCAGGTGCCAGGCTGGTAAATAATTTATATGTTCATTTTGATTTTCAAAAAAATCAAAAAGCTTAAGCTACCTTAGATTGTAGCTTAAGTATTAAGTATGGTGAAAAGGGTACCGCTTCGTTAGTGTTTTAACTCAGTCAGCCTAAAACAAAAAATGCTAGATGCTGGTTATTTTACATTTTACCTTGTCATCTGCTTGATCCTTTCAAAAATATAATGAATAAAATACTTATCACTATTGTAATTAAAAAAATGCAAAATTCCTTCAGAAGATTTTGCAATATTGCATTTAAATTTTGTTGTTTAATTTATTGAATATAATTCGATCTTAAATTTGTAACACGTAGTTTATAATATAAATAAGGAGTACAAAATATGACAAGAAAACAAATCCTCACTTATTGTTAAAATAATAAAGTTAAATGAGAAAAAAATATTTTGAATAAATTTTCTTCTTTTATGACCATATTATTATTGGAATTAAAAAATGTATCTAGCGGAATTTACGTGATTTGACCCGCGTAATACCCGTTCCCGTGGGTATACACAGATAAAAAGTAGCCTATAGTTTTTAAGTTTATTCGATACATACAAAAATACAAATGCTTCATCTATAATATTAATAAAGATTAAATTTTCCTCAAAATCTTTGGTGGAAATATTTTAAATAATGAAATCGTATCAATGTGATGAAATTATGATGAATTTTCTTAAAATTCTTCATTGAATTCGCGAATCCTTTGTGTTTATTGTAGTAACAACCTTAAATAAGGTTATATTCCTACAGTGCATAACTTGGAACAAACATTGCACACATATAATATAATTGTGTGACGACATCATTGATGGTGCTATGTTTGTGGTGGATAATCGAATATAATTACTGGTTCAAATGAATAGATAATAGAGGGAAAATGAAGGGTGTACCACATTATGTTATAAATTTTAATGTATTTTGGATTTAAATTGAATTTATTGTGGGTTGTTGCATACTTTTAATCACGGTTTTTTTATTAAATTTTTTTGTTTTAAAATTTAAATTTATTATTCAATGCAAACAATTTGTCCACCATTACATAGTGAATTATCTCAATCGTAGTTTTATATGCTACAATGATTCATTTATCTACCATGTTGAAATGTGAATCGAACTCAATTTTACAACATACGTTTGTCAAAACGATTATAATAATGATAAAATTCCCAATTTTGTTTAATTTACTTGTATGAAAAAATATTTTACATTTCCTGAGGTTAGTTTAAATCGTAAATCTTCCCTGAAATACAATTACTGATTTAATTTTTATGTAATTTCAATTTAAAACACCGCTTACAGTTTTATATTTACAAACAATTTTTTTACCATGTTTGTATAATATACATTACTGGTATTGGTGCATGGAAAATTTCAAAATGACGCTATAGACACCGTGCATCAAATTGTTTCTATAGTTATAAAATACTGCTTTATAAATCGAATCATATATAAGTAGTTTTTCTCTAAATACAATATTTGGATTTTTTTTTTATAAATTGTGTGTTTTGGAATGTATATTACGTCGAGGCGGATGACGAGTTCAGCACGCTTACACTTGGCCACTCCAATGAATTTAAATATTAAACAAATATATCATTACATTATAAAAAAATTATACAATTATAATAACAAAATCTTATTTGAAAAATATTATTCACTTTATTGTGTTGTTTTGTTGGGTTGGGTTGGGTTTAAAATGTAAAAAAAAAAATAATTTTACTCGTCGGTCGAGCTGGGATTCGGACCCGGGATCTCTGTATAAGAGCCTCGCACGCTGACACTTAGCCACTCCAATGACTACATAACTACAAATATTAAACAAATATATCATTACATTATAAAAAATTATCAATAAAACACGAATAAAATGACATTTTTTAAAAATGATTCCTAGCTAGATGGATTTATCGCCCCCGAAACCCCTATATACTGAATTTCATGAAAATCGTTGGAGCCGATTCCGAGATTCCAATTATATATATATATATATATATATATATATATATATATATATATATATATATATATATATATATATTATATATATATATATATATATATATATATATATATATATATAAGAATTGCTCATTTAAATATATAAGATTAACAAATTTAAATAAATAATAATTTATATTAGCAATCAAAAATAGTTTTTACACAATTTCTTCGATCATTTTTACAATTTTCAACCCAATAAATGCATCTGACAAATCCGGGTCAGATACTATGCGCGGTACTTATATTTTTTATACGCTCCGTTTTAAATTATGAATTAAAATTCTCAAAATGGTAAAAGAACATTATCCTTTTGCAGAAAAATAAATATTAATTTTTCTTATAAACAGTCAATATTTATTTTACTTACAAGTCGTTTATAATAATCAGCATAAATTCTTGTTTTTAACACACTATTCTTTACCCACCCGCTTCAATGGACAATACGTTTGTAAACAAATAATTGAATTAATAATGATTTAATATTTGATAACAACGATTGTGAAATTTTAATTTTTATATATACTCTTGTAATCAAAAAACGCAACGTTCTGAATTTTTCCTGCTTACTTAAAATTCTAATATATACACTAATTTTATGGTGTATATATTACACACAAAACTTAAAACAAAATTAATTTTGATAAACATCTCAACAGAACATAACAATCGAGTATTTAATGTTTTTAAACAAATTAAAAATGATAATAGCTAAAAGTATTTTATTTTTTAATTTAGCAAGATACAATGAGAGTTGCGTGTATTTAAATATATTTTATATAAAATATAATGTTTTTCTAATGTACGGCGGTTCTTTGAAATCAATGAATTGTATACTTCGTTTGGTTTTTTTTTTCATGGAAAATTTCAGTGTATTTTCGATGGTTTTATCTTAGCTGAAACACAAATATTTTTTAAAATAGTTTTAGGATTTCATGAATGTGTCAGAAGTATTGTAAGCAACTTAAGTAAATAAGTTTCTGTTCTTCAGGAAAACAAACACTGTAAGTAGACTATTCTAGTGATAAAATGAAACTATTGATAAAATAACAATAATGTCTTTTAAACAAATTAACAAACTTTCTTTGAAAACATATTTGTGGTAATACAGATTAGATAATTTTGAAACTTACATACTTATTCAGTACTTTGTATGCATACAATGACGTAAATATTATTATTTTTATAATATAACGATGATGCAGACTAGTTGAGAAGTAAAATTTGTAAATAATTATATTCAAAACACATTACAAGGGTAATTCTCACATTCTAATTATATAGTTTAACTGTAATATCTATGATTCTAGAAACATCATCAGATGGTACTTAATACCAATAGCTCTAGCTGTTAACTACAAACAGTAATTATCTTAGCAGTGAATCTATTTTGTGAACGCTCATTT
This sequence comes from Chrysopa pallens, assembly GCA_020423425.1. NCBI lineage: Eukaryota > Metazoa > Arthropoda > Insecta > Neuroptera > Chrysopidae > Chrysopa > Chrysopa pallens. The sequence goes on from CM035591.1 coordinate 72,490,455, forward strand.
TGAATGTATATATTCAAGATATGCAATACATACTGGTACACATAGCCAGGCGTAATGCTTATAGAATTGTACAACCTCAGAATTATAGAATTTCTATAAAATCCAATGTTCACTGCTCTTTGTGTATGATCAAAAATAAATCGATATTTGATAAATTTGCAGATGTCAATAGAGATCTTAACTACTAAGAAACAGAAAACTTAAAAACTGTGAAAAAATTCAAAGGAAATTTTTAAATATGGATAAAAACCTGCTTTTGAACTCCAGTTCAAGCCTCATATATCATTATATTTTTATCGACTCGGTTAAATATTTAAAAATAAATGTAAACTTTAATAAATTAAAACTGTTATCAAACTTAAAGTATCGGGGATACAAATAGTTAGAATAAAATACGTTACTCTGTATATTCTGTAAAATACGTTAGTACATTAAACCAACGTTCAATTAGAAAAATGTAATTTTAAGTATACTTACATTCGTTTAAGAACTTATCAAAGTTAAATAAAACAGGTATATTCGTTTTTGCTCTTTTTAGTAGTTTTATTGCAGATTAGATTTCCGACAAAATTAAAAAGATTTAAAAAACCTTTCTTTTATTTGAAGCTTGCGTTTTACATAGTGATTTTACATTTACGGATAAGAAAAATTTTTTAAATTGGTTCTATTATAGATCGGAGGAAAAAGAAAATTTCTATTTGAAAATTGATTACAGCATACTAAGCAACACTATGATTATTTAGTCATTAAGCTTTCATTTTATTTATCAATATTTCAACAAGTTTCAGTTAATCTCGACATATATTATAATGGAAGTTGGATAACAGCTCACCAGCCTTGCCATGTCATATAATAACCTATTTTGTATTAATGATTGTATATTATTAGTGTATTATTATATTTAGTTGTTGGTTATTAGATATAACATATTGTTTATTGTTTATATTACTGTTTATACTAAATAAACATCAATTTACATAGAAATTTTCTAATCTACATTAATTTTAATGATTTTGTCTTCTGAACAAATATTGATAAATATTATTTTATTTAATCAAAAATAAGCAAGCTGTTTTTGTATTGCTCTGTATGTTCATTAATATGTAAAAAGCAAGTCGAAATTCATTTTAGTGCCATAATGATGTTTCATTTATTAACAAAGCTACTATATGAACTTGCATAAATATTAGAATTAAATTATTATATTTTTCCAACAACTTCTAGTCTTGTGAATTGAATCCATTAGGGCATGAACCAACCGAATAAGCTGTCACACAAGAAATACGCTTAACGAATTGTGATCGATTATGTTTTATTTACAGGAATTAATTACGATAATTTTTTGAAAATTGAATAATCGCACGTGTGATCATTTTAAAAATCGTAACTTTTTATTTCATGTTTATGCTTTAGCTTTATACTTTACCTTTATATGTCCAACATTATTTGGAGAAAACAGGAAGAATGCCTAGAAAACAAAACAGAAAACTCCAACCAAAAACAAAAACAAAACAGAAATAGAGTTGAGCAAGATTTAAAATCTGTCTCGAGGAATGGCTTTTATACAATACTAGAAACCCGTCCCCCATACACCATATTTTTGTTCCATTTTGTGTGGACATCAGAATGTATTGGTTTTTATCTGTTAGAGTGACCAATATATAACTGTCCATGTAACAATAATTATAAAAATAAATTTTCAGCGGAAATTGCAGATACTTACATTGAAATGGTAAATCTGTAAGGATCATTGCCATGATTATATTATAATGAATGTGTGATCGTTTAAATTATGTAATATTTTAATGATGTAATATTAGCAAACTATATAATTAAAACAAAAGAAATCTTAAAAAATAATTTCATATATCTTTAAAAAAAATACTTTTCCAAGTTTCCTTAAAGATTTGAAAATTTTTCTTTTAAAGAAACCTTTTCTTTTCGATTACGCTAATGAAAATTTTACGCTAGTGAAAAGTCCTGTTGTCCGATCAAGTCTTAAAAGAATATGTAAACAACATTTCATGATCCAATCTAAGTTATTTCCGCCCTTTGTTGATTTTGCAATAAAATTTTTATAATATAATCATTTTTAATATAATATAGATACAGATAAATATTATACAAAGCTTTTTAAATTCATATAACATAAAATTTTTTTATTTATATAGTTTGAAATGTTGAATGGAGCAGATGGGTGGCGGTTGGCCGGAAATAATACATAATATAAAAATAATAATGATTTAATTTAACAAAAACACCACAAACAATTAAATGATTACAACAGTTTTATTAATCCCAATCTTATTTATTGGAATTCATATATAAAATACTCACACACACAATAAAACATAAAATAACAAATGGCAAAAACCACAGGCTAATAGAATTCGATTAGTACGTGACAATAACATAATAAATTAATGATTTATATTGTGTATGGTTAAACATGGGGGGAGGGGCTCTCATTTAAAGCGTTGTATTTATTTCATTCATTTGTATAATCAAATAATTTATTACTTCAATTTTAAAACATTGAAAATCTTGTAAAATTAAATTTATAATTGTATTCATCAATTAATACATAAATTTAATTGTGCATAGTGCCAATTGTTTTAATATTATATATAATTCTATACAACAATAAACTTTTTTTATTTGTTTAATTTCCGATTCATCGAACATGGATTTTTTAAAAAGAATCGAAGATATAAAAATGATTCACAATATTTCACATTTTTTTATTATAGGCCTTGATCTGTATTTATATAAGAAAAATGCTCTGTATTTATGATATTGTTATTAACACACTTTTTTAGTAATCTATAGTTACATGATTTTTCAGTGTTTAGTTATTTTAGAGATTTGAATTTTCGGTTTGAAGAGCATTTAATATATACATAAATATTAAGTGAAAAAAATGACACTAATACAAATTTTGTGCAGAGGCAGTAATTTTTATAATACATTACTAGACTGCAGAAAAATAGGATAGTCTTTTTATTTATTTTTTGCCAAAGTGTATTTTTAATTTAATAAAAGTACTTTTGCCTGAAATTCTGAGACAGTTTTCAACGACGTAAAAAAACAAATTCTCTGTAAGCTGAAATAAATGTTCAAAGTTATCGAAATTTTACTCGTTTTGAAAAGAAATCGCTTCTATTAAGTATAGACATTTTTGAAAATTTCAAGTTCGCATTTTTTGCTATAGAAAGTAATATTGAAAACAAAACTGAAGTGCAAATTGAACCCAAATTTACGGCACTAATACAATTATTATTTTAATAACTGCCTTTTCTTTTTTTGTAAAAACACAGATGGAACTAACAAAACACTTTTCAATGTAGAAATGTTAAAAATTTAACTTGCAGACTAAAAGAGCATTTAGAACTTCTATTTTAAGAAACAAATATTTACAATTGGACAATAAAAATTAATGAAAAATCACTCCAGTAATCAGATTTAGTATTCACGTTTTATGTTTTCGAGATGCAAAATAATTTCCTTGCTAATTTCTAGATAATATATTCAATACGATAAAAAAAGTAGATCCTCAATATTTTAACAAAAAATTAAGGCTTGAATGTAGGTTGCAAAAATTTAAACTGTTAACATGTTAAATCTAAATTAATTTCAATTACATTATAGATATGATTGAATGATTTTAATACCTAAGACTTTTTTTTTTAGTCTTTTATTATTATTAAACAAAGCTAATACAATAATTTTGTTTTGTGTAACATTATGAAGAGCTTTTGTAGTTAATCTTCTTATAAGAAGATTTCACACAATTTATACATAACTGTAGTAAATACTAGATATCTATTATTTACTTCTTCATTATTTAAGTACAACTAAGCTTATTATTACATTTTTATTAAATTTTCTTTTATTTATTTTAATGTTTTTGTAACTTCAAATTGTTAAAAATACTTATTTCTATTCTTTAATCAATACCTCACATATTGTTTTTTGACCATTTCTTATTAAATTTAGTGAAATTGAATTATCAAAATCTACTGGAAGTATTTATTTTCCTATGATACTCTGGATGACTTTAAAAGATTTTATTATATGATTTCAAATCACCAATTTAAAAGTGTTTTTAAATTTTTGTAAACAAAACAGAAAGTACAATATTTGTATTACTCTTATTATATTACAAGCGATTTTCGCTACAATTCTGTATTAAAATAGATCTCTTCACATTATATTTATTTCAATCAATGCATTTTAGATTAGATATAACCTCAGAAACTCAATTTTTTTGTTTTTTATAATTTTTTTGGCTAGAATCCTTAAATACAGTTTGGGTAGCAGGTAATTTTCATTATCCTTATTTTATAAAATATGCCAGGATATATTAATTTTAAACAGAAGTTTATAACATTTGCAAATATTGACAGCAAAAGCAAAATTTTGGTATATGTGTTCATTGAATCACCTAATAAGTCCATTTCCGTTTATCCACCCGACCGTCCATCTACCCGACTGAAATTTTTGTGTATTCTGGACCAAAAATGTGACTTGAATTAATTCAAATACAAAACTGTTTATGCAATCTGTGTTAGAAACATTTTTTCATAAGACGTTTGGATTCGTCTGAATTATAGTTCAAATATAGCTATTAAACACACATATAATTAGAATGCATATTATTTTAATATATTAAGAACTGTATAGACTGGATATTATTACTATTTTATGAATTCTATTGATTGAAAATAGTTCAAATATTGATTCAACCTTATGTTGTTTATCTACAAAATTAATGTTCATTTGTTAATTGATATTTTTTCACATTTTTGAAATGTCTTTCCCAAAGTCTGAGATGTAATAGGCTTCATATTTGAAAGAGTTTGTTTTTTTGAGGCTGGTTTTAAACTCACCATATGTTCTTAAAAGAGGCATTGTGTTAGAATTTGATAATAAAATGCAACTATTTTTTCAAACAAATCTTTAAAAATAACTTATTTCTATAATGTTATAAACAAATTGAATAATTGGAGTTGAATAAATATAATTTTATCATCGAAAACTGTGCCATACAGCTGAATGTACCAAATGATTATGAATATGAATATGAATATATTCAATATAATAAAAGGGAAATTTGAAACTAATAAAATGTAATTGTTCGGATAAATATAATAATGTAAGCTTCTCATGCTTTTTGGCATGAACAAAACGTATAGGTTATAAAATACGCGTATATTTAACGTTTTTTTCGGCTAAATTAAACAGAAGTAAGAGTACATTTTTATGAAAAAAATGTTTTTTCTATAGAAAACGACAGAGAATTCTATCACCCAAAATAGTTAAGTATTATCGTATAAAAAACATTCTACATTAAATTTGAAAACGTCTCAAAAGTTGTTGATGATGTTGTATGTATGTCATACTCTTTAAAAGGATATTTGGGTAGTTGAAATTGCTATTAAAGTATTAAAACTAACTCGTGAACACGATAAAAAAAGTGCTATAGATTGAGATGTAAGACGCGTTGAATAAACGCGATATTATATAACTACGATAAAAGCCCGTATATATAAAATATGTTTTTTGATATATTATGTTTTATATTAAGCTTTTCGTATACATATTTTAGCCAAAAATGTGTATCCACCTAACACTACATATCATTTTCACAGCCGGTGCGTTAACAGCAGAAACATGTACATTTTACAGCTTAGTCCTCTGCTATTATTGTATATGTTACAAGCGAGCGGCATTTTGTATAGAATTAAAATGTATTAACGTTTCATTATATTAAAATGTAACATATTTTATACAAAAAATATATATATATATATATATATATATATATATATATATATATATATATATATATATATATATATATATATATATATATATATATATATATATATAATACTGGTTGGATTACATGAAAGTATAGTTTAAGAAGTTTTATTATTTTTGTCAGTATCATATTATTTCTACTGCTCTGTCGCATTTTCTTTGTAATAGTAATACATTTTAATATATATTATATATACATCGTTCTGTACAATTTCTTCTAATCACACATTATCTGTATGAAAGAAATATAATTCGTAAGTTTTACTAAAGGTTGTTAAAACGAAACGTATTAAAATTATTATATTACAATTTCTTGAAATAGAAGACATAGGGTTTTATTTCAAAAAAAAAGTATGATTTAAGTAATCAATATATTAAATTTCGATTTTTTCCCCAATTTCCTAGATCAAATTATTTTGTATTTTATAAATACGTATTTCGACTACAAAGTAGTCATCATCAGTATGAATAAGCTAGTTGTAATGATTCTCTGAGTCAATTTATACTTTCCAAGTATCTATCAAATTGCTACGTCAACCAATCAGCATCGATCACGTGTTAAGTGTTCGGCTAATGATATTTGACCACGTGGTTTTTGTCAGTTAAAAAATCTCAATCTAGAAAAAATAATATTAAAAAAAAATATATAGAGTATTGCGCCAAGTTAAAAAAATCACCGTATGATATAATATTCTGATAAAAATATAGTTTACATATAAAAATAAAATTTAAAAATGTGATGTATTTAAATTTAAATTTTTTTGTTCAATAACTTTGATCAAACAATATTTCAAAAACAGTAGCAACATTCTACATAAACGATCATCTCGTTAAAGCTCGATTATATAATATATCAACATACAAATAGATATATGTATGGATGACGTTATGTAATAAAGAATACCTACCTATCATTGAAACTTATATATTATGAAAATAAAGATTATGCAATAGAATAGATTTAGTTCGTATATGTAAAATTTAATGAATATTATATAAAAAATATTGAACCATTTCAAATACGTTTTGTAGAAAGCTTTCAAAAATGTAGACTAGAACGGAAAAATATGTGCATATTAAGTTTTTGCACGAAATGTATAAGATATTGTATAGATTGTATTTAATTTGAATATAGGTCTCATTTGAAATAAAATTTTATTTTCAATATTTCTACATTTTTAATTTTTAGTAATCCCTGAAATAAACTTTAATTGTCAGTTGGCTTTATTGCCGGTCATACTAATTATTTTATATACTACACATGCAAATATTATTATGAAACTTTTAGTAAAAATGTTTCAAATCATCCAGGATTCTTACACACGTGAATCCAAACATGAACTCAAGAAGATTTGGTACCAAATGATGGATTCTGATCCACGTGTTTGGGTTGACTTGAAGAAATTCACAGAGTATAATTGAAACGCCACGTACATTTGCATATCAACAGAATTTATAATTTCAATTTTTATAATTGTAATTGTAGAATCAATTTTTTCTAAAGATGTCAGATAATGATAGAACATAGCCACCCATTACCAGTTATCTTAATATTCAGTAAATTTGCTTGAAACGATGTTACTTAGCTATGAAAAAATTACTGTTTTTTCAAATGATTAGAAATGAGCGAAATGAAAAAAGATTAAATTCTCTTGATCCAATTCGATGTCGATTTTTAACAAAGCCGAATACCCATGTAATTAATAATTGGACCTGTTATTACCAAAAATATAATATATTTCCGAACTACATGTTTGGAGATTTAACTTATTTGGAAATGCGATTAATCTATAGTAAAGTGCCTGATTTTTTAAATGATTAATTATATCTTACGCTTAGTGCATATCTTTTATAAAACTAAAAGAAATTGGATCATTTTATTTAAAGTAACCAACAGAATATCAATTATTCCCTATTTAGTAAAAATGTGAGGAAGCTACTCATTTCAATTTCAGTTTAGAAGAATTTTCAATTTATTATAAATCATTAAAAGTAGGTAAAAGTTATTTTGAAGTTGGCTTTATAATGCTTTATCGAAAAATCAGATAATGTACTGTCGACTATACAGTTTTATAAATTGTGAAGGAAACGAAAGCTCCTTTGTTTTGGATAATACCATCCTTTAATAGTTTATTTTTGAAACATTCTATGTTTAAAGAATACTTACATAAACATTAACAACAGTCAAACCCAAAAGATTTTTTCATATAAAAAATACACAAATTGCTTTTGTATATATTTATATATAGAAAAAAATTTTTCTTGAGGCATAAGTTACTTTTAAAAGCACCGTATGAAGAAAACTTTTTAATGTCAAACTACAAACAAAAGCTTTTTGAATTTTGTATTTTATTCATATATTTTATGAATGAAAAAACAATTCCTTCTGGTTGATTTAAAAGATCAAAGAAAATATTGTTTAACCATCCATTTAAATGTGCATTTAGCATAATATATAATTTATAATTTATTGATATAAAATGACAATTTAGGTTTTATCACATTTCATGTGTGAATAATTTATTGCTATAGTTTTTATGAGTCTGCGTGTATTCTATTGTATATGAAGCTCACAAGTTTCCATCAAGGAAGAAACATTTTCCGGTATAGAAATTTGAAATGTGTGTAAAAAGATAGCCAACTAATCAATAACTAGTTTATTGGTATTTAAATTTTAATACTCGCCAAATTGGATTATTACTTAGTCCACGGATTTTTATTACTCATATTATGTTGATGGAAATTTTCAAACTATTTTATCCTATTTACAATTTATTGTCGTTGCTGCTTTTCTTTTAATTTCGGAGCTCTTTCATCAGCCTTTCAAATAAAGATTTCAAAGATAAACCTTGGGAAATTTCTCTTGATTTTTTTTGTTCCAGAAACCTTAAACGAAATTTCAAAATACCTGGAAATTTTAGTCAATTTTGAATGAGTCAAATTAACATTGATGTTGTGAATAAAAAAATACCCGACTCCAATGACTAAATGACTATAAATATTAAATAATATATCATTACATTAAAAAAATTATCGATAAAACACGAATAAAATGACATTTTCTAAAAATGATTCCTAGCTAGATCGATTTATCGCCCCCTATATACTACCCCCTATATACTGAATTTCATGAAAATCGTTGGAGCCGATTCCAAGATTCCAATTATATATATATATATATATATATATATATATATATATATATATATATATATATATATATATATATATATATATATATATATATATATATATATATATATATATATATATATATATATATATATATATATATATAAAAATATATGATACAAGGCTTTAATGATATATGATTGAATTGTTTTATTGGTCATGAACATTTTTTCTTATAATTTCACAAAGAATTACAACTATTTTGTTTGTATCTCAATTCTTTTCGATGAAACGTTAATCAGTTTAAAACATTATTTCATTGTTTCAATTTAAACTTCCTTCTCAAATATTAATTTTTAATTAAATATTTCTATAATTAAAGTCAAATATGGAATTCTCACATGAAAAGAATTTCGCATGTTTATTATCCAATAGTGAGTTTGAGTCTGATTACGATTACATTCAAAAATCTTCTTAAAACCAGCTTTTCAGTTTTTCCATTTTCCTGGGAGTTTTCCATGTTTTTAATGTTATTTTACATAACTTGAGACTACAATTAAACGAAAGTTCGAATTTTAAATTTATAAATTTTCATTATTGTAAAAAGTTGTATTTGATGATGAGCTGTAAATATTTTGATATGAAACGACGTATCATTTGTCTCTCTTTAAACAAAATTTTGTCCAATATTGAGTTATGTAGTAATACCTTTAATTATTTCATCATACACATATGTTTGTCAATTTGTTTGGTGTTTTCTTTCCACTTTCGAAATATTTAATTTTACGATCCAGTACATTTTAATTCAACAAAAAGAAAACAAAATGGAAAGTAGAAGTAAACCATTTCAATAATACAATTTTGTTCAATTACTCGTAGGACTTTTGAATTCTTTTTTATTTTTTTTTATTAAGTGCATGTATAGAAATACATAAACACACAGCACATACATGGAATTTTGTATCGTATCAAGTGGCAATTTGAACAAACGAAATTGAAGTAGGGTTTATATTGTTATATCGCAATGGAAAATATCATATGTACCGTGTGTAAGTTCAAAAGAAAAACAACCATTTTGTGCTTCAAGTCTATATAAGTTTAATAAAATGGGGCTTAAAAACTACTAATTTGAAAAGTATTACCTGTTTTAAGCACCTATTTTAAAGTTTAAAGTCTAAAATTCAATTGAAAATTTTCATCAATTTAATTCATTTTTGGAACCATGACTCTTTAAAATTCTTTCTGGGATATCGAAATCATTGCCGTAATTAAATATATCATTACGGAAAACTTAAATATATGTACATACTTTAAAATTTATTATTGCAATTACCACAGTTTCAATGGCACGGTATATGAAATTGTCTAGGGCTTTAGATAGTAAAAAAGCTACACGCATCGATGTAGCATTCCACTTACGATTGCCTGTTGTTTACTATTGTCTTTATTATTACCGAAAGCAACAAATAATTTATGTTTAAAAATCAATACTTAAGAACAAAGAACAGATTTTTCATTCTTAGAAGATGTACTTCTTGCGAACTGGAATCGTATGAAAAAATACATATATAAAATGTGGAAGTTAAAACCAACATCGTTTTTTATTGAATCCTAGTTACGTAACATCGTTTCTAGATTTAAATTTTACGATTAATATTTGGAATTGACATCCATTATTGTAAGCATTGACTGTTAAAGTTGACTTTATTTATTACAGGATCAGTATTTATAATTAAAGAAACGCCAACGAATAAAAAAAAAAGAAAAAACAGGAAAACAGGAAAACAAACAAAAAATTGGTAATATATGATAACAATCAGTAAAGCAGCGTACATTGTATTTCTTTTTAAAATTATGTGGCCTTAGATATGAGATTGAAGTAGATAATTTCAATCTTTTTAGAAATATACTTAACTTTATCGATAAATAATTCAAATTCAATAAAATTTTGAAGAAAAGTCCTATCCTTACAAAAAAGCAGGCATCCTATGACAAACTTAGTTTATTATACAAAGAATGTGTTTGAATATTTTCCAAAATCCGAAACCAATATATTTCTTTACTATAGATTTCTCTTTTTTAGTTTTTTATTGGCCGTGCATGAAAATTTGTATCTATAAAAGAATAAGAGCTTTATACAGATTCATATCTTTGATAAACAAAATTATAGTTAACATCCTGTATTAATCCTTAGCATCATATAAATGTTTCGTTCATATTTCTTGTTTTAAACACGAATCAAGTCAAAAAGAAGGACTATGTAATACCGTGTATATTCATATAAAAGACAGAAGAACGTTTGTGTATATTATATAGCGTTTGGTATTCAGAAGATTGTCTTCTTCTTCGCGCTTATTTTACTAAAAAGTTCGCCTTCGAAGTAAAAACATAACAACACAAGAAGAAGAAAATACTACACATTTGAAATGAAACTATGTATTTGTATTAAAATTTATGTGGTTCTGTTTCCTTAAATAACACACACACATAGACAAATAACACAATACTCACCAGCTACCACCAGCTAGGGACACGACAAAAGTATTGATACTTTTTGGTATAGAGTAATTTTCTTTCGATACCGATACTTTTTAAATGACCCTATTACTTATAAATAAATACTTTTTGACAAGTATTAAAAAATATCTAGTAATTTATTTTTCTAAAAGTAGTCACACAAATATCAAAAGTCATAAAGTATTTTATACAATAGGTTACTTTACCAAGTCAAACTGAACTATATCCAAGAAAAGTTTAGATTGTAAAACGACTAGTCAAAAGGTACTCATACAAATGATAATCTATAAGAATATCAATATCGAAAAAAGTATACTTTTACTTACTAGCATAACAGTTACAACAGCTTCATATAAACCAGCACGAATAAGACATTAACACAAGTTACTCTTAGGCAACTCTAACGTAAAGAGTGGAAAATTTAATTCGTCAACGAATGGACAATTTTTGGAATTTCAAAGTATCAATAATATTTTTTACCTCAAAGCATCGATAATTTTTCATACTTCATTCTTTTCTAATTCACTCTTAGATAGCTCTACCATTGGAATGTAACTATTTGTCTACTGATTTTGCTCACGAAACACTGATATCTCAATATACCGATACTTCATTGGTAGTGACCTCAATATATCGATGCAAATCCTGGCAAATCAAAAGGATTATTACTTTCTGGTATATAATTTTTTTGGATAGCAAATATATTGGAAATCATGAAAATATCGATGGTTTGGATTCGATACCGTGTCCCTACCACCAGCAGCACTATCTAGTGAAATAAAAAGAAGTGACTTACTCTATTTGATAACAACATTTTGTTATATAAAATAATACATAGTAGAGTGAATATAGGAGTGGTGTATAGAAGGGATATATAAATAAATACGTTAAAATGTTTTTAGCATAATTGAATAAAGTTTCAAAAAACATCTTCCCATTTCTTTATTTTATTATACATTTAATATAATACATAACGTTGGAAATATGTTTTAATATTTATAAATATTTCATAAATATATACCATATATATATTTATTAAAGTTTGTATTTGGAACTGTTTGTAGAGTTTGAATCAGATTGCTTTCGGATTTTGGCAAAATATTCAACGAAGTTATTTGTAAAATCAACTATGTTAAAACGTATAAATAAGTTATTTCTATTGATTTCTTTCTTTCAATTAAATATTAATATAAATAACCAAGTACCTTAGCGGCGCTGTTTTAGTATGGGTCCTAGTATTTAGTATGAAAATTTTTTATCCAATTCAAATTATTTATCGATATAGCTATGTGTATTTCTTAAAAAAAAAAAAAATAAAAACATTGAAATTATCAACTTCAATCATGCAAAGTCGCTTTACATACATGTTTTCATAAAAATTTGATTGAATAGTGTGTTTCTTTTCTGATTTTGATTATGACACCTACTTCTACCCTTGATTGCCTAGATTCAGTTTATCCACCACCAAAACAAGTTAAGTTATATTGAGCTAGTGTGTGCAAGAAACTTTCACTCACAGTCCCAACATAGATAATAGGATAAAAAAAAATCAGTTTTAATAGGAAGTGTTATAAAAGTTTCAGAATGCTCAAAATGGCCAGACTTTAGACTTCCTATAAACTTCTACACTTTTAATGCATTTGCAATCTTTCCAGAATTTCATATTAAAAGTAAAAACAATTATTGTTATCATTTTGGAACAATTTTATTTATACTTTAATTGCTATTTTGGAATGGAAAATAGGTTTTTATCTAAGAATAATCTTTGTCTAAATATGAAATGAGAACGTAAACATATTATTTGGGTTGTTTGATCAGAAAATTTTGTTTTAAGCCTTCAAATAGGATTCTCATTATTTAAGCTGAAACTACCCTTTAACAGTCTTGATTTAAAAACGGACAAGTACAAGGTGTTTATGGCTATTTGCAGAAAAACATTGATTCCAAATATGTATCAACCTCGTATATAAATAATTTATTTCATTTTAACTCTTCTTCTTTTCAATTTTGAATTTTTCGTGAAATTAATTACACAAATGCTTGCTAACTTCGTTGGCAGTCGGCATTTTCCAACAGACAAATATTTTACGTTATCCAACAGACAAACTATAAATTACACTTGGACTACCCATAGAACTTGTCCCCGAAGTTGTATAGATGTAATTACGATATTTCAAACATATAAATGCAATTGGGATTCGTGAGTAAATCATATTATATTTAATATAAAGAATAAATTACTTTAGATTAATAACGTGCATAAACTAATTCCGTATGTATAGTTTTAAAGTTTGGATGGACTTTCTAGCTTAATTTTGATATGATTCATATTGTAAAGATGTTGTTTCTAATTATTAAATATAGAGTTTATAGATAAGTAACTGATAATATACACTTACAAAATATGGTTATATTGAATGGGATTATCAGACAAGAGACGTAGCTTTAAACTATTGGTCTGGTATGGTTTAGTTGACGTCAAACTTAAATTAAATACACCACTGCTATCATAAAATGAATCTATTATATGCTCTATACCAAATTATATACTATCGACTTAATAAATATTAATGAATTGATTTGATTCGATTATCTATTGCAAACCGATTTCTTTTTGAAACTGCACTTCTCAATATCTTTTATGTTAATTTACAAAAAAAAAATAAAAATAAATAAATAAATAAATAAAAGTAAATAAATAAATATTAACAAAATAAAAAAAAAAAAGCATGCTGAACTTTATAATGTAAAGTTCTGTTTAAAAGTAGTTTAGATTTTACCTGCCTTAAGAAAAGTAATATATTCGTTCATTCAAGTATGTAACATGGTGGTAAATGTTCTCTGCAGGTTACCAAAAGAATTTTGTTGACGTATGTTTAATGACTATTCAACATAGTATAACATATTTAAAAGATATTTTCTTTTTATTAAATAATTTTTAATTTATCCAGAACTTTGTCGTTATATTTTCTCATGATGTATCACAACATACAGGCAAGAATACACTTTTTTTAAATCTTAAAAATACCTCAAAATATTTAGTACCAAATCAGTCTTAAACTTTGTATAAACCAATTTTTGAAAAATATTCAATAGAGATATTTATAAACTTTTTAAAATGTTCGAGAAAAAAATACTTTTCTAAAACTATTCAAAACAAATTTAAAGAAATTATCGACCTGTTTTATTATTGATGATTGAGAAGGAAAAACGGTGTGCACATGGAGAATTTATGAAAAATCTACAGTTGTTAAAGTGAAGGGATTCTTCCAAAAATAATTTGAAATATCTTTATGAAAAAGCCATACATCTTAGAAGTTAATTACTTTTAATGCCAATATTTACTTTCCCATAGATTACGATTCCCAACTACCATAATGACTGATTGAAAGCATAAAGCACAAATAACCATCAGTTGCCTGCAATAAGTAAATGATGCATCTACTTATAAGGTGCTAACAAGAATATCCTTGTCATGATAAATACTGAATTGCTAATCATTTAGTATAGTTATTCTTATTATAATTATTGAATTTGAGATGTTGATATATTTTAGTTTTAGTTTTATTTAGATGTTGATATGAATAATCTTTAATATTATATCCTTTTTTTTCATCAATTTTCACACAAATAACTCAAAAAGTAATTATCTAAACGTTATGAATTTTGGTATGCACATTTCTGACATGAACACAGAGGGCTGATCGAAGAGTTTTCGAAAAAATATTGCTTAATATGAAACATAATAGTTTACTTAAGCATCCTTTTTCTGAAAAAATGTTTCGTACGCCCTTGACAATTTTGGCATACCAAATTTTAACATTCGGTAAGTTTTGATTTATTTCTTAATTATTTCTTGCTAAAAATGAAAAAAACTAAAATGTGTACTTCATTATAGATTGTCTCTATTATAAAAATCAAAAACATAACTCACTTTACATAGTCCCGTGCAATTCAGAAATATTTCTTGAATGTAGATGACTAACAGTCTAGTATTATTTAAGTCTGTTAAAATAAAACCGAATATACTTCACACAATTCACAACACACTTAACATTGTTCATATATAATTTATTAGAACTAGGAGAATTATAAAGATAAACTTCCTGTATAAGGTTAGTTGTGTGGTTTGATAGCCACCTTATATTGGCGAGTGGATGATTTTCCTGTTGACTACAAAGTTTTGTTATGTAACTAAATTATTTACCTACTTAATTATTTGTTAATATATTCTAAAGATTATTATTGTAATAATAGTGTATTTATACTATCTAGACATATATAATGCTTATACAACATTCTCAAGATGACTTATAATCCTTCTAACTTAAGACATTTAAACATCTCCTTAATTTTATGTAGGTTATTGTAATATTATGTTCACTTTTGATTGACTATACACTATATTAAATATAGAGTGATTGATTAATAACTACTACTTTTTATTTTTTTATAAATAATCATCAAGAATCATCATAAACTAATCATTAAATTGAATCGTGAAAACCACTACCTTCTTCTTATCTTCTTATCTACTCTTAGATCAAATCTATCAGATGAAATACTAAATGAATTCTTTACAAGAAGTTTGGAATTTAGGGCAATAATTACGGACATGATAATGTGCCCGTAATTATTGTCCTAAATTCTACCTAAAAATTCTGAGCAATAATGCTTATAAATCTATATCTACTCAATTCACGTAGATTTGTTTTGCTTTTGATATTTTTTACATGGTGATCGAATATCCTTTATTTTTGGTATTAAACAGGATATAAAATAGTATTTTTTTTTCGCACAACA
The DNA here is from genome assembly GCA_020423425.1 of Chrysopa pallens. Lineage (NCBI taxonomy): Eukaryota > Metazoa > Arthropoda > Insecta > Neuroptera > Chrysopidae > Chrysopa > Chrysopa pallens. The sequence continues at coordinate 72,506,730 of CM035591.1, forward strand.
GAATAATCAACTTCCAAATATGAGGAATCGAGCACTCCTTTGTTTTACAATTAAAATATAGTGATTGTTAAAAACCAAGTATTGGTAAAAAACACATCATAAAAATAATTAAATAATACGTTCTTGTATATAATTTTAACGTTCTTGTGTATAATTTTATCGAACACCTAAATTCAATACATATAAATATTCTTTCGTATTGTAAAATCTAAATGCTATGATTAATTAATGATTAATTCATCCATAAGTGTGTTTGTACTAATTACTACTAATAACACAGAATAATATTTAAAAAACACAAAAGTAA